>OZ005659.1:36322680-36922680 GCA_963930645.1 Salticus scenicus | reverse complement strand
CATTGCTCTAGGAATAAAATAAAGCAATTTTTATATTGGGGTTTTTGAAAAATAGTATGTTTATACATTTCCCCGAATGGATTAAATCAATTTAGCCATAATTATTTATTTTCAGAGGGTAATTTAAAAAGTCGTTATCAACCTGTTTCTAGCATATACAGCTATTAATAAAATAAAATAATCATTTGATTTCATGTTTATTACCCTTGTATGTTTACGTTAAAAACCTATTATTATTTCAAGAGGGTCATTATAATTCTAAAAATAGATTTATAATGTTGTTTTTGCAGTCTAAGCATCGCCTTCTTTGTACATTGAGAGTTGAAGGTCATTTGGCATGGCTTCTCAATGTCAAATCGATTTAATATTTGTAACGACTTTTTATATTCAAAAATTTAGTATGAATATGTTAGAAGAACAAAGAAACAGTTTGGCATTCTTTTGGCTGCATTTCAACGATGCCAATCTTTGGGGTTGCAATTTAACTTCTAGGAAGCTGGGAGATTTAGTTAAGTTTTACGATTTTGACGTCGTTAGAGTAAGACGTTTTTCTGTGGTGTTCCTCCTCTCCCCCCGTCTCAATTTCCGTATGAGATTGGTATATGCATCTGTGCTTCCAAAAAGATGTAATTCATGCTTGAAGAGGATTGTTTTTGTGAATTTTTTCAATAAATACAAGTTAGTTTAATTCAGCCTGATTACTTTTTCTGCAAAGGAAGTTTTCTCTCTACAGATTTTTTAGCAACTTCTACACGGCCCGCACAGTCATGGACCTAGTTATTGCGGTGACGAAAAATCTCCATCATAAATCTTTGGTGCCTTCAGGTTCTCTCCGGACTTTGGTGATGCGGGGGAGAGGAAGGAAAGGAATGCATCGAACATTTTATTAAGATTTTCATGCCCAAAAATACCTTTTTTAAGAGTCATGGACAAGGAAAATATTGACTCCATAAATTTTGGTGGATGAATCTTCTCTTTTTACGTACATTGAACTTGCTTGTTGTTACGAACAAATGCTTGCTTGAATTAGTGGCTGTGAGCGTAGCCCGAAAATATCAATGGTCAAGAAACATTTTTTTCTGCGTGTAACTTCAAGTGAAAGCTCTCTTCGGATATGGGTGTATTGATCATTCAACTCTTCAGATTGAACTTAGCGGCCGTGAGGGAGGCCTGAAATTGGACTGGTCAAGGGTTTTTCTTCATCTATATTGCCAAGGAGGCATGAGAATCATCTACACAGGTTACTCAAGAAAATTTTTACCGTTCGACACCCGCACCTGTACATAATCGACAACTTCGCGTTTGCGAATCATGTGTTTTTGTTCAGAGGATCATGATCAATTTTTGATCAGAAATAGTTGTTTTCCAATTCACGGTCGAAAATTCAGTGAAGTGCAGTGATTGCAAAGTTTTTTTTTTTTTTTTTTTTTTTTGGATATTCAAGCAAATCGAAAGAGAGAGGAAGGAAAATAGAAGAAAAATAAGCCATTTTTTGAGCAAATTAATAATATAAATTGAAAAAAAATTAATAAAATTAAATGATAATTTTTTTTTTTTTACAGAATATTTTTTTTAGCCAAGTTATATGCAGGAAGTGGTAAGTTTTAATTTTCCTATATTTTGCATATAAGTCTTTTAGGAACTAGATTTTGACATTTTATTGATACTTTGAGGCAGGAAGAAATCTTCCTTTACTATTTTGAATTTTTTTTTAAATATACTTTTTGGTAAATTTTACATAGTATTTTGATGTGATATTTTATTTCATATAAATATATTTTTTTTTGTTCATGAATATTGGTATTTTTCTTTGCTTATAAAGCTTAATGTGATTTATTTTTTTTATTACTTTGAAATTTTTTTGAAATATATATTTTTAATGGGTTTCACAGTATTTCGTTGTGATATTTCATATATATTTTATTTTTTTTTCTTTCATGATGATTAATACTTTTATTTGCATATTGTGATTTATTTTTTAAGTGATTTATTACAATTACTGTTGCAAATTTCTACAATTCCTTATGATTTATTTTATTTTTCGAATATTTTAAGATATATATATATACTTTTTGATATTTTTAATGAGGTATTTTATCATATGCAGTTGCCGTAAGCATCAAAAGGAAAGATGCGTAATTTTTGTGCTCATTAATTTTAATACAATATATTTTTTTTACTCGAGTATTTCTGAGATATATTAGTATTTATTTGACCCAACATAAATAATTAAGATGGCCACTAAAAAGAACATTAATATTAACATTTTAAATTTTGATGGGGACTCATCCTTACTTGAGTTCTTTTTTGACCAAATTGAGTCTTATGCTGAATTAAATAGACTAAATTCAGAAGAGGCAGTGGCAATTTTAAAAGGAAAATTAACCGGCCCTGCATTAAAGTTCATGACTCAATCTCCTTTATTATATAAATCTACAGATTTAAAATTTATCAAGGATGAATTCAAAAATTTTTTTGCTCCAATGAGCAGTACTCAGGCTCTTGTGGAATTTAACAATTTAATACTCTTACCACAAGAATCTATTAGAAATTTTTCCCACAGACTAAATATTTTAGCCGATGTAGTATATTCTCAGATTAATGATGCTAATGCTTTAAATTCCATTAAATTTACTAAATTTATTTCAACCATTCCCTCAAATATTAGAGTTAAGATTCAAGAAGAGGGAATCTCTGAGTATCAAGAGGCAGTTAACCGAGCACAGAAATTACAGGACATTAATGCTAATGAAACATTATTACAAATGAGTTTAAATAACCCAGTCATAAATACACTGTCTGAAAAGTTAGTCGAACTGACAGATAGGATGAATAATCTGTCATTCGCTAGTAAATCTGATGAGGTTAATCATACACACGAATCCCCAGTGCAAGATAGGCAAAGAAACAATAATAGGCAAAGTGAATTAAGACATAATTATAAAAGTAGAAATCAAAATTTCAGGGGTAAACAAAATTTCAGGGGTAATCAAAATAAGGACAGATATCATTCTTCTCCTATTTGACAATTGTGCAATAAAAAAGGACATGTTGCTACTAGGTGCTTTAGATGGCAGAGAAATCAGACTAGGGGTAAAAATTATGACAGAAATAATTATAGTAAAAATGCAAGTAATTTAAACGAGCGCAGAGATGTAGTTTAGCTGATGCAAGTACATCTCAGGAATTGAATAGAGCATCAGCACAAAATTTTTCTCTGGACATTGATAATGACTTTAATCTACCCAAATTATCTAGTGTTAGATTGGTGAATTCTACTGCGTCTCAGACACAACAAATCTTGAAAATTTCTGATTCTAAATGTACTCAAACAAATAACGATAAAAGGGAGAACATTTTTAATGTCCATGTAAATTCTCCAAAGTTACCTCTTATTAAAATTTTGTTAGATAAACAAAAGGTAAACACACTTCTTGACACTGGTAGTTCTGTTAGTCTGTTAGCTGAAAGTACATTTAATAAATTAAAACATAGTTTGAAATATAAACATTTATCTTCCCATGTGACAATCAAAACCGTGAACTCCAATGTACAGTTTTCATCTTGTATACAAACCACTTTCAAAATTCAAAATCAATTTTTTTCACAAAAATTCTTCATCGTGGATATCCCTGAAGGTTCAGCATTTAGGGTTATTTTGGGTTATGATTTTATTCAACAATATCATGTAATATTAGATATGCAGAAGTCTCTGTTAAAAATAAAAGACCTGTGTATTCCCATAACAAACACATATAGCGACCATGAAGAAAATCTTAATATGCATACTCAATGTAAGAAACTATCAGTAAAAACAGGGCAAAAACTTATTTTACAACCCAAAGAGGAATCTTCTATTACGGTTTATTGTCCCAAAGTTTCTTCGGGTGATTATTTATTTCAGAGTAAAAAGAGTTCTTCCAGATTAATTTTTTTGGATTCAATAGTTAATATTGATCATTCCCAGAAACAAAATTGCAATAGTAAATGTGATAGAGTAAAATTTCAGTTATATGTTAAGAATAACACTAATAGAAGTATGCATGTAAACAAACATTCAAATATTGGTACAATTAAAGAAATCGAACAAATTATAGACTATGGTTCAAAACAAAATGATAATGTTGAAATTTCAGAGGATTCACAATTTATTAATTATATTCAACCTTCTAGTGATGTGTTAAAAATGAGAAAACAAGATTTAACACCCATGGACTTTGATGTTAAACATCTCAATGGGGCTCATGCAACAAAGTTAAAACAAATTTTATTAAGTAATTTTGCAGCATTTTCTAAAAATATGAAAACCCTTGGACATACTGACAAGGTAGTACCAGATTTAAAATTTTTAAGTGACTATCCAATTAAGACTTTGCCCTTTCCCATTCCTCAGGCTTTACAACAGGAAGCTAGAGATCAAATTAACCAATTGGTAGAGGCTGGGATTATTGAGCGAAACTGCTCAGAATGGGCTTGCCCAATTTTATTGGTAAAAAATAAACAAGATGGATCTGGTAAACAGAAATTTCGCCTCGCGTTAGATTTAAGAATGTTAAATTCTATTATTCAAGGTTCTTCTTATCCGTTATCTAAAATTCAAAATATAATAGCTGATTTATCTGCGTATAAATTTTTCACTTGTCTTGATTTCCAACAAGTGTATCATCAAATTGATTTACCTGAACATTTACAAGATAAAATTACTTTCACATCAATGTTTGGCAGTTTCAAATTTAAAAGACTATGTTTTGGTCTTAAAAACGCAGCTTCTCAGTACCAAGCACTTATGGATTCTTTAATTGATGAAATTAATATAGATGGAATTTACGCGTATCAGGATGATTTAATATTTGGTGCAAATAGTTTTGAAGAGACATGTGTTAAACTTGAAAGAATTCTTAAGATTTTAATTAAATATAATTTAACCTTAGCTCCTAGTAAATGTACATTTCATAAGAGTGCTGTAAATTATTTGGGATTTCACATAGAGAATAATTCAATTTCTCCAATTGAGTCAAATATCATTAAAATAAACTCTTTCCCTACACCTACAACAAAAAGACAATTAAAACGCTTTATAGGAGTTGTAACCTTTTATAAGTCTCTTATTCATAATTTTTCTAAATTAATTCAACCACTTATTGAATTGACTAAACCGAAAACAAAATTTGTTTGGAATAAACATCATCAGGATATTTTTAAGAAATTTCAAGATATATTTTTAAATTCACCTATGGTAAGATTACCAGATTGGAACAAGACTTTCTTTCTCAACACTGATGCATCAAATATTTCTATTGCAGGAGTTTTGATGCAGAAATATTACAATCAATTATTACCTGTCGCCTTTTTCTCTAAATCACTTAAACCGTCTGAAAAAAGATATCCGGCTATCAAACTTGAGTTAATGGCCATTTATAAATCTGTAATTGCTTTCAAATATTACTTATACAATAGAAAGTTTATCATTTTGTCTGACAGTGCTCCTTTAAAAATATATAGAAAAACAAATAGTCCTGCTGATTTAACTACTAAATGGCTGTTAGAGTTGTCAGAATACTCATTTGAATTTGAACATATTCCTGGCCCTACAAATGTTTTAGCGGATTATTTATCAAGATCAGACTTCTCAAATAATCAACAAAATTTAAAAACAAATCCAGAATTAATATTCAGTTCTCAACCTCTTCCTATCGTACAAGATGACACACATTCAATTAATCAAATTTCCACTTCTACTCAGTCTGTACAACAAAATCAATTCAACAATTTTCTAGTTTCTGGTAATACTCAAAATAAAGATCCCCTTTTGGAAATTTCAAATAATACATTTATATCTGAGCAAAAGAATGATCCAAAATTGTCAATTATTTACAGGCAAATTTTGAGAAAAGGTTTTTCAAAAAATAATGATAATTTTTTTATTCATCCAGATTCTAAAGTTTTAATGTACAAGAAACAAAATTTGCATAATAATACTTTTTCATATCTCATTGTTGTACCACATTCTTTAAAATCTAAGGTTTTAACCATTTCACACCTTTCTCACTTTGGGTTGACAAAAACATACGAATTTTTATCAAATAGATATTATTGGAAAGGTATGTACACAGACACTTTAAATTTTGTTGCTTCGTGTACTTTATGTTTACAAAATAAACATCATAACACACCACCAGCTCCTCTACAACCCACCTATACTCCAACACATCCAGGGCATACTATTAGTGTCGACTTGGTTGGTCCTTTTATAGATGGACATTCAGTTTTGACTGTGATTGACCATTTTTCGCGACACATTGAATTATTTCAATTAAAAGACACTTCTTCATCAAAAATAGTTAAATGTTTATTTAATTACATTACAACATTTGGTAGACCATCAGTAATATTATCAGGTTTAGGCAAACAGTTTACATCAACTATTTATAATATTTTTAATGATAAACTTGGCATAAAAATTTTACATTCATCTGTTGCTCACCCTCAAAGTAACTCTATTTCCGAGAGGATAAATAAATCTATAAAGTACTCAATTAACACTTTGATTTCTGAGGGGTATTCTTTTGAAAATTCACTAGCTATACATAAATCACTTTACAATGGTTCAACACATTCATCCACATTGTTTTCACCTAACCTACTTCATTTCGGTAGGGAACTGTCTTTAATATTTGATACATTTGACCAATTTATAAATCAGCCATTTTTGGATAAAAATGTAGACATATATAAATTATTACACGACTTAGATAACATCTATAGCAAAGCATATTCTAACATTAAAGAAAATCAAGACAAAAGATATCAAAATTTTCAAAAACGTGCAAAACTGAGGCCTGTTGCTGTCCATGATGTTGTATACTTGAAATCAATAGATAAATTTAAACCCAAGTATTCTGGGCCATTTATTGTTGTACAAAAACACTCGCCAGTTTCCTTTTCCATTAAGAGATTACATGCACCTGATAATAAAGCTTTCAGAGTCCATATTGATAGACTCCTTATTGCTCCTCCTCGACGTAATTATTTGTTTACTGAACCCAACTCCAATGTAACACATAATATTGGCAATAATTCTACACATTCTTATAACTTAAGAAATCGCAATTAATTTTTTCCCACAAAAAAAAAAAGTTTGATGAATATATTTTGCATCACAAATGCATTTTCCAGTGGCCAATGGAATGTATTTGTTTGCTATGCAGGAACTCGTCTTTATTTATTTTATTATTTTTATTTTTGGATGGCTGGTCCACTGTTTTTTTTCATTTTTTCTTTTGATGTAAAGACTATTTCTTGCATTGCAGTGTTGTTGAATATATATAATATTTATAAATAAGATATACTTAAAAAAAAAAAAAAAAAAAAAAAGGATTCTAATGATAACATAAATGCTTGTAGATCATATTTTGAATTTCTAAATTAGTAATCAAGGTGTTATTTTTTATTTAATGTTTACTATATCTATTTTTATTGGGTGAAGGTTAAACAAAAGTAAGATACTTGAAATATATTTAATAGAGATATTTCATTGGAATACAGATTAAGTTCATAGGAAATTAATTATTAATGATAATAGTGTTAACAGTATACATACAGCTAAATTTTATAAGTTTCTAATTGATTTTTGGTGTACAACATGTGTTTGGTTTGTTCAAATTCCGGTCTAAATTTTTAGTATTTTGGCACTCCCTCTCATCACTCAAAATTTTGTCAATTTGTTTTCTTTTACTTATTTATTACCCTATCCTAGATATATGTTGTCTCGTTCAAAATTTTCTCCCGGGAGAGCAACATTGGATATGTGATGAGAATCTATATTTTTGTTGACATTAATTTTTCAACATTTATGACACTTAATTAATCGGTTTCGTGAGGTGTCCCTACAGGGGTTTGTGGACTCTGCTGGGGGACGGAGGCCTGTTCCTAACAGTGCAGGTCTTTCAACATGCCCTGTCCCGCTAGGATGTTAGCCTTAAGTTAACATCATTACACTTACTTTTTTGTAAGGATTAAGGGAAGATTATTTTTTTTTACTGCCAATGGCGTCCTTTTTAAAATCTTTCCTGTGTGGTATACACGAAAACTTTTCTGTTTCTTTACTTTTATTTATTTTTTTGTACATAATTTTGTTTAACGTTGACCAATATGTGTAACCAAGGTGTTAGACAAATAAATATTATAATAATATGCTGGAACCTTTAGTATTACAACAATATATATGCATATGTGTAATTTATATTATTTTTTTTTTTTCTCTATTTCACTATACATATTAGTGTGAAAATTTAGTATTTTGAATGTAAAAATCGAACGTTAGTAACTGTTACTGTGGCATTGTTTGCCACAGTATATCAAAAAGAGACTCTTTCATAGAAAAACATTTCAGCTGAAATTTTTTGTGGCATATAAAAAAAGACTATGAACAATATAGAACTGCAGTTTGAACTTATTTATAGAAGCCACATTTTTGCGCGTGTCATGACAAAATTTTTCTCTTAAAGTTTTTGGTTCTACTGATATTTTTGAAATATGTGTATTTTGTGTTTTTGAATTAGTGTTTATATTTTATATATATTTTGTTTGTTCAATATTAAGCATTCATATAATTTTTACTTATGATGTAATATCATTTTTAAGTGTGCGTCTTTGGTAAGTGCTTTTGAATATTATTGTTTGTATATGCATTTCTATACAGGAGGCGAGGAGGACTTATTTTTTTTTTTACTAGTCGAAGGGGAGATATATGTGTGAGTGTTCTCACACATATGTCCTTTAAAAGCTTATTTATTTATCCAAATTTAATATATAACAAAAAGGAGGGATTAATATAGATTATATAAAATAAATCTTTTTAAATTTATCTAATTCAATTAATTAGTTATAGAGAATTTCCCGTTTTATTTTTAAATCAAAATTTTCATTTCTTTGTTCTTTTATCGTTACAAACACATTGCTCTAGGAATAAAATAAAGCAATTTTTATATTGGGGTTTTTGAAAAATAGTATGTGTATACATTTCCCCGAATGGATTAAATCAATTTAGCCATAATTATTTATTTTCAGAGGGTAATTTAAAAAGTCGTTATCAACCTGTTTCTAGCATATACAGCTATTAATAAAATAAAATAATCATTTGATTTCATGTTTATTACCCTTGTATGTTTACGTTAAAAACCTATTATTATTTCAAGAGGGTCATTATAATTCTAAAAATAGATTTATAATGTTGTTTTTGCAGTCTAAGCGTCGCCTTCTTTGTACATTGAGAGTTGAAGGTCATTTGGCATGGCTTCTCAATGTCAAATCGATTTAATATTTGTAACGACTTTTTATATTCAAAAATTTAGTATGAATATGTTAGAAGAACAAAGAAACAGTTTGGCATTCTTTTGGCTGCATTTCAACGATGCCAATCTTTGGGGTTGCAATTTAACTTCTAGGAAGCTGGGAGATTTAGTTAAGTTTTACGATTTTGACGTCGTTAGAGTAAGACGTTTTTCTGTGGTGTTCCTCCTCTCCCCCCGTCTCAATTTCCGTATGAGATTGGTATATGCATCTGTGCTTCCAAAAAGATGTAATTCATGCTTGAAGAGGATTGTTTTTGTGAATTTTTTCAATAAATACAAGTTAGTTTAATTCAGCCTGATTACTTTTTCTGCAAAGGAAGTTTTCTCTCTACAGATTTTTTAGCAACTTCTACACGGCCCGCACAGTCATGGACCTAGTTATTGCGGTGACGAAAAATCTCCGTCATAATTCCGTTAGTATGATAAGAAATGTAAATGACAGTTTACCTAGAAATAATTTTATTCAAATCGGCCACCATCTTTATTGATTACTCAAGATAATCTGTTGTGCCATTGTCCGATTGCAGCACAAATCACTTTTAGAGGTAATTTGTCCCTTTCTCGTAATATGGAAGCTTTTAGTGAGTCCTAACTTCTATGTTGTTTAGCATTCACTTTGACCTCTAAAATATCCCGGATGCAATAATCTAATGGATTAAGATCTGGTGATGAAGGTGGCCTATCTTCTTGCTTGATAAATTTGGGACAGTTGACATGAAGCCAATCTTGTGTTGATTTTGTTCTGTGTGAAGGTGCAGAGTCTTGTTGAAATATCCAGTTCTTTTTAGGATACAATCTGTCAGCATATGGCAATAAATGTGTTGCCAGTATGTCCTGTTTGTAAGACTCAGCATTGATTTTGACCCCTTATCAATGACTTTCAGAGGCAATTTTACATTGTTTGAGACTGCTCCCCAAATCATAACAGAACTCTTGTTTTAAAAGCATTTGACTGTTCAGAGGTTATCCAGGTATATCCTTGAAAGTTGTTGAATATACAACATCATTTTTGGCATTATAACTTTGTTCAGTGCAAAATAGTTTCTTATCAGAAAATATTATTCTGTCAACGCTTTTTTTATCGTGCCATCTAAGCAATTTCTTACATCTTTGTAACCTTTTTATTCTTTGGGATTTAGTCAAACCTTGAACTTTTTGTTTGCGATAAGGACGAAATCCCAGGTTTTCATTTAGGATAACTTTCATAGTTCTACGACTCACATACTCTTCTGCAGCCATTTTATTTGCAGAATGCTGAGGATTTCTTCATATCTTTTCATGAATTCTTTTTATGTGCTCTTTTGTGCAAGCCAACCGTGGACGGCCAGGCTGAGGTCTATCTTTATAGCTATTAGTCTCCAATTAATCGATTTATTGTCTTATATATAAATACCCTATTAAATCCTAGACATTTTAATTGCTTAAAGATTTCACCTGAAGAAAATCCACGATCAAAAAGCTGTTTAACCATTATCCTTTTAGCTTCCATCTTTAAAAAATTCCATAAACCTTTTTCTTCAAAAAAAATCATCTGCACTAAAAGAAGGTAGCCTATTGCATAAAAATTAAGATAAATTGTTTCAACAAATGATTAAAATTAAATCCAAATTTTAGGAGTGTTACAGTATTTAATAGCCACCTTATATTGAAAGATCAAGATGCTAATGTTTCAAGAAGCAGACATGATGAAATTCATGAGCAGTTATGCTCGGATGAAACGTCGTCATAGAGATTTTTATATTTTAACTTTTAAATTAAGTTTTTTAAGCTATGTATTTTAACGTGTAACATACTGTATTATGTTTTATAAATTCTGTTCTTAAAATTATTCATTAAAATTTTCATGCTTTTAATAAGAAAGAAATGTTTATCCTAAAATTTGCATTATTTATCTTTTCAACAGCAATTGAATCATCCAAATGTTATAAAATATCTTGCATCTTTTATCGATGAAAATGAGCTGTATATAGTTTTGGATCTTGCTGATGCTGGTGATCTTTCGAGAATGATAAAAGTAATTTTTTTTTTTTTAATATTAATTAAATGATTTAATTGTACTGTTTTAATATTTTATTTTAAAATATATATATGTGTTTATTGGTCTTTTGTTTTACTTATTTTGTAAATTAAATTATCAGTTATATGAGTTCAATCCAAGAAAAAAAATTGAGCCCCTACCCTAGCCTAATAGCTGCTGTGCATGGCATTCCACTTTGTCAAAACAAAAAGTTTTAGCATCTTATTAAACTGTTTATCTAAATTTTAGTTTCCTAAAATGCATTCCCTGTTTGCAGAGGTGGGGAAATATTTGATTAGTCATTAGTGCAAGTAATTTTTCGAGCACAGCGACTGAATTTTCAGTCAGTCAGTTTCTTTGCCAATATTCATTGTAGTAAACAGCCAAAAAACTATTTAAAACAGGATTGTGGCTGTGTAAAACAGTAAAAAATACTCTTTCCAGGAGCACAAATAGTGTTTGAATGGGCAGTTACTTTAGATGTTATTATATTTTAAAACTATTATCATTCTGTACTGAGCACTGTATTTAAGAAATGGTGCTTTGGCAATTTGAAAGAATTCTACTGTAAATTTATATAATCTATAATTATAGTTTATAAATCTTATATATTTTTATAAATGGTCAGTTCACCTTACATCTGCATAAATTTTGTTTTAAAGTTTGTAGATCATGTATAGTAAATTTATTGCTGGCTAGTAAAAAAAAAAAAAAAAATCTTTGGCTGGTATGCTGGTAAGAATTTCTATAAAAATCTCTACCCCTGCCTATTTGCAATTAACATTAACTATTCCTTAAAAAATTAATTTAAAAAATTAAAATTAAATTGGAAATATTTATTAAATATTCTTCAAAGCATATTTCTAAATAAATAAATTGTAAAATATTTAGTAAATCCTAAAATGTGTAGTAAACTCTAAAATAATTATAATGAAATCCTTATGATAATAGTTGCTAGGCAATCTTATTTACGATAAATATTCACTCTCCCAAACATTGTACATATTTTTAAAGTTTGTAATATTTAATTTTTTAAACAAACAAATATATATATGTATATTCAAAGAATGGTCAATATCTCTTTCTCTACCTTGTATACATCTATGTTAGTGTTATTTTAAAGAAATTCTATATATATTTAAAACCTTACATTTAGGATTTACTTTGTTTTATAGTATTTTAAGAAGCAGCAGCGTTTAATTCCTGAAAAAACAATATGGAAATATTTTGTTCAAGTGTGTGGAGCTCTGGAACATATGCATTCTAAAAGAGTTATGCACAGAGGTGAATATTTTCTTTATGTATGTTATTTCTGTTATTTATTTTTTTCTCATTTATATATATTTTTTAAGGTTATCTGTTGTCAGTGACACTTATTCAATAACATAAAATGTTAAAGATTACGATAACAGTTGCAGCAGTGTTTACTATATTCAATCACTCTCCCAAAGATTTCACTTTTATTTATTTATCAATATTTTAACTGTAAACAAAAGTAATTAAAAACATTATGTGCAAAGAAAGACCAGTATCAAAATTCTATCCTAAACAAAATTCAATTTTAGGCATGAGGCTGTTTTACAAATATTTATTTATTTACTTTTTTTTTTAACTGGATGTTATTAGATGCCCTGCTTTATTTATAATAGTGTACCTCGAAAAGATGAAATGTTTTTCTACTGATTGAAAGGAATAGCCTAAAAGCCTTCTATATTCATAAAAATGCTTCAGAGTTTTTCCAAAAGTCAGACAAAAAACTCAAAAACTTGTGTTGGCGGATATCTAATTAATCCAATTTTAGCGACAGTTCTTGTATACAGGATACAATAAGCATCAAATATATTGACTGTTTTAAAAGCTTTTGCATTGTTATTTTGAATTAAAATCAAGCTGACAGCAAACCAAGATCCATGGGTGTCGGTACATAGGGGCAAGTGGGGGCACTTGCCCCCTCCTGGAAGATTCTAATTGGCAAAAAATTATCTGTTTTTTATTATTATAGTTAAGCTTAAAACAATATCACTAGTTTCAATAATTATCTCAATTATTAAATAAAATTTATATCACAGAGATATTTAAAACCGAACTAACATGACACGTGCATCAGGATGGTTCTAACACTTTCCTGTGTAAAAGGGTTGATTTAACAATAACATACTTGGATTTGTTTTGAACAAACTACACAGTTTTTCTAAATGATATAGCTTAAATTACTTGCATAAAAATGTGTTATTGCAGATGTTTAAACATGGGTGAGATTTATCATTTTAATCAACCAACCTACCATTTAAATAAACCGAATTCTAAAGTATATTGGAACTTTTGCAATTTTTTGTCCCCTTCTGAAAAAATTTCTAGCAACGCTGCTGACAAGATCTATCTGAATGTATTGTAGCAGTGCCATCAAAACATCATTTCTCCGATAGAGTATCAAAGCTTACCGATGAACACAGGGTTAACCTTTTGTCCAGAGGTATTTCTTTGGACTCTATCCCTCTTATCGTGGGTTTGAATACAACTTACCGTCACTCGCACTTTTTTCATTGGTGACTTCAGATGCTCCACACAACGACTTATCACTTGAAACTTTAAATGAGTAAAGTATTAGTACTTAATAAATTCTTATTACTAAAACTGAAGATGCTGAGACCTAATAAAGGGCTGTGTATACCAACAGATTTCAGAAATTCACTCAGAACACAAAGCCTGTCAGTCTCATGCCATGTAACTTTAGACGCCAAACTGACAGCATGATCAGGTGATTGCTACTGTCTGCAGGAGTAATACCACTCATACAACAGCATACTCTCTGGAAGGGGGAGTACTGCAGCAATGCCATCAAAGCACCATTTCTCCAATAGATTATCAAAGCTTACCATTGAACACAGGGTTAACCTTTTGTCCAGAGGTATGTCTTTGGAATTCTATCCCTCATATCACAGGTTCAGGGTTGCCAACTGCTCCAATTTCTGCGGAGTTTCTCCAAAAAATTTTTAAAACTCTGCAATTCCGCGAAGTAATGTTTATGCTCCACAAATTCAGTCTTGACCACCTAACTAAATATTTTTTATTAAATACATAAAACTGAATAGTGCCAGACACTGGGGGGGGAAAAAAAAAAAAAAAAAAAACTTTCTTTTTTCTTTCTTTTTTTCTTTCTTTTTTTTTTTCCTTGCACACATATAGGCAGAAATCGCGATCCAATCCTTATCAACTTTTGATTTTGCATTTCCAACAGTTGCCGCATAAGCCATTATTCTTTGAATTTTATTTTTTATCTATGAAAGCGCTTCAACCTATCTTGAAAATAAAAAAAAAATAACAAAACTAACTTTTACAATTTAGCTAAAAAACCACACGCTTCATCATACACTACTCATAAATAAATAGTAAAGAAAAAAAAAAGAAAGAAAGAAAACATTCTAATGCTAGGCATTGCGTAATCGAAATATTGCTGACTCAGAACGGGAACAAGTATTTGTTTACATTAGGTAAGAGCGTGTTTAATTAAAACCACAAGCTGAAAGGGGGGAAGAAAGAAACCAAATGCTATGATTATGCGGTGTTTTGATTTTCATTTAAACTATATCAATGTTTCAGTTATCTTAATGCTTAATAGGTTGTTAAAAAAATTGTTTATTTTAATTATTTATCGATAAAAATAATGGATTCAAAGCTACTGAACTTTAAGGCCGATTGACAATGCTTTATTTAAAATTTATTTGAAATAATTATGCATTTATTTTATCATTCAGGTAAAGCATTAATGATTTATTATTATATCTTCATTTGTATCTGAGAAAAAAAAAAAAAATAAGTAAACAAATTATGACCAATAATCTGCAAAATTCTAAAGTTTACAAAACATATGGTCCCAAGCTATGCAGATTAGAGGGAGTTGACTCAGAGAGGAGATCATTTACACATTTTGAATATCGGAGATATCGTTTTCAGATTTTTATGTGATAGTGTAATAATTATTTTGACATTCATGAAAATTGTTGGAAATATATTTCCCCCCCCCTCCCCCTTTGTGCTTTCTTTTCTTTCTTTCTTTTTTTTAATGTAGCTAAATAATCTATTTTCATATATTGTCTTTATTTATGGGTGGAAAATATGCCATTATGCAAAAAACAAATTACTTTTGGATTTTAAGTTTATATTCAGACTTTATCATTTCCCATTCTTATTTCTCTTCACTGTTTTGCTAAATATATTTGATTATCAATAAATATTTCTTAATTTCATATGATTATTGTTAATTTATTTTTGTTAGTAGTTTCTTTCTTTCTTTCCTTTTTTTTTTTTTTTTTAATATGTATTTTTAAAATTGCTCCTCAAAGTAGCCAAAATGCTCCTCAAAATTTCTCTGAATACTCCTCAAACTGTTTTTGAAAAGTTGGCAACCCTGCATTTTTTAATACAACCTACTGCCACACACACTTTCTGCAGCATCATAAAAAATAAATAACTTTACTAGATGATTTACTAGAGTCTAAAGAAAAATAAAAAATATATTACGTTAAAGAGTTGTTTGAAAAAAAATAGAAATAAAAGTAGGTTAAAAAGGGGTTAACTCTCTATTGCTACAAAATTGATATTCATTCAATGATGAAATTTCACTGTGATTATTATGTCAAATAACTTATTTTTAAGTCATTTGGTGTATGTAATTAATTATTCTTTTTGATTGAAAGCAAATATTAAAAAACTGATGTAATATATTTTTATCACTATTATTCAGACATGTTACTTTTCAGCCTTTTTAAGCTTGAAAATTATTATTTTTGGGATCAATGCAAATCCGCATTAAAACTTGTTGGACATGTGTGTGTGTGTGTGGGGGGGGGGGGGGTCAGCCTGAATTTGTGCAATATATTATTAGCAATTTCTACGTGATTGGCTTTCAAGAAATGTCAAATTCAAACTTGGAGAAAATGAAAAGCACTTCAACTGCATTTTCCTAATGAACTTGAACTACATTATTTTGTTAATCAATTGCCCCAGCAAACAATGCTTCTATAGAAGAAACTTATTTTCAAGTATATGTAATAAGTTTGTCTGTTTTTTAAGCACTTACAACTATTTTAATTATAATTAATATGATATTCAATATAAGGTTTATTGTTCTGATTTTGTTCATTGTGTGTACATGTATGCAATCAGATTTAACATTATTTTCATTATTTAAAAATTTATAATGTGTCAGTTGCCTGCTACCACTTTTGAGAGGGGGGGGAGGGGTTGTGAAAAGGCCTTTTTTCTGTAAGCTTGTACCATATCTGATTATTGATATTATTTATTTTAATTTGATGCCAAAAAAAAAAAAAAAAAAAAAAGATTTTTATTTGATTTATTTTGTCTACAAGAAACAGTGTTGTCATCCTAAAAATTTTTAAAAAGCTAATTATGAAAAATATTTTTAATATCTATTAGAATAAAGTTTTATAAATTTACAACTATGTATTTACATTTATACTTTAAATTTATTATAAATATTATTTTTAATGGTTACTGTTATAATATTTTTTGGCTTATAAACCACATTAAATAAAATTGAATGAAGCTAGAAAAAAAAAAAAAAAAAAAAAAAGAAATGAATGATAAATAAAAAATTTCAAAAGTATAATGCTGTTGTGTGTAGCAGGAGGGGGATTGTATTTTTAAAATTTTGTTTGTGAAGAGAAAACTTGGAGAGTATTTTTAAATGAAAATTGAAAAATAATAAATGACTGTCCTATAAAATTGAGTTTTTGATTCAGTGAAATTTCACTATAGAATATACTTTTGAAAACATGTTATTTTTGTCTTTACTTTCCTTGCTTTTTTATCTGTGATTTTTGAATCTATAAATCACTTCAATCTAATCTTAAAAATGATGAAAATGTGTAATTAATTTCAAAATTCTTGTCAGAATCAATTAAAATTTTTTTTACATGCTATTCAAAAAAAATTTTAATTATTTATTTCTTTTGTTGATAGGGAAAAAATAGTTTGAGTAATTTTTAGTATTTTGCTTGTATTTTGAAAAACATATAAATATGTTGAATCCTTTTTCTTAAACTGTGTATGCATAACAAAATTTAGTTTTTTTTTTTTTTTTTTTTTTTTTTTGTGTGTGTGTGTGTGTTTGTGTAATTATACAAACTTTTGCTATGATTAAACAATCTTATAAGGGAGACATTCATATAGTGTGGTCTATAGAAGGATTACTATTATATGAAAATTTGTATTTTTTAATTATACAAAATAAAAAATTTAAAAATGCTATTTAAATAGATATTTTGTATAAACTTTGTGTACTCATAACTGTTTATGCTATGTGCAGATATCAAGCCTGCAAATGTATTTATTACTGCTGAAGGAGTAGTCAAATTGGGTGATTTAGGGTTAGGAAGATATTTCAGCTCAAAAACTACTGCAGCTCATTCCTTAGGTAAAATTAATCATTGTTTAATTTTTTATACTGTGTAAACGTGTGCATAATTACATCCTTATTAAAATCAAGGATCGATTCAGGCAAAAATTAAGGCCCTTTTGCCAACCTTCAGAAAATTCAAATCTATAAAACAGGTACCTTCATAAAATTCAAATTTTAAAAAATGACCCTTTCAGAAGATTTTATTTTATAAAAATGATCCTTAAATTTTTTTTCCACATTTTCAATATGATTTTTAATTCACACCTATATTTGTTTCAAAACTGTATTAACTTTACATTAAACATAAAATTACTTGATTTTTTTTTTTTTTTTTTTTGGGGGGGGGGGGGGCAAAAATAGGCCCAAAAATTAAAACCTGGATCGAACCCTTTAAAATTAGTTCAAGTGTTTATTATTTTTTAAATTATAATACAGGGTTATTCAAAATGATATGACTTTATACAAGTATGTTTATACTGTATAAACACTTACCAGAACAAATTTAAAAGAAATGACAACTCAAATCTTTCGATTTTATGACATTATGAGTGTCTGATATGACTTCACCAAGTCATGTGGACAGCTTTTCACACCTTTCCACATTCATTTCTGCATGTCTGGTGTTATTAAGGCTGTACATCAGTCAGATTCCCCCTTTGATTCTTCCCATGTTATCCTATGGGATTTTCATTGCTTCGTTTTATAAGAATATCTCATTCAAAAATGAAGTTTTTCAAATTTTGTTTTTTGAATATTACTCTTTGAATATGTCACATTTTAGCTTAGAGAGCAATTTTTTGAAAAAATTTATTTGAATATTTTATTTCATTAAGTAAATTTAAGACTCTTAAGTTTGGATCCCTACACCAAATATTTAAATTTATTTTTTCAAAAAATTGCTCTCTAAGCTAAAATGTGACATATTCAAAGAGTAATTCAAAAAAATAGAATTCAAAAAACTTCATTTTTGAATGAGATATTCTTATAAAACAAAGCAACAAAAAACGCATTTGGTAACATGGGAAGAAAGAAAGAGGAAATCTGGCTGATGTACAATCTTAAGTTTGAAGCATTACCTGTGCATATTTGTAGGTCCTCCAAAATGTGTGCTAGCAGTGGTATATACTTTGGTCTTTCATGTATAGCTATACAAGAAAAAGTGGGAGCTAGTTAATTTCACATTTTTGAGGAATTCGCAGATTTCCAGTGTGGGCACACAAGAAAAAGGAAACATATCAATTGTTCTTCCTTTTAAATCCATTCTGGTGCATATCTGTTTAAAAATAAGTTTATTACAGTTTTTCAAAATACCATACATCATTTGCATTAAAAATAATTAAAACCATTTATAAAATTATATTGTCACTAGCCCTTTTTCAGCTGCATAATGCAGTTTTCCCCAGGCATACTGAGTGAACTGAAATCGGCAGTCTTGTTGCTTCTGCTTCACTTCCTCTTCTGCTCCTCCTCTAGCCTAGCATGTCACTTTTCATCTATTTCTATAGGTTCTGAGAAATTGCAAGAATCTCAGTTCGCCAAAATTTCAATAGTTTCTCCGTTAATTACATAATGGCAATTATTGTAATGAGCCAGTTTTGAAAAATTCACGAAATCGAATTTTATGTTTTCTTTTTGGTTTATTTTTGTTAAAGCTGTGCATATTTTAATGTATTTGATGTCCTTTTCATGTTCTTTTATGCAAGTTTTAATTTTGCGTTTGATCATATCAATGTACAAATTACAGTATACTCTTGATTATCTGCAGAGTTGAGTAGCATGGGTTCCATGAATAACACAAATTGTGTATAAACAGCAAAAACACTAAAAATGAAGGCTAAATGAGATTTTTAAAATATTCTAGCTCAAAAATGCACTTGTATTTTCTATAAAGCATAATACAAACAGTAAAAATATTCATATATGTATGCTGGAGGAGGAGAAGAAGAGGAAGTGAAGCAAACAACAAGAGTTTCAGTTCACTCAGCATGTCTGAGGAAGGCTGCAGCTGAAAGCGCTAGCGACAAGGCAGTTACCATGTTTTTATTAACTCGCTTTCTTGTTTGTTTGTTTGTTTGTACAGTACAAATCTTGCAATCGATTTTTTACTAACTTCCTGACTCAAACTTCTCAACTTTAGAATAGCTCAGAACACGATGACAAAGCAATTCCTCGAAGCCCAATTTTTGAATTTTTGATTAGTTTTCTTTTAATTAATTAAACCATGAAAATAATAACCTCCTAATAGCTTTAAAATTAGCCATTTAAATATTAGCTATAATTTAATTGTTGCCAAGAAAAAATTATGAGTTCTTTTTCTTTCGACATAAAAATAAATACATTTAATTAAATGTGAACATTAAAAAATTATAAAAATTTAAATTGTGCGTGCATCTCTCAAAAATTGGCGTTATTATCACTTTAAAAATTTTCTACACATTGATGAAGTGCTAATATTGTTCTATAGCTATGATTCAACAGAAAATTTAAAAACATGGTATATATATATTTATCTTATAATTATTTTATAAATGGTTTAAGTAAATTTTAAAATAATCATTTCTGAAATATGATTTTTAAAGCCATTCATCATTTTGAATAATTCTGTATATTTTAATTTAATATAAGTTTTGTGCACACTGACACTTCATTTGTATTTTGCTTTTAAATCATAATATTTTTATCATTTAACAAGTAATTATATGTTTTGATAGATTTTAAAATGTAAATAAGCATTTTAGTAAAATACATGACTATCTTGCAGTTGGTACGCCCTATTATATGTCACCTGAACGTATACATGAGCATGGATATAATTTTAAGTCAGATATCTGGTCATTAGGATGTTTATTGTATGAGGTAAATGCTTTTACATTCTATTTTATATGTTGTGTTACTTGATTAAAAATTAAAATACCTAAATAAATCATTATTATATTGCTGCTATAAAATCACGGTTGCTACAATACCTAAAATTCACGGAATTTCAAAAATCTATTAAAAGCTGGGAAGAATCGGGGAATTTCAAAATTAATTGCAAAAAAACAGGAAAATTCAGAGAATTTAGAAATTTTTGGGGAAAAAAAATTCACAAAATTTTAATTTCAGTTTTAAATTTTAAACTTAATTTTCCAGTTTAGGGGATTTTTTTTTTTTTTTTTTTTTTTTTTTTTTTATTTCTTTTATAATGAAGAATAAAAAAATAGAAAATATAGAAGTGCTGCAAGGCCTGCAAATGTGATAGTCGTTTTCGCTGAATATTTTCACTACTCGTAATACTTTCCAACGATTGCTTTTAAATGCCGCCCGATCGCTAATAGCAATTGGCGCTGCTGTATGCAGACATTATTTTGCCTTATGTTGAGCTGCTTAATATTGTATGCGCTTTGTTCTATAGTTTTATTTGAGTTTTAAGAAATTGCTAGATTTAACAACTTTCTATTTTTAGGTATTTTTTAATGTAAAAGAATACGCATACAAAAGGGAAAAATGGGGGAAATGCATAAAAAAAAAAGTATTTTTAATACCCTCTTGACATCGTAAGAAAATAATTTTTGTATTCTACACATCTGGCTAACCATACCTTTCGAATGACACCATTTTCAACCCTCTACTTCCATAATTATTATGTTAAAAGTGCACCACAAATTTTATGCTTGCCTAATATATATATAAAATTGAGAAAAATCATGCTAAAGAAATAGAGCTGCTTCAGTATAAAATCCCTTTGCGAAATTTTAAATTTGGCACTGAATTATTTGGAAGTTTCTTGCCGATGTTTTTCATTTGCGCAATTGCAATAGCCATTTTTATTCATTACTTAAATGACAATAAAAAGCCTCTGAAGGGTCCCTAAACTAAAACTATACCAAAGTAATTTTAAGAAATGAATATAGTAACCAATGCTAGGAAATGAGATACAGTGACTGCATGTCTTTATATGGAAGAATAGATTAAAATAAGTCCTGTTGTACTAAATTAAGTTCTGTTTATAATGAATGTAAGAAGGATTTATTTATTATTTTTAGAGGGGCGGAGGGTGGTCGACCAAAAATGACAGCCATTTCAAGGCAAATATAGTATTACAAAAAATTTACAACTCAAAATAATTCAATCGTACACCAGCCTATGTCATAATGCAACATCTCAAATTTATCATTAATTTTACATTTAATATTTTTATTTCTAAAATATAATTCAAATGCTCTTTCTTTTGTACTCACTGACATGACTTCTGTAAATTTAGGTTTTTTAAATTACGGTTGTACTTTAAATATTCGTAAACCTGGATTGAATATATAATAAGGATTAGAAAATTCTCTCAAATATTTGTTTGGTACCTAACTCTTTAACCTGCGAGTCGTTTTTGGTTCACAAATAATTATGCTAACATACGTAAGTATCTCTCACATTTGATTTACTTTCCATTGAATTATTTTTCAGAATTTAATATAAATCAAAGTATTTCAATGATGTACAGATAAGCACAGTTAATTCAAGGTTCCCAAACTTCTATAAAATTTCTTGAAAAAAAAAAAAAAAAGGAAATATCATGTAATTATTTCAAAATACTTCTTAATTATAAATATTTGTTAAGAGGATATATGAAGTGTGTATTAAAGCAACAAGCAACTACGAAGTGTGAAGGCTAAAAATTGCAATGATTATACATTAAATAATTAATTTATTCCAGTTACTGCACTCTTTGAGTGCTCAAAATAAAGTTGAAAATAAATTTTAAAATAGATTAAGTAATAGCATGGGCAATTCCTTCTGCATTTCTGATGAAAATTTAGATCCTAAATATTGAAGTACCTGTCCTTAGTCAAAAAAAGGGAAAGAAAATAAATAAATTTCCATTTTTATCCATTTGATTTTTTTTTTTTTTTTTTTTTTTTTTTTTTTTTTATTGTTTGATTTGCAAATGTAATTATCTAAAAAGAAATTTGCAAAAAGTAAATTATGTAATTTCTCACTTAAATTTTAAATATCCCACTTATTTTACTTTTTTTATTTAATTTTTTTTTTTTTTTTTTTTTTTTTTTGTTGGAATGGGAAAATCCCACTCAATATATTTTTTTTCCTAGTGCGAGCAACACATAAGTTTATAGTATACTATTTTCAAACACAATATTTTTACTCTATGTGTAAAATTCACGCCTTTGTATGAGTTCTAGAGTATTGTGTATATAGCACTGGAAACTCTACTTTTATTTATTTATTTTCTGCTTTTTATGTGTTTATTTAAAATGTTACTGTTTACATTTTATTTTCTACTGCATCTATATCTCATTTAGTATATTCAAAAATTATATATGCTTACAATATTCGCAAGATTGTACCTGATGGAAATTGTTTTGTGCATTATCATTATTTCAAAAAATAGTCTACATTAAGCAGGGGTGTTGAGAGCATCCAAGAATGCAAAAAGAAATTCATACGCTAAAAGTAATCCATTACGTAAATTGTAAATAATGTAACATTTTGAATATACGCACACAACAGTTACATTTCATATAAGCATATGCAAATGTTAACAAGAAAGGAACACTATATCTTTCAATACTATTACAATACTCTAGAATTCAAAGTATAAACTTTAACTAAGTAAAAGAAATAAGATAATAACAAAAAAATAATAATAATGCATACACACCTTGCTGTTTTTAAAAAATAGAAAATTGTGAAAATTAACCCAATATTTACAAATTAGAATCACTGATCACCGTAAGCCACAATCTCGAGAACGCCACAGGACACAGAGAAGGCATGGGTCAAATTCGTATTCTGATTGGTCCGTGGGTTCAGGTTTCAGATTTCGCTTGCATCTTGGTATCCGAAAAGCCCTCTCAGCGATTGGTCACTGGTTTCCTCTAAAGAAATGAATAGCCTTCGTGCATGCCCAAATCATGCAATTTTGGTCTTAAAGAAATACCTTTGTGATTTAATATATAAGATAATTTGGTGGTGTTGGGAATTATAAATGTAGTATCATAACATATGTAGCAGTACTTTTTATGTTTATTAGTGTTATGTGTTTTTAATTTAAAAAATAGTACTATTTTCAAATTTTGAAATTCATGTTATTTAATATGTATATATTTAATAACAGATGGCAGCATTGCAATCACCTTTTTATGGAGAAAAGATGAATTTATATGCATTGTGTAAAAAGATTGAAGAATGTGATTATCCACCAATACCATCTGATTTATATTCTGAACAAGTAAGAATTATTTTAGTTTTTAGTTATTCTATATTATATCAACTGAAAGTTTTTTAAACAAACACTGTTATAAATTGATTTTACTTCTTTAATAAAGTATTGCTTAAAAAAAATATATATATATATTTTTGATAACCTCTTCTATTAATTAAATATATATATTGCATTTTTACTTTCTTCTACATGGCCTCACCAGTGCCAGAGGCTCTGCTGTCTAACCTGGTAGATGGGAGAAGCTGAGTTTGAACTAAGGTCACTTTTATTGGCCTAGTCATTTGGAATTTTGTGTTTTTTTTTCCCACAATTCACATAAATATTGGCTAGGACTATTTAAAAAGACTCCATAGAGGGCACGCCACCCAGGCCTAGGTCCCTAGTGCAGATAATATTTTCTGCATGGCCTATAGTTTAGCATCTATTGGTTAAAATTGTATGAAACTGCATGTGTAACTTGTTTATTGTGAGAAGCTATGTTGATTAAATTTTTGTGCATATTAAATGATATATGGTGATGTTATATAAAGTGCTTTAATATAAGATTTAACCATCTATATCATAAAGGAAAAATGAAAAAAGAATATTTTTTTAAGTATTAAAAATTGGTATATGCTACCTTCTCCCTTTCAAAATAGTTTTATGGATTACTAAAATTTATTAATTGTAAGATTGATTATTAAAGGTATTTTTAATTTTAATATATTATTAAATATATTTTAATATAATTATTTAATAGTCAAATAATAATTATATGTTCTTTTTCAAAGTATTCACATTACTCATTTTGTTTTTTCTTTTACTAGTTGAAATATCTAGTTGATAGTTGCATCAATTCTGATCCAGACAAGCGACCAGATATTGTATATGTTCACAAGGTAGCACAAAATATGTATCAAGGTTTATCACAAATTCCATCACCTGTTCCTAAATAACACGAATTATTATATTTATTCTTTGAGTACATAAACTTTATATATGTGTTGTTGTTTTTTCACTATATTAAAGTCCAAAAAATCAAAACTTTTTTTCTTTTTTAGTTATACACTTTCTTTCTGTGCAATAATATACATTGTTTCATTGATTATTATTATATTTTGAAATATTATATATTTCCTAAAATCTTGTTCAATTTTTATTAATCAGTTTTCCCCCAGCCAGTTTCAGGAATTTGTTGTGCCCTGCCTGCCCCTTAGGTTGGAAATATAGTGTCCTTCTTGCCCCTAATAAAAAAAATTGCACCCTTCATGCCCCTTATCTAAAAAGAAAAAAATACACCTTTATTGTCTCCTTTGTATTAGAGCACAAATTTTGGAGAGAGCAACCTACAAATTGAAGAATAAAATTTGGAAATGAGTATGAATTTTAAATGTTAAAATCCCTAAGAATACCAAACTGTCCTTAAAATCATAAAAAGTGCCCTTTCCTTACTAGCAGTGCTCTGCCCTTTTTTAAACCAAGGGGAAATTCTCCATTAATTGTGCCTTGATTTATATTAACCTTTTCATTAGCAAATGATGAAAATTTGTCTCAAAGTCTGCACATGTAATCATGCTAACTTGAAGCAATTGATCAAATGACATCTGTTGGCTGTTTTATAACTTTATGTTGAATAACTGATATGCCAAATAGTAGTTATTTGGAGTTGTAGGTATCCCATAAGAGCCAATAAAAATACATGTTGCTTCTGGGCAACCATGCCAAATAGAAGGATAAAAAAAGACATTTCTTATTACAGTCAAATATGAAAAAAAAACTTTAGAGTTGTTCGTTTTTGAGACACCAACTTTCTGTCCCAATTTCGATTTTCCCCAAAACATAACAAACTCATCTGTTCACCGACATCTTAAAAGGAGTTAATATGATATGTTTGAAAAAATCTGTAGAGTCATTTTTTTTTAGAAACACACCTGCGAGACCTAAATTTGGTATACGTATATGACACCAATCAATTTTCTTGAAGTGACTAATTAATATGTACAAAAGGACATCTAACAGGAGGTTTATATGGTAACATTGAAGGAAATCATTAGAGCCATTTTTGATATATGGACCCATGGTTCTATTTACAATTTCAGTGTCCCACATCCAGTTTTCTAATTTTCACCAAAAGTTTGCTAAATCATCTGTACACTGGACTAACTATGAAGCTTTGTCATTCCATCTTTTTTAATTTGGAAACATGGTAGTCAGAAGATTCCCCCCCCCCCTTCACTGCACACTCACACATGCGCACACACACACACACTTGCACTTACCGATTGGTCTAAATAATTTTTTTAGACTCAGAAGACCTTAAAATCTGTAAATCAAGTCAAAACTCAATAATGAAATTTTTGACTGAACACAATGCTTCCATTACTTATGGTAGTCCAGTAATGGAAATTAAAAAAAAAAAAAAAAAAAAAACTTTTTTGTCATACGATTGGTTCTGTTTTTGAAGAACATACCTTCTGTAATTTACAATAATATCTTAAAATACAAATTATTGATTATGGTGTGATGTCTTGTTTGTTCATTTCCTTAACTCTTACAAATGATAAACAATCAAATAAAAATTTATAATAGCACTAGTAACAAATGTGTTATATAAATATACAGCAAACTGTGATAAAAAATATGCTATGTAAATAAATCAAATTATCACCTTCCCCTCTTTTATATTTATTCTGGATTTATTTATTAAAATAATAATAATAATAATTCTAGCTTGTAACAATATGTTAGTATTTAAAAAAAAAACATTTTGCCTCCGAGTAGTTGTAAATTAAACACTCAAAATTTTAAAAAGTGGTAGGTGTGATAACTCTTTGATGTTCATTAATTTTACATTGAAACCAACCATCTTATATCATTTAACATTTTTTTTATGCTTTTTTTTTTTTTTCCTGCTTGTTTTAATCGATTTTTTAATTTTTATTATTTCTCTGTTCAATAGGTCGCAGCACTACAAAATTTAACCCCACCACAAAGGGAGGTGCAAATGCACGCCCAAAACCTATGGATCAATATCTCAAATCCTATGGACATATAATGTCATTTTTTGCCAAAAATTACAATTTTTAAACGTTCTAGGACTTTGTGACATAAATGTGTGATGCCTGGGGTTGAACAAGAAAACGCTTTGGAATGGTTGCATATCATCTTGCTGGCACGTGTTTGTGGCAGTCGGTGCGAAAGGGTTAACAAAGGATGTTTTAGGGGAAGCCAAATGCTAGAAGTCATTTGAAACTTCTTAATAAGTAGGCCTGAAAGTACCTTGTTGCTTTGATCATGCACAGTTTTTCACCTGATGAAGGGCTGTGTCATTATTTTGAAACTTAGGCAGTAGTTGCAAGTGTTTGCTTACAAAGCTATTTGTTAATTAAGTTTAATATTATATGAATTTAAACAGGTTAGCATATAAGTGTTTCAAACAAAAAATTTCTGAAAAGTAAAGAATGCTAATTTTTACTTTCTTCTATATGTAATATAGAGAAAGTATTGGATTCGCGAAAATTTTCGACCTCCGTTTTTTGACGGATCTACACGTTTTGGGATGTCCTGAACACGAATTGATAGTTTTTAGAAAATGTCTGTCTGTGTGTCTGTCTGTCTGTCTGTGTGTCTGTATCATTTTTTTGTGGACGCTGTATCTCACGAACATATGAATGAAATTTAACCAAACTTGGTATATAGTTGCACCCTGACATGAACTGGTGCCCATTAGATTTGGGGATCAATAGCTCAACAGGTGGCGCTGTAATCGCATTTTATGCAAATTTTTAACATGGCAGCATAGGACAAAATTCCGTATAAATGGGCATAATGAGAGTTATTTTAAACTTGTGATTGTAAAATGAATTTGAATTATTGATGATAGTAGTAGTTAACTAGGGAAAAAAAATTGTGCATGGGGGGCATCGGTTCCCCCCCCTGGGGGGGAAGTACCCCCCCAAGGGGGTTAAATTTTGAAGATGGGTATCATTCGAAAGATCTCGTCAATACCTTTAAAACGAATGGTTGAACCATAAATCTGTGATAATTTAAAACAAAGTTATCGATTTTTTTTACTTTTAACAAAAAAAAAACTTAGAAAAATAATCGTAATTTTTTTTTTTTTTTTTTTTTTTAAACGAAATTTTACCAAACTTGGTATTTAGTTGGTCCCCGACATAAACTGTTGCTGATTATATTTGGGGATCAATAGCTCAACAGGTGGCGCTGTGATAGCATTTTATCTAAATTTTTAACATGGCAGCATAGGACAAAAATTCGTATAAATCTGCATAATAAGAGTTATTTTACACTTGTGTTTGTAAAATTAATATGAATTATTGATAATAGTAGTACGTAACTAGGAAAAAAATTTTGTGCATGGGGGGGCATCGCTTCCCCCCCTGGGGGGGAAGTACCCCCCCGGGGGGGGGGGGGTAAATTTTGAAGATGGGTATCATTCGAAAGGTCTCGTCAATACCTTTAAAACGAATGGTTGAACTATAAATCTGTGATAATTTAAAACAAAGTTATCGATTTTTTTTACTTTTAACCAAAAAAAAAGAAAAAAAATTCTATTTTTTTTTTTTTTTTTTTTTTTTTTTTTTTTTTAAATATTGTTAGTGATTGAATATGTATTAATTTTCACAAAAAAAAAAAAAAAAAAAGGAAAAAAAAAAGGAAAAAAAAATCTTTTTTTTTTTTTAAATATTGTTACTGATTGAATATGTATAGGAAAATATAGAAGAAAGTCTTGTGGTGGCCACAACATACTAGTTTTCTTATATGCTAATTTTTTCTAATAGCTATGTGCTAATTTTTACTTTCTTCTATATGTAATATAGAGAAAGTATTGGATTCGCGAAAATTTTCGAAGTCCACTTTTTGATGGATTTACATGTTTTGGGATATGGAGAACACGAATTAATAGTTTTTAGAAAATGTCTGTCTGTCTGTCTGTATCATTTTTTTGTGGACGCTGTATCTCACGAACCAATGAATGAAATTTAACCAAACTTGGTATTTAGTTGCACCCTGACATAAACTGGTGCTGATTAGATTTTGGGATCAATCGCTCAATAGGTGGCGTTGTGATCGCATTTTATGCAAATTTTTAACATGGCAGCATAGGACAAAATTCCGTATAAATGGGCATAAAGAGAGTTATTTTACACTTGTGATTGTAAAATTAATATGAATTATTGATAATAGTAGTAGTTAACTAAGAAAAAAACTTTGTGCATGTGGGGGCATCGGTTCCCCCCCACCACCGGGGGGGAGGGAAGATCCCACCCGGGGGGGCAAAGTTTCAAGATGGGTATCTTTCGAAAGATCTCGTCAATACCTTTAAAACGAATGGTTGAACGATAAATCTGTGATAATTTAAACCAAAGTTATGGATTTTTTTTACTTTTAACAAAAAAAAAACTTAGAAAAATATCGCATTTTTTTTTTTTTTTTTTAACGGAATTTAACCAAACTTGGTATTTAGTTGGGCCCCGACATAAACTGGTGCTGATTATGTTTGGGGATCAATAGCTCAACAGGTGGCGCTGTGATAGCATTTTATCTAAATTTTTAACATGGCAGCATAGGACAAAAATTCGTATAAATGTGCATAATTCGAGTTGTTTTAAACTTGTGATTGTAAAATTAATATGAATTATTGATAATAGTAGTATGTAACTAGGAAAAAAATTTTCTGCATGGGGGGCATCGCTTCCCCCCCCCCCCTAGGGGGGAAGTACCCCCCCCCCGGGGGGATAAATTTTCAAGATGGGTATCTTTCGAAAGGTCTCGTCAATACCTTTAAAACGAATGGTTGAACTATAAATCTGTGATAATTTAAAACAAATTTATCGATTTTTTTTACTTTTAACAAAAAAAAAAAAAAAAAACGTACTTTTTTTTTTTTTTTTTTTTTTAAATATTGTAACTGATTGAATATGTATAGGTAAATATAGAAGAAAGTCTTGTGGTGGCCACAACATACTAGTTTTGTTATAGCTGCGTGTCGAATAACCGTTTTTAAATTAGTTATTGAGTTTCAAAAGGAAATGCAGAGTGAACATTAAAGGATTAAAATAATTTTTCCTGAAATATATATATATATATATATATAATAATGATTTATTAAGTGTAGTAGAAGCCAAGCAACAGATACAAAATCACTGAATCCACAAAGACCAATAAGAATGAAAAATTTCTCTATGTAGGAGAAGCTCAGAAAGGTGAAAAAAATTCATCAGTGGATGAAATACATGTATTTAAAGAAACCAAATTTACCAATTAACAGCCCGCAAAACAAACAAAACAACACACCAACTCAACAAAATCTTAACTTAAAAACACAAACCAAATCAAAATCTATGAAAAAATAACCCAAGAAAGGAAGGAAGGAGGCAGGTGACAAGACCCGTGACTTGCCCGTGGGGTTAAACCAGTTTCACACCGGCAACACTCCCCCAGCCCGCCAAGACCAGAACAGGAGTCACATGGACCAAAAAAAGCAAAATTCCATAGCAGACAATGAATAACGAAACCATGAAGCAACAATGATATATATATATATGAAAGTATATTACAAACAGGCATATTGTTTGCACAAAGAAAGTCATATTCACTGCTATCAATGATTTGCTGGAAGGTTGAATTTAGATTAAAATATTTTTAAAAAATGAATTTATAAATGTAACATATGTTAATCAAGATCTTGCTGTATTCTAACATGGCTGAATTTGTAAAAATTTCATGCTTTCATTTTTTGTATTTTTTAAAGGCAAGGATAACTTTCTGATTCTTGTTTCCTAATTGGCTTATCACATTAATTTGATGTTTATTAAAATTACTGCTATAGCTCTTTTAATCTTCTAGTGTTTTTTTTTTTTTTTTTTTTTTTTTCTTTACTTTAATCAATTAATATGATTTCACTTAACTATTTTGGAAAGCACCGAAAACTTAATAATTCAATTAATATTTCATAAATAGGAAAAAAAAAATATTTTTTCTGAAAGTTATAAATTACACAAGTCTGAAAAAAAAAAAGTATATATATATACAGTTCCCGCCGCTTATTAAAATCACATTCATTCTGAGCACAAATGGTTTTATAAAGCGGCTGATTTTTATATCCAGCAAACGTTCCTGCACTCTTGAAAAGGGTACGACTACCCTAAATTTAGAAATTAATTTCAAAATGTAATGAAATTAATAAACAATATTAATTAATTGTTCCTTCAAAATAAGTAAATTAAGCACATCTGAAGGTTCGATACGCTTTCCTTTGGGGAAAATCATTATTACTTTGCCAAAAGTTCATGCATTTTTTAACTTTTTATTTTATTTTATTATTATTATTATTTATATATTTTTTTAATCTTTCCTTTCAAATCTTTTGCCTATTAGTTATTTCAAAATAAGAACTAGAAATTGCCTTTTAATAATTAAAATATATATATATATCACTTGCAAACCAAATCAAATTTGTAACTTATACTTTAAAAAATACATTCTTGAAATTATTTAGATATGTAATGGGCATGTTTATATTGTAAGTATGCTTTCAATGTAAAATTTTTGACAAAGAGTGATAACGAAGGGATTGCTGTATATTATTTTCCTTTTTACTTCAAAAATAAAAAATCACAGTGTACATAAAAATATGTTTAATGTGCATAAATGACATTTTTGCTGCTGAAGAGACACTTTTTGAGTTTATTAACTGGCGATGTTGATTCTATTAAGCAGCGGTTTTAAAACTGCTTTGAATCAATTTGATTCCGGCCCTGACAATTTGATCAATTGTCAAATATTTTCACTATTAAATATTGGAATACTTTGTACAGTTTGTGAATAATATAAAAAATATGTCACTATTTTATATTTACTTTAATGTATTTTGAGCTCAATTTTAATTTGAATCCTCACAATGTGTTCACCTTTTGCAATTTTTTAATTATTTACACTAATTGAGAAACTTTTGCAAATGATAAATTGTCTATTTTCTTGAAAAAAGTCATTAGCATGAGTTTTAATCAAGTATATTTTTTCAGAAATAATAGCTGCCAAGTCACAGCAGAAACGCTAGAAATAATTACTATAACTGAATTCACATCTGAAATATGCCTAAATAAGGATCCTATGGTTGTGATTTTCATGTACAATTACTAAGAGAGAGGCTAAGGATTTATTTATTTCAATGTTAATTGCAATTAATCAGATAGTCTAATGTGATTTATTTTTTCTTTTAAACATACATATATAAAGTACTCACCAGGGTTCATGCTCACCAAGGAAAACCTGGAATACTCAGAGATTTTGGATTTTGTTAAAAAAAAGTTAGGAAAAATAAAAATTTTTATCAAAAGTCAAGGAAAATTTGATTATAAAACCTGGAAAAACAAATTTCCTTTCTCTCAAATTATACTTTTCTTGTTTAGCTTCATATAAAAAATCAAATGATAAAGTATCATGAAAATGCACGTGTAAACAATGATTTCTACCTGAATTTCTATCATGATAGGCAGTAACATGACATCATACAGAGGAAGTAGATGTGTTTTCTCCTCTCTAGAGGAGCGTTTCTTGTATTATGTCACTAATATTTTATTGAAAATTGCCTGGAAAGCTCAGGGAATTTTTTTTCCCATATTTAAGTATGAACCCTGTTCATTGTAATCGGGACAGAAAGTCAATTTTGAGATTTTGATGTATCTATAGTTTTGAGGTTCCCTCAGTTCATTTTTGCTGTTTTTGAAGTGATGTACATATGTGAGTGAACATGATAGCATCTAAACACCTTATTTGATTAAGCTGGAAATTTATATGGCATGTTATTGCAGCATGAACTGTATAAATTTTGTTGAATCTAGCACTTAGTTTTTTTTTTTTTTTTTACAGGGACACAAAGAAAAATTCTTTATCATTACAGCCTATGGACTCAAATTATTTAAAGTGTAATAGCATCTAAATGACTTAGTCGATTGTGCTTTAAATTTACATGCATGTTATAGGTCACCGTTGCATGAACTGTGTAGATTTTAGTGAATCTAGGGGATGCATAAAAAAATTTGGATGCATTATGATCATGTTCCATAAACAACATACTATTTGGGAAAAAATACCCTATGTACTGGTGGTTACGTAAAGAGTGGAAAAACACCCTATTATGATTTCCTTTTGTTTATTTAACAACTTCTCTTTAATTTATTTAAACAATTGTTAATTACTTAATGTTTGGAAAATTAAGTGGTGTTATTCCAAATTTATATCATCTGCTAATTAAAGTAAGTGTATATGCTGAGTAAATTTATCATAACGTAATGTAAAAAGTAAATCTGAATTTTAATTTGCTTGTCACTTAAGTCTATGCAATATTGAAGTGACATAAAATAAATAAAAATTTTAGATATAAAGATATGTCACCACATTTTAAGAATTATATTTAAGTTCCTTGGCAGTAATGAAAGAGGGTTAATGTAATTTGGCTATAACTTTTTCATATTTGGTGTTCCAAATGTAAAATTTAACATTTTTTTGCAGCTTTTCTGTTGTAACTCATTAGCTAAAAAGTTTGTTTGACAGTGAATTAGGTACAAATGTAAAATAATTTCTGTGCAGTGTTTTCAAGCTAATCAGGAATTGAGTTTTCTTGTAAATCACTTTTCTTCTCTGTGCAATTTTGCCTGTTGTGGTTGATAAAACTGTTTTATAACCAAGTATAATGGGACCAATTTGCTGCTATTAGTCATGTTTTATTTTTTGTATGTATTTGTACAAGTGCCATAAAATATAGTGCTATTTTTTGCAATGTTATTATTGTGCAGCTTTAACTGTCTGCAGTTGTTGATATGCTCATAAATGCTATGAAATGTATTACTATTTTACCAATGTTTTTATTGCACAATTTAAGCTGTTTGTGATTATGTAACTATTTTCTAATAAAAAATATTTAAATATTTTGTTTTGAGTATGAATTAATATCATTATGCGTTTACACTACAATTGTCACATGACTAAAAAATTTCTTTTAAATAAACTTTGGATCTTTTTTTTTTAAGTAAGGTATTTAATATATACTTTCACAGGTTCACTAGTGAATGTGAAATAGACAATTTCAGACTTTTCTATCTTAGTATGACAGATTAAATATTTGGCCTGTAATCTAAAGCAACAATTTTTTAAAACATGAAAAAGCTGAACTTTCAAAGTCAAAACAAGTGTTATTTTATTGACAGTGCTCGAAAATTATATTGCCCAACATGCCCGGGGCATGTAAAAATTCAAACTGGGCATATATATAAATATTTAATCAAAAGAACTTTTCCAAAAATAAAATGTTAAAATATAGTGTCTTGACCATTGACTTATATTAAAATCAAATAAACGATGCCACTATAGGTATAATGTTGTTAAATTCTTTTTGCTAGGTATGTAAATGTTTTTTATTAATATGCATTTGAATAAGATATTTGAGCATGTAAAATTTTAATTCGGGCATGTAAATATTTTTGGATTTTTCAAGCCCTGTTTATTAATATTTTAAATATATTTTTTTCTTAAGTTAGCTTTATTTTTTAAGTCAGTTTTTAACAGTGGTTTCAAAGCTTTATTATTATTATTACATTTAATGGGTTATTGAAAAATATTATGAGTTCATGATATAATTAAAATGTTTAATCATAGTTGGAACAGCTGTGCAGAAACATCAAACAATGTCAGTTTTTTGGTTTCTTTTATGTGCTTGACTGTCATTTAATTATGAGTGTGCTATTTTAAAATTTAATTGAAAAATTTTAAACTTTAACAATTCTGACAAGTAATATTCAATTTGTAGCATAATATAAAAAAAAAAAAAGAATTTCCATAATACTTCCACACAGTAGAAGAGAATGAGAAAGCAAAAAAGTACTAGCAATCAATTGAAAAATAAATTTAAAAATAAATTGACTTAACCAAAATGTTTTCATCTTCATCTTTTTCTAAGAAGGTATTAAATTTGTGGGGGGAAAAGGGGGGGGGATTCCAGCAGATTTACATGTTTTGAAAAGTCCTGAACACTATTGACCATTTTTAGAAAATGCCTGCCAGTGTATGTGTGTGTGAAACACGGAAGAGACACAAATATTGTGGTAGCTCTAGCTCAAGGATTAAGAATTTCATGAAAATCTATATATAGTTGCACCTTGACATAATAAGTCAGAGTTTATCAAATTGTATTGTAAACTGCCCAACATGTTTCCCTGCTATGCTTTCATCTATCCCATTTCAGGGAAGACTGCTTTTATTAATTGCACAAAATTTTATATGTCAAAAGGCCTTTTTAAAATACTATGCTAGTTCAATTTGAATGCATAACAGCTGGCAGGTTATGCTGCGATGCTATAATTTTCCCTGTGTACAGGAAAACTATATCTCATCTGAGTGTATCCATCAAATTTAATAGATGAGATGGCTATTATGAAAAAGAATGTTGAATTAATTTAAGTGTGTATTGGCCAACAAGTAGTGCTGCTATCACTTACTGCCTGTAATCTTTCAAATGGTTAAATCTCAGCAGTTATTTAAAATTCATGAGACTGCATATGTAAAATCTTTATTGTAAAAAGCTAGATTAAAAAAATTCATGTAGTCTGTTGGCAGCATTATTATAAAGAATGATATAGAAGAAAGTTTTATTATGGCCACAAAATACTAATTTCGAAGGTGAAGTCAACACTAATTTATTGTTTTAAGTGAGTATTTCTTTTGATTGAGTAAGATAAAGTACTTTTTACCTTTGAGTTATTTAATACTGGGACAGAGAAAAAATAAAAATCTAGTATATTTTTGTCGTTACAAAACTTTTTTAGATATCATTTATATAACAGCATCACTTACTAGTTTTAACATGCACAAAAATTTAACCACAGCTTGCCACAATGATTTTACATGGAGTTTGTTGCAATTTAAACCAAATGAGATGTAGCCATCAGATGCAGTTATGTAGAAAATTGCGGAAGGTGAGTAATAGCAATGCCACCTGTTGGCTTATGTACACCCAAATTGGTGGTTTTTTCATAATCACTGTCTTGCATATCAAATTTGTTGCGTTTATGTGCTATAGAAGCAGACATATAACTTTTCAGTGCACATAGAAAATTGCAGCCTATCAATACTTTTTGTTTACTGATATGCATTCAAATTGAATCAACATAGTTTTTCATAATGAACCGCTCTCATATAAAGTTTTGTATAAATATATTTAATATATACATTCTCTCAAATGGAGCATAGCAGCAGCACCTCTAGGACAATGTGCATAAGAATTGAAAGACACCAATTTATGTCAAGGAACTACCCCTCCTACAAGAAGAGGAGGGGATTGAAATGTCAGAGCTGTGCTTGTCAGATTGATTGTGCCATGAGGAAGGGTTAAAGATAAATTATGGTCATTAAAAACGCCAAATAAAAGTTACTTTATTGTTGATATTTGAATAATCTTTTGGTTGTTCTTTTAAAATATTTAGTCACTTTTTTAACATTTCCTTCACTTTTTCCACTTATTTTAAAGCTGTTCTGTGTTCTGAGCACTGCCATTGTTCTCGGTAAAAAAAAAAAAAAGATTTGTATGTAGATTTTGAATAAAATTTCAAATTTGTTCTATTTACTTATTAAATAGGAGCACAGATTTTACTTAAGTTATCACAAAAAGCCTACTTTTTTGCTCCGTGGTCCATTCGACTGTGCAACCTGGTCATCTTCAGGGAACTGTCGTGATCTGCTTCTTCATTCCCTTATTTTTGTTGAATATAATGTGCCATCTGTCATCTAAATGTTCATTGGTTTGTCTGTCATTGCAGCTGTGCTCGTTGGCCATTATTTCAACAGTTTCGTGCTTTATTGCATAATTATGCTTATTATAGTTAGCTAGAGTTTTAACGTTTTGAAAATCTTTTTTTATGTTTTGTTCCTGATTTATTTTAGTTAGTGCGGTAGTTATTTTTTCATACTTAGTATCATTTTTATGTTCGTCGATTCTATTTTTGATTTTTCGTTTAGTCATGCCTATATACTATCCTGAAACATTATTTTCTGTTTTAGGGGAGACCGGAGCACAGTGGACCACTTTCACACTCTTAATTTTTTTTCACAAAAAACAGAAAAGCAATTTACTTGAAAAAAAATAGCAAACAATCTCTAAGCTCTTCTTGACATGTCTTAATTTTTTTGTAACAATATTTCTAATACATTATGAATGAAAAAATAAATTGTGAGCACTCACAAAGTGGACCACTGTGGCCCGTGACCAGGGTACAGTGGACCAGCCTTTTTTGTTTATATTAAATTAATATAAATTACTTTTTTTCCCCTCTAAAATTAGTGTCTTATACTATTCTAGTCTAAAGAACATAATTCAAGCATTTTTATGAAATATAATAAACAAATAAGAAATCAAATTTGACTAAGAAAATTTATTAAGTTAAAATAGATAATTGTTTTTTATTCTTTTATTAATATTGTAGAAATCAAATATATTGTTTAAATTCATATATTAATAAATATTATATTGCTATTCAAATATTTAATATTTTAAAAATTATTTTGAGAAATAATTAATTTGCATTATATTTGCAGCATAAATTTAACTAAAATGTATTAAGCTACCTCTTTTGCTTTTCATATGTGATCTCTAAAAACAACAATCTATATAATATTTCTCTAACGTGGACCAGTTTCAATTATTTTTTGTCGAAACAATACAATACTCGAGGATAAAAAAATAATATTTATACATGGACAATATTTAAGCACGTGGACTTAGTTCAATGGACTAATAAGAAAAAATTATCACCTTTGTCTGATGAGATTATTTTACAAAAAAACATATTTTTAACAGTTGTATCCTCAGAATCTTTGCAAGCGTCATTTTAAACCTAGCAATATTTTAAAGATATATACAGAATATGAACTTTTGTGTCATAAATTGACTAAAAAACACAATCATAAAAAATATAATCAAAACAGGAATTATTTTATTTTATTTATTTATTTATTTAAAAATATATATATAATATATATATACCAGAATTAATAAAAAGTCATTGCCAACATGACGACAAAAATTTAAAAGGCGTCGTAGGAGTCCTACATTAAAACCGTACTGCCTGTGGGAGTATGAAAATCGGGTCGTTAACCATGAATTTTATTTGGAAACCTTTTTTTTTGAATGATTTTGGTTTCACTATTGTGCAATATTAATTTGGTTTTAATAATAATTTGACTTCTGGTAAATTAGAATTTTAATTAGGTGGTGAAATTGGTATAACATTTATGAGTTTGAAATTTTAAAGGTAAATAAAAAAAGAAATAAAGTGTGAATATTTTGCACGGGTTTGCTAGTAATAATAAATTTTTCCTACTTTTTATTAAATTTGACATTTTTTCTTTTATTAATGCTATATAATTCAAATAGTTATTAAATTTAGATATTAATAATTATATTACTATTCAAATATTTATTCTTTTCAGAAATTTACTGTTCTTTTTATTTTAACATTAAAATATTCATTACTTTGAGATATTAATACTCTACATTATATTTGTATCTATAAATTTAACTAAAACAAATATAAGTATTAAATCTAATTTGTACTTTTAGACGCACTGGAAGGTGGTCCACTGTGCCCCATGCCAGAGTAAAACAAATACTAGTGATAAAATAATATACAGACTGTAAATATGCTAATAATTTTTAGGAATTTAAAAACAGCAATATCTTGCCTTCCTTTAACAGCTATATAATACTTATAGTCACTAGTTCAATCTTTATAAAATGTTAAAAACTTCAATGTGGAAAAATTACTTTGAGAAGCTCAAAACATAAAAACTGATCAAAATGGTTACCTTACTGTTTCCCATGTGTTTTTTTTTTGGCTGCATGCAACTAGTACCATGCTGCCATACATGAGTATCCATATGAACTAAAAGAGTTGAATATTAATAGATTTAAATAGGGGTGGTCCACTGTGCCCCATTCTCCCCTAAATTTTGTTTCATAAATGCCTGCCATTTGCAGTGGGTCAATTGGGTCTTTATCATTGCAAATTTTTTATTTGGTTTAGTTAATATATTTATATTTAGGTTGGCTGCTTCGTTTTTTATTTTAATTGAGATACCTTTGATGTAAAGGTTCGCTATAATAAAGCTTTTGTTGATTTTTTGAGAATAGTTTATTTTATTTAGGTTTTTAATTCGCTTTTTATAGATTTTATTTTCTAGTTTTCTATTATAACCAGCTTTTTAAGCTATTTTGTAAATTTTTTAAGTTCATTTTTTAGTAAGTTTCATTGGAATATATTGTTATTGCTTGGTTGATATAGGATTGTAGGATGCTTATTTTATATTTGTATGGGGTTTTAAAAGGATTTTATTGGGACGAAAAAGTAGGTTTTTTGTAATAACTTAAGTTTGTTCTATTCGTTAAGCTATTTGATTTGTCATCCATGGTTACACTGTGCAAGGAATTTTGTATGTCAGAAGTGTAACTAGAGTGTTTATATTTGTCCGAAGCACCTTAACTCTATCACTTATGTTTGTTTTACTTTGCTTTTTTCAGTGCTATCTTTTAATTTTCAATGAAACTTAATATTCTGATCTTTTTTTTAGGTTTTGCTTGAGTGTTAAAAAATTAAGATAATGGGAGAAGTGTTTGATTACAAGCATAGGAAAAAGTTTACAATTCTGTAATGAGTAGAGATAGTTTAAAAATTCAGAAAGTCTCAGATTCATGAGGGATGAAATTCAAATTATATATTCTTTTAATGTACTGTATATAATTATAGTAGGCCAAGGTTATACTTGCTCCAAACTATGCAGCAAAAAAATAAAATTATCATCATTTGTTTTTCTTTATGTTGCATATTGTTGAATTATAAAAAAAAAATCTCATATTTTTGTAAAAGCCAATTAGTTTTAGTTTATGCCTAAAAATTTTCAGATGTGTACGTATAATAGGAACTGAGCAAAATGAACTTGAACTGTACAAAAACATTGTTACACTTGCCCCACTTCCACCTTATACTAAAAAAAATTGTATTATTTCAAAGTTTTCTTTTTTTGATCAAACAATGTTTCTTTTTTTTTTTTTTTTAAATTTATAATCAAAATGTTTAAACAAATATCATGCTATTTGAAACATCATCAAATATAAATAAAAAAGAAACTTTTCCATTTAAATTTTATTTACACATATTAACTTAATATATACAAAGGAATTTATGTAACACACAAAATATACATGCAGAAAAGGTGAAAATAAATATTTCATATGAAAAACATATTTTATGAAAATATACATTTTATAAACTTTAAAATTTAAAACTGACAACACTAGAATTATACAGTAGAAGATCTTTATAACGCAAACCTAAAAACACAAGGTTTTGCATTATATAGATTACTTTTCATACATCATTAAACTTATCTTGTAAACATGGCCAAATACGATGGAGCATATTAAAACAGAGTAGAATATTTTTAAATTACACTCCTTAGAGCAGTATTTGGTTGAATCATAAATTTCATAGTTAAATTTATTTTATAAACATAGTCCATATATGTTTATACCAAATCATTCATTATGACTCATTTTCAAAAAGGAAAAAAAAAAAAAAAATGCAATGAAAGCAAATTTTCATTACAGTATAAGATCCATTATCCAGAAAGCTTGGGACCTAGGATATTCTGGATAAGGGATTTTTCCGTAATTCGGAACACTTTATTATATGTATAAAAATGGTACAAAATAATTTTATAAATAGCAGTGATAAACGTCAATAATATATATAAGCACTTTACCTATATATTTGTTCATTTAATAAATTATTTTCACAAAATAAAAAAAATTCTTAATTAGAACTTTAAACTATAAATAATAATTAATAGTAATAATAAATTAAAAATAAATAAACTTATATAAAATTTAATTTTGGACCCGAGAGTAAAATCCTTCCATTTGGATTTTGCAAACATTTCTATGATATTTTTTTGTTTAGTGTCTCTGATACTAATTGTTCATAAATGTTTCAAATATTTTTACCACATAATGCTAAATATTTTACAAAATGAATTCTAAAAAATAATGGAAATTAGTAAAAACTATTTAAATTTTTATAACAACTGGGACTTCATGCATGCAACCTGAATTCAAGGATAAAATTCATCTTCTATTGAACTGTTATTAATGTTTATCTATTAAAAAATATCTTAAAAATTCATTTTCTAACCTAAATTTGCAAAATTTTCAGTAATTATTTATACAGTTTTGTCCTCACCATATTTCCCCAGATTAACACCATAGCATTAAAGAAAGTAGGTAGTAAAACTATAATTCTGACCGCTGCTATTGTATAACTTTAATTGTTAAATTTTATGATAATTAAAAATTTTGGTAGTTGGAATTTTGCATTCTGGTTTTTGGAACATTCTGGATAACGGGTTTCCGGATAACGGATCCTGTACTGTATAAAGCTCTGAATTAAGGAGATAAAGAAAAATAAATGTACACTAAGTACTCTATGGATCACAATTTTTTACAAAGTGTTTCTTAACTGCAAAATTCATTGTTTATGTCTGAGAAGTTGTGCATTATATAGAATTCAGTTATAAAGATCTTCTACTGTATATTCATTTATTTTATGTTTCATTGCCAGCATTTTCCTTGTATTGAATCTTTAAAATATTTCTTTTTCTTTCTGGTATTCTGAAAAAGGAAAAGTATAAATATTAAATGTTTGATTAATTGACTATAATACAAAGAAAAACTAATACAGACATTTTAAAAGTGTCTAAAATTTATTTAAAACAATATTTTATTTTCATTGATAATTTGCAAGTTGTCACAAATACCAAATCATGTTGGATGAGTTATCTGTTTTAAATTGGGGTAAAAAAGTTTTTTTTTTTTTTTTCTTCAAATAAATATAGAAGAAAGAAAATGTAAATAAATAAAATAAAATTTAAAGAGAAATTTAATTTTTACAGATTTTTATTTAGTGCCAAAGATTTGTGAATATATTTATCTATAAATTATGTTTAGCATTTATTTTTGTTTAACACTTGTGGCAACAAAGAAATTTGCTTAAACCTTCATATTTCAAGAATTCTGTTTTCAAAAATATTTAACTTCCTATATGCTTCCTATACGCAAGCAAAGTGATGACGTCATTGGCCGTTCGTGTATGCAAGAAAAATATTTCCTATGTTAAACTAGCCCATTGGATTTTTTGAAAAAAAAATATTAAAAATCGAGGAAAATTATTTCCCGATTTTAATCCCCATATTTAGGTATTAGTTATCAATCATGTCCATGTGTTAGATTAAGTTACTTTTGTTGTAAAATTGAAAAAATTTGAATTTTTAATTTCAAAACTCTAGAAAAAAAAAAAAAAGGCAAACTTCCATATTCGATTGAAAACACAAACATTTCATTTCAAAGGACGATATTAGCACAATAAATATCCAACTAATATACTAATTAAAAGGAAAATGATAAATATTCTATCATAATTTGAAGCCAAATTTGTTTTCAAATGTCTAAATAAAGTATCTGATATAAGATACTAATATGTTGCAGTGGAATAGATTTCATATCTGACATCCTTGGCGGGAAAAAAAAAATCGCTAAATTATCTGGCGAATATATTCAATTCCTTTAAAAAATTATAGTTATTTTAACACCTTATATTAAGAGAATAATGAATAATATGAAACAATATTTCGTACGAAAATATACATCTGGCATGTATTGTGTATTACGTTTTTGATCGCCAAATACAAAAAACACCAAGGACGACGGAGTTTTGAAATTTAAAATTAAAATTTTGTCAATTTGACAGCAAAATAACTCAATCTAACACATGCATATGGTAACTAATACATATCTATACCCAAACACGGGGATTAAAATCGGGAAATAATCTTCCTCGATTTTTAATAATTTTTTACAACAAATCCAATGGACGATTAACATAGGAAATATTTTTCTTGCATCCAACGGACGGTCAGTGACGTCACACTTCGCGTATAGAAAAAATCGGCTTCATCACAATGGACAGTATTCCTCTCTGTGACGTCACAGTAAGTAAAATCGCCGAACACGTGGCCGATGTTTTGTAAACAAATTAGATTCAAGATGCCGTTTTATTGTTAGTCATAACATTTTCCAGTCAAAATATTTCTCCAGTGAAACTTAATAATCAGATATCTGTTCGTGTTCAAACAAGAACAAAAGAGAAATGTAAACAACCGGAATCGAATGGTTAAGTTAAGACTATTCTATATCGTAAAATTGCAGAACATTTTATAAACACACACACACACACACACACATATATATATAATGAATAAAAGATAATAAAAATTAAACGCGTCAAAAAACTCTATTTTTTGTTGACATTCATTTATTGTTACAATCAGATGAATATTAAAAAATATGAGGGCAATCCTCCTCTTTACATCTTCAAATTTTAAGAACATTCCATTAGGTGATGTATGAATTTATGCATACGCATATATATATAAAATGGATATTAATAATCAAATTTTTGCTATATGCAGCATTAATTAATTGTAAACATCTTTGGTAATTAATTTTATAAATATCGACTATAACGAAGAGTTTCTACTCATTATATATGTTACCGTTAAAGCATGAAATCCGTTATTTCATAGAATAATTAGGTATTTCATGAAATAACTAGACAAGTCAGTTAAAGTACATAATATTATTGAATTCTACGATTTAACTAGGTATTCTATAGAATAACGATTACTTGATCGTTAAAGTATGAAATGATTATGCATAATCCCCGCTAAATTTTGGGGAATGTGATTAATTATTCAATATTTACCACATGTACCGGTTATTTTAGCAATGCTGCAGCACAAAATTTTGCATATTTTTCAGACACTTGCACTTTGAGATAGCAGTACCCACAGTGATTTTTTTTTTCATGTACGCAAAGCGTACAGACGTTCGAAATGCTGGCTGCTGCAGTACAAAATTGTGCATACTTTTCAGATTCATGCATTTTGAGATAGGGGTATCCAATGATGTTTTTTTTTTTCCTTTTTTTGGTTTTCATGTACGCAAAGCGTACAGACACAGACGTTCGAAATACTGGCTGCTGCAGTACAAAATTGTGCATATGTTTCAGATTCATGCATCTTGAGATAGGGGTATCCAATGATGTTTTTTTTTTTTTTTTTTTTTTTTTCTTGGTTTTCATGTACGCAAAGCGTACAGACGTTCGAAATACTGGCTGCTGCAGTACAAAATTGTGCATATGTTTCAGATTCATGCATCTTGAGATAGGGGTATCCAGTGATGCTTTTTTTCTTTTGGTTTTCATGTACGCAAAGCGTACAGACAGGCGTGATACTGGCTGCTGCAGAACAAAATTTTGCATATTTTTGAATTTCATGCATTTTAAGTAAACTTTTGTACTGCAGCACCCAGTATCACGCACGTCTGTACGCTTTGCGTACACAAAAGCCAAAAGAAAAACGTCACTGGATACCCCTATCTCAAGATGCATGAATCTGAAAAATATGCACAATTTTGTACTGCAGCAGCCAGTATTTCGAACGTCTGTACGCTTTACGTGCATGAAAACCAAAAAAAAAAAAACATCACTGGATACCCCTATCTCAAGATGTATGAATCTGAAACATATGCACAATTTTGTACTGCAGCAGCCAGTATTGCAAACGTCTGTACGCTTTGCGTACATGAAAACCAAAAATAAATCACTGGATACCCCTATCTCAAAATGCATGAATCTGAAATGTATGCACAATTTTGTACTGCAGCAGCCAGTATTTCGAACATCTGTACGCTTTACGTGCATGAAAACCAAAAAAAAAAATCTGATGTGGGCACCACATGACTTCCTTATACACTTTTAGAAATATACATAATGTTAAAAAACATTGACATTGGACCCGAAACAGTTGGCTAAAAATATTTTTAAAAAATGAATTATCACCGTGTTCTGAGCTTTTCTGAAAGTTAGCTAAAAACCGATTGCAAGATTTGTACTGGTAACGCTGATGAAGGCAGCAGGGACCCGAAAAAATTGGCTAAAAGTATTAAAAAAAGGAATTTTACCATGTTCTGAACTATTCTGAAAGTTTCAAATGTCTACCTTAGTCGGGAAGTTAGTTAAATAATTTTTTTGTTGGACCATATAAACGCTGCCGAAGGCAGCAGGGACCTGAAACAGTTGGCTAAAAGTATTAAAAAGATGCATATTCACCGTGTTCTGAACTATTCTGAATGTTTCAAATGTCTAGCTAGTCGGGAAGTTAGTTAAATAAATTTTCTGTTGAACCATGTAAACGCTGCCGAAGGCAGAAGTGACCCGAAACAATTGGCCAAAAATATTTTAAAAATGCATTGTCACCGTATTTTGAGCTTTTCCGGAAGTTTTAAATGTATAGCTATTCGGGAAGTTAGTTACAAAACGATTCCAAGATTTGAACTGGTAACGCTGCCGAAGGCAGCAGGGACCCTATACAGTTGGCTAAAAGTATTTAAAAAATGCATTTTCACCGTGTTCTGATCTAATCTGAAAGTTTCAAATGTCTAGCTAGTCGGGAAGTTAGTTAAATAAATTTTCTGTTGAATCGCATAAACGCTGCTGAAGGCAGCAGGTATCGGAAACAGTTGGCTAAAAATATTTAAAAAATGCATTGTCAACGTGTTCTGAGCTTTTCTGAAAGTTTCAAATGTCTAGCTAATCGGAAAGTCAGTTAAATTGCAAGATTTGTCTAAACCGTTTTTGAGTTATTATCGTTTTTTGATACATTATGGCCAAATTTTTGTCATTATGAACCTAATTTTCCTAAATATCTCCAAAACGGAAAATCATAGAAAGTCCAAAAAGGGAGGTGCACAACTAGATGTTATAAAAACCTATGTACCAATTCGCAACTTTCTACGTCCAACCGTTTTTGAGTTATGCGACATACCCACACACACACACATACAGACGTCACGAAAAATCGTGTAAAATCCCTTATATCTCTAAAACGAGAGCTCGTGTTAAGATGACATTTGCAGGTGTGCAACTAGACATCATGAAAGTCACACGTATAAATTAGCAACATTCAGCGATCATTCGTTTTCGAGCAATGTGAAATACAAAATCCATTTCGCAAATCGGGATTACTATACTTCCTTATACTTTGTATAAGGAAGTAAAATACATCACTGGATACCCCTATCTCAAGATGCATGAATCTGAAAAGTATGCACAATTTTGTACTGCAGCAGGCAGTATTATGCACATCTGTACGCTTTGCGTACATGAATTTATGATAAATTAATTTATAAAATAATTTTGAAATTGTTTATTTTATACTTTAACGGTCTGTGATTAGTTATTTATTTCATAGAATAACTAGATACTAGATAAAGTATGAAACTTTTTATCTATTATATACTTTAACTGACTTGTTTAGTTATTTCATGAAATACCTAGTTATTCTATGAAATAACTGAATTATATACTTTAACAGTAACATATATACATTTTTTTTCTCTCAGATCAACAGTGTGTGATAGGGCGAAATGGACGTCATATTCGGATTCAGGAGGTCATTTTACATAAAAATTTGCAAAAATGGTATTGGGACCAAATTTCATGCCGAGCAGTGTTGTCATTAACTTTTAATCATGCATGAATACTAGTTGCTTTAATTAAAGACTTGTTGAGGCGCAATACCATTAAATGTATAAAATAACCTTACTGTTTCAGATTTCATACGTCTGAAATCAGTAAGGTTATTTTATATGTTTAATGAATACTAGTGATTAATAATGAAAATTTCAATTTGATTATTAGGGCTATGTTGAATCTTGTTGAGAAGTCATACCATTATTAAAATGCTTAACTGACGCACTCGTTCCTGGATGCATTTATCTTTTGTTATTATTATTATTATTACTTCTTTTTTTTTATGTTTGCTCATGTCTGTTAGTTTAAAATTTGTTTTTCACATTTGTAATTGTATCATCTCCCCTGTAGTAATTTATGCATTTTTTGTGTTTAACCCCCCCCCCCCCCCCCATGAATTTTTTTAATTTTTTGAGGAAAACATAAAACATGTATGAAATGCCATGGAGAAAGAAGGTATAATCATAGTGCAAAAACACAAGAAAATCAATTCATAGCAATAGAAAAACAGAGTTGAAGAGCCAGTAAAGTTTTTAAGGCATCAGATAGGATTTTTGACTTTTCGACTTGTATTAATCTAATCCCTGTGTTTTCATACTTCCTATCTTTTTTTTATGTTTTCATTAGTGGTTTATGTTATCCAGGTTATATGTGAACGAATTTTAAAAAGATCGAGGTCTTCTGGTAAAGGGCAAAATTAACGGTCGCCACCGGCCACGTGGCGACTAAATAAAAAAAGATGGCGATTAAAAATTATGCATCGATCGCCACTTTTTATGATCATTAAAATAATCTAAAAATCGAGCGACGATAGGCAATCGAAGCCTTGTGATTTCCAATCTTTTTCCATCCATGGCATAAATGTCAATGTTCATTTTAAACTTGCTTTATTATATTCTACAACCTATAAAGAAGTAGAATTGTTTAATATGTCTCACTCATATAATTTTTTGGACCCCCCCCTCCCTTTCCCTCCCCCTAACGATCTGTGATCACACAGCTTATAGAAATCTTTATAATTTCTAATCATTCTCCATTTGCTGCAAAAATATAAATATATATTTTAAACTTACTTTATTAGATTCTAGAATCTGTAAAGAAGTAGAATTGTTTAATATCTCTTACTCATAATTCTTGTAATCCCCCCCCCTCCTCCAACGATTGGCAATCACATGCTCCACTGAAGTCTTGTGGTTTACAATCTTTCTCTATCCATAACATAAATGTAAATATTCATTTTTAACTTTCTTGATTAGATTCTAGAACCTATAAAGGAGAATATAGATGTACCCTCCCCCCCCCCCACACACACACATGTGAGCTCCATTTCCACAAGCAGTTAATGATCAAATGTCCTGCAAAGCACAATCTCTTTCCATTAATATCTCCATAGTATTTAGTGTATATTTAACCCATTTAAGATAGTTGACAAATGTGTGTATCAAAATTTGATTTGACTTAAATGTGTATTTTTCAAAAATTTTTGTATTTGCTTTCTTTTGTGTAGAAATCTTCCTTTTCCCTTCCCATTTTAAAGTAGAAATCTCCCTATTTTTAAAGCTACAAATTTGGCAGCTAAGTAAATTATTTTTAATGAAGCAGCTAAGTTTCCATATATATACTTTTTAAGAGGAAGTATTTTAACTCTTTTGAAATAAAATCATTTAAAAAAGTGTGTCTTTAGAAATAAGAAAAAATAATAAAACTGCTAACTGTATTTACACATGACCATGTAAAAGGTTGTGATGATGATGAATCAGCTGATTCATTTACTAGAAAATATCAATGTGAACTGTGAATGATAACAGCTTATTTCACTTAAATAAATTGAAAAAAAAAGTACTACTGAATTATCTGAAAGATAATAACTTTTGCTGTTATTATTACAGCCCTAAGCAGATTTTAATTTAGGATGTGCAATTTAGGATTTTTAAAAAGAGTGTAATTACAAATTCAGTGTCCCTGTGTTAATTTTATTATTATATGTATTTCTTATTTTCATATTTTTCTTGTGGTAATTATACCGCAAAATGGTGACAATGCTTTTTCCAGTCTGAAAGAAATAGTCTTATCATGTGAAAAGTGGCCACTAACTTAAAAAAGTGGCTACTAATGAAACTGACAGTACCGGCCACTGGCCACTAATGAATTTTCCCAGTTTTGCCCTTTATCTTCTGGTCTAAATAGTTTGAGTATTATTTAAGATTCTGTTTTTTTTTTTTTTGAGGCTCTAATTTTCAGGGTTTTTAGCTTTGAGTCACAATCACCCCTGTATTATTGAAAACTTGATTATTTTAGGATAAACAAGATGATACAACTAAGTTTACTAATTTTAATTATGATACTGATTAAAGGGGGGAAAAAAACGCTAGAATTGAAGAACATATTTTAAGAGATATTTTATAGGGAAAATCAATTTATGCAAAAGGGGGTAAGCAGCAATGTTATAAAATTTTCATTGTTTGATAATCCGAATTGCTTAATAACTATCAAGAAACTTTTGCCAATGTATAATTTATTTTTCTGGTTGCTATGGTAAATGCTATTTAATTTAAGATTTAAATAATTTGAAAGATTTTCAACATAAAACTGAAAGCAACATAAACGTTTCACTTTTATCATTTCACTCTGCACAAACTTTCCACTCTAGAATTTAGCTTATGATTGACATTCTCTAAATCTGTTTCCACGTATACCCCCTCCCCCTACAGCATATTATTAGGATAAGATTTTTTATTTTGTCAGACAGGAAAACAGTATCATCACCGTTTGCAGTAGACCACTTTTAATTTTGCATGATAAGAAAAGTACTATTACAGAATATAAGAGTTCACAAATGTATGAAAAGGAAAAAATTCTAAATCAACGTAAGGATTCTGGCATCAAATTAATTCTCTTTGGGATTTTTTTTTTTTTTTTTTTTAAAGAATTTATATAATGTGACAGTTACCTTCTCATTTAAATATACAAAAAGCATGAAAAAAAAGTTTCTTCATTTTAAAAGATCAAATTTGTTATTTATTATTATTATTATTATTATTATTATTATTATTTTTAATAATTATTCCTACAATTTGATAGTCTGAAATCTCTCACCCTCAGCCATCTTCTCTTTTGCATCTATATCTAAGTTGATTTTATAAAAATTCACTTATTCTCAAATGCCTGTAAAGCTGTTTTTACAGTACTAGTAATCTTACAGAATTAAAGCCAATAAATATTGTTGCAAAGAATAAAAACCCCTTTCCTGGATTTGAATTGTTGTGGCTGAAAAAATAGATGAAGACATACTAGAATAATAAGAGTGCTCTATATTGATTTCTCTGGAGATCTGTCTGGACAACTTGGTGATCAAATTAGGTGAACAATTTTGGCGAAGCTCTATCTCGATTAAAAACAAAGTCTTCAAAATTTTTTGCTTTGAAATATTTAGAATCATCTCCAAAACTGTAAAAAAAAATACCTACACATGATTTAGTTAGTTTATTTTGACTTGAAATTTAGCACTTTGTGCCCGAGACACAGTGATATGTTGGTCGTCGTTTCTGAACGAGCAACAGTCCTGTTCTGTATAGCTGTGTACTAAATTAAATGCTACTATTTTATTTTTAAGATCTGTTTAATGAATAACTGTAATCGCTAATTATAGTTAAATATAATTTAATAACTAACCTTTATTTTTCTTATTAGGTGATTCTAAACTTCTTGTTCCTGGTTGCATTCAATGATTTTAATCCGTGAATTAGGCCACCTTTAAGAAAAATGAGAATCTCAGTAATTGAAAAACCTCTTTTTAATCAATCAGTATTGTTACCAATTTATAGTTACCAACACATAGTAGATTTAATTATTTAAGAAGCCGATAGATTTGACAGTTTCGGTTGAAAATTAAGAATAAGTTATTATTATTAGGACTGAGGACTATTAGTCTCAATCTGGGATTTTTGCAGTGTCATTTTTCGATAGTTAGACATTTATCGAAAATATAATTGAATAATTTGAAAATGATGTTATAATTTGAAAAAAAAAAAATAAATAAATAAATAAATAGTCCTCCGTCCTAAACTAAATTCTACTTTTGCTAGAATTTCATCAAAATATTTTTTTTTTTTTTTTTTTGGAAAGAAAAAGAAAAGAAAAATAATAATAATAATAATCAGTATCGAAACAAACACTATCGAAAAAGTTTTTTTTAATAATTTTGAACTAGGAAGTAAAAAGTGCGCGTGCAAAATTAAATAAAAATAAGTAAAAAAATTAATGGACAATATTCCTGTGACGTCACAGTGGGTAAAATCGCCGAACACGTGGCTGATATTTTGTAAACAAATTAGATTCAAGATGCCATTTTATTGTTACGCATAACATTTTCTTAAATATTTCTCCAGTGAAACTTAATAATCAGATATCTGTTCAAACAAGAGTAAAAGAGAAATGTAAACAACTGAATCGAATGATAAAGTTAAGACTATTCCATATCGTAAAATTGCGGAACATTTTATGTATACACATATATATGTATAATGAATAAAAGATTAATAAGAACATTTTATACACACACACACATATATATATATAGACAACAAAGCTTAAATTATTAGAATTTCAATCACTTTAATAAAGGAATTTATTAAATGGAACATCCATTTAAATTTGTTTACATCGCCACAGTTCACATGGCAACTTTTAATAATACATATGTTGATTAATATTAAAGTATATTACTAAAACTGGATTAAAAACAAAACAAAGGTATCACTATATCACTCTTACTTCAATTTCATATAATCTGTAACTCTTATAAATAATATTGCAAGATAAAAATTTGTAGGCCACAATGCTTTGCTATGGTAGAGTTGAGAATTTTTTTCCGAAAACAGCTGATTTTTTATAGTCTCGAACCCAAAGGAGGAATATGGTCCATTTAATGGTTTAATATTTTTATTGTATTTATTTATTTATTTATTTTTTTTTATTTATTTATTTTATTTTATTTTATTTATTTATTTATTTTTTTTTTTTTTTTGGGGGGGGGGGATTATAGAATTTTATTTGACAAGTTGTCATTGTCGGGAAAATTAGCTTTCACTGATAATATACTCTTTGATAGAGGAATGATAAATTAAATGAAGTAACTAGCTTTTTAACTACTTCGATCAAAACCAAGGATTAATGGTTCTAAAGAAATTGAAATTGATCTGACTGGCTGTCATCTTTAGAAAAAGTAGTTATCACTGATACTTGCTCTTCAATCCAGACCAAAAAAATCTGATGTGAAACAACCACACGACTTCCATTACCCAATATTACACGTATTATATGCATTTTTTAAAAATAATGTCATCAGAAGACATAGAATAAGAATTGGCGTAACGAAGTAGACACCTAAAACATTTTCTATGAGAGAAAGCTGTTATAAAAACATGCAAAACAGAGTTTACATAGTTAAATTTACAAAGTTTACATTACAAGTAAAACAGAGTTTACTGAGTTAAAAAAAATAAGGGAAAAAAATTATAGTTATTTTTTGAAACACCAATTTCCGACATCTAAAACTGACTCACCTAAGTGGATCACTATTAATTTTCCTGTAATAACCACGTAATACACAAGAAAGGGTATCTAAAATTGATTTATGCAACAATTTTCAAGAAAATCGTTAGAGTCGTTTTTAAGATACCAACTTTTACCAAAACTTGACATATTCAATTATTGACTGGAAAACAATAATTACATACAAAAGGATATTTAAAAGGGAGTTAATATGGCGAGTTTGAAAAACACTGTACAGCCGTTTTTAAAGGAACGCACTTGCGAGACCTAAAATTAAGCTATTTATACAGAACGCCTATCAATTTTCCTGAACTAACCAACTACATCATTCGAAAGAACATCTAACAGAGTGTTTATATAGAAACTTTGAAGAAAATCGTTAGTGCCGTTTTTGAGATACGGACTTCCGATAACACGCTTCTGGTTTTTCCAATTTTCATCAAAATTTGGGAAATTCATCTGTACACCAGACCTGTGTCAGTTTTGAAGTTTCGTAGTTCTATCTTTATCAGTTTCGGAGATATGATTGCCAGAAGGTTCCGTACATACATAAATAAATACACACACTGATCAATTACCAAAAACTACTTTTTTGGGCTCAGGAGGCCTTAAAAGTGAAAATCAGGTGAAAACGATATCGAATTTTTGGAGTGAATGCAATACTTCCATTACCTACGGTAGTAGGGTAATGGAAGTGAAAATCTGGTGTGAAACAACAGCACGACTTCCATTACCCACTATTACACGTATTATATGCACTTATTGGAGATAATGTTATCAGAAGAGATAGAATTGACCTAATGAAAGACACTTAAAAATTTTCCAGTGAGAGAAAGTTAATACACGTGTAAAGACATATAAAACAAAGTTTACACAGCGATTTTTTTTTTTTTTTACACTAATTTCTGAGATCTAAAACTGATCCATCTGATCAGGATGACTGTTAATTTTCCTGTGATAGCCAAGCAAAGCATGAGAAAGGGTATCAAAAATGGGTTTATGTAACAATTTTCAAGAAAATCATTAAAGCCGTTTTTGAGATACCGACTTTTACCAAAGCTTGGCATAATTAATTGTTGACTAGAAAACAACAATTACATGCAAAACGATATTTAAAAGAGGGTTGATATGGCAAGTTTGAAAAAAAATTCATACAGCCGTTTTGAAAGGAACACACTTGCAGGACCTGAAATTCAGCTTTTTACACAGGACGCCTATCAATATTCCTGAACTGACCAACTATCATTCGAAAGGACATCTAACAGAATGTTTATACTGCAGTTTTGAAAAAAATTATTAGAGCCGTTTTTGAGATACAGACTTACGGTCCCACTTCCGGTTTCGGATGTCCCATTTCTGGTTTTCCAATTTTCACCAAAATTTGGAAAATTCATCTGTACACCAGGCCTATTCCAATTATAAAGTTTCGTAGTTCTATCTATTAGTTTTCGAGATATAATAGCCAGAAGGTATCCACATACATACACACACACTGACCAATTGCCAAAATCCACTTTTTTGGACTCAGGAGACCTTATAACATGTAAATCAGGTGAAAACTCGATATCGAATTTTTGGATCGAATACAATACTTCCGTTACCTATGGTAGTCGGGTAATGGAAGTAAAAACTAAAATATAAACATAAAAACAGCTCTGACCCTGTCAGTTTTAGTTAAAGATTAGTTTTTTTTTTTTTTTTTTTTTTTTTTTGGAGTGTGCATAAAAATTAATTTCATAGGTTGTTACATCCAGGATAATTTATTTTCACTCTTTAAACAGGGGGAAAAAAGAAAAGAAAATATAAAAGAACAAATTACTTTGAATATTTCAAGAATCAAAGTAAAAATCAAATAAAATAAAGGAATTTCAAGAATTTTTTCTGTGAAAAAAAGTCTTGGAGAATCCCCCCTCCCCCCCCCCAAAGAATCGATCAAATTGCACATCTCCTATATTATTAAAATCTCCTTATATTATTAAAATCTGTACGCGTGTGTCTGTGTGTGTGTGTGTGTGTGAGAAACGGCTTGACGCAGCAAAAGCTCGGCCGCTAACGGTCGCACGGACTTCGAACAGGTACCGATGGACAGAGAATTTATCGCAGATCTGGGTTATCTAATTTGCTAAACGATGCGACCCTAATTAGCGGAGATATTAATTAAAATGTCGACCATTGTCTAACGAAAAAACGATTCGAAATCGCGAGCGACCGCCATTTTGTTACAGAACAGCCTACCTCGAAAGAAAAAGCAAAGAGAGAAAATTTCGGGGGGTTTTGTAAAGCGATCCTGTTTGAACGGTTCGACATATCGAAAATACACCTGTACCAAAAGAAAGAGCATTTATTACCGATTCTTACAATTTTTTTTTTTAAATACGGATTTTTTATATTTTTAAAAAAAGTTTTAAAAAGGGTCGAAAATTTCTCTTTTTCGCGGTCGTCTTTTTTGAAACGCCCTGTACGACCGAGTAATCCTTCCATTTCTTAACAGCTGGTATATAAAGAAAGGCCATTTAATCCTCTTTCGAACCATATAAACATTTTTACAAAATACGGATTAGCGATCCATATTTTTAGATTTTACGAAACATCGATTTTTTCGCAAAACATTTTATAACTCAAAACCGTTTAGAGATAAATCATTTCTTTTTTTTTTTTTTTTTGTATATAGATCTTGCTTAAACATTTGAATTTCCAAAAGATTGAGAGAAAATTTCAAAAACTGAATGAGTTATAAATTTTTTAATTTTCAGTATCGCGGCAGTTTCCGATGAAATTCTGAATCTCTAAACCATTGAAAATTCTTTACTTCATTCGAAAATGAAAACCGTAATCAAATAATGTAGACGTCCGTTTCATCACCATGGCAACCTGTTCAAAGAGGTTCATTTCTCGACGGAAGCTAAGAAAAAAAAAAAAAAAAAAAACTAGTATGTTGTGGCCACCACAAGACTTTCTTCTATATTTTCCTATACATATTCAATCAGTAACAATAAAAAAAAAAAAAAAAAAAAAAATTTTTTTATTTTTTTTTTTTGTTAAAAGTAATACATATTCAATCAGTAACAATATTTAAAAAAAAAAAAAAATTACGAATTTTTTTCTTTTTGTTAAAAGTAAAAAAAATCGATAACTTTGTTTTAAATTATCACATTTTTATAGTTCAACCATTCGTTTTAAAGGTATTGACGAGATCTTTCGAATGATACCCATCTTCAAAATTTACCCCCCCCCACGGGGGTGTACTTCCCCCCAGGGGGGAAGCGATGCCCCCCCCATGCACAAATTTTTTTTCCTAGTTACGTACTACTATTATCAATAATTCATATTAATTTTACAATCACAAGTGTAAAATAACTCTTATTATGCCCATTTATACGAATTTTTGTCCTAAAAAAAAAAAAAAAAAATACGATTTTTTTTCTAAGTTTTTTTTCGTTAAAAGTAAAAAAAAATCGATAACTTTGTTTTAAATTATCACAGATTTATGGTTCAACCATTCATTTTAAAGGTATTGACGAGACCTTTCGAAAGATACCCATCTTGAAACTTTGCCCCGCGATGCCCCCCCATGCACAAAATTTTTTTCCTAGTTACATACTACTATTATCAATAATTCATATTAATTTTACAATCACAAGTTTAAAATAACTCTTATTATGCACATTTATACGAATTTTTGTCCTATACTGCCATGTTAAAAATTTAGATAAAATGCTATCACAGCACCACCTGTTGAGCTATTGATCCCCAAATATAATCAGCACCAGTTTATGTCGGGGACCAACTAAATACCAAGTTTCGTAAAATTTCGTTAAAAAAAAAAAAAAAAAAATACAATTTTTTTTTCTAAGTTTTTTTTTCGTTAAAAGTAAAAAAAATCGATAACTTTGTTTTAAATTATCACAGATTTATGGTTCAACCATTCGTTTTAAAGGTATTGACGAGACCTTTCGAAAGATACCCATCTTGAAACTTTGCCCCCCCGGTGGGGGGGGGGACCGATGCCCCAACATGCACAAAAAAATTTTTCCAGTTAACTATTACTATTATCAACGAGACCTTTCGAAAGATACCCATCTTGAAAATTTACTTCCCAGGGGGGCTACTTCCCCCCAAGGGGGGGAAACCGATGCCCCCCATGCACAAAATTTTTTTCCTAGTTACATACTACTATTATCAATAATTCATATTAATTTTACAATCACAAGTTTAAAATAACTCTCATTATGCCCATTTATACGGAATTTTGTCCTATGCTGCCATATTAAAAATTTGCATAAAATGCGATCACAGCGCCACCTGTTGAGCTATTGATCCCCAAATCTAATGGGCACCAGTTCATGTCAGGGTGCAACTAAATACCAAGTTTGGTTAAATTTCATTCATTGGTTCGTGAGATACAGCGTCCACAAAAAAATGATACAGACAGACAGACATTTTCTAAAAACTATTAATTCGTAATCTAGACGTCCCAAAACATGTAAATCCATCAAAAATCGGAAGTCGAAAATTTTCGCGAATCCAATACTTTCTCTATATTACATATAGAAGTAAAAAACAGCGATAAACATCTGGTATTTAACGAGGTCATATTGCAATATTCTAATACGCGTATTTCAATTTCTAATTACGATTAATTTATTTTTTATACATCATTCGAAAGATATTTTAAAGTTCTTTTTTTTATTTAAAGTTTTCAACAGATTTACACGTTTTGAGGTCTCCTGAATTAATTTTCTTTTGTATCTCAGCTACTAATTAAAACTAGTATGTTGTGGCCACCACAAGACTTTCTTCTATATTTTCCTATACATATTCAATCAGTAACAATATTAAAAAAAAAAAAAAAAAAAAAAGATTTTTTTTTCTTTTTCTTTTCTTTTCTTTTCTTTTTTTTTTTTTTTTTTTTTTTGTGAAAATTAATACATATTCAATCACTAACAATAATTTAAAAAAAAAAAAAAAAAAAAAAATCGAATTTTTTTTCTAAGTTTTTTTTTTTTTTTTTTTTTTTGTTAAAAGTAAAAAAAATCGATAACTTTGTTTTAAATTATCACAGATTTATGGTTCAACCATTCGTTTTAAAGGTATTGACGAGATCTTTCGAATGATACCCATCTTCAAAATTTAACCCCCCCCGGGGGGGTACTTCCCCCCAGGGGGGGAACCGATGCCCCCCCATGCAGAATTTTTTTTTCCTAGTTAACTACTACTATCATCAATAATTCAAATTAATTTTACAATCACAAGTTTAAAATAACTCTCATTATGCCCATTTATACGGAATTTTGTCCTATGCTGCCATGTTAAAAATTTGCATAAAATGCGATTACAGCGCCACCTGTTGAGCTATTGATCCCCAAATTTAATGGGCACCAGTTTATGTCAGGGTGCAACTAAATACCAAGTTTGGTTAAATTTCATTCATATGTTCGTGAGATACAGCGTCCACAAAAAAATGATACAGACAGACAGACAGACACACAGACAGACAGACAGACACACAGACAGACATTTTCTAAAAACTATCAATTCGTGTTCAGGACATCCCAAAACGTGTAGATCCGTCAAAAAACGGAGGTCGAAAATTTTCGCGAATCCAATACTTTCTCTATATTACATATAGAAGAAAGTAATAATTTCATAAGTAATACATCATTAGAAAGCTTTTTACTTTCTTCTATATGTAATATAGAGAAAGTATTGGATTCGCGAAAATTTTCGACCTCCGTTTTTTGACGGATCTACACGTTTTGGGATGTCCTGAACACGAATTGATAGTTTTTAAAAAATGTCTGTCTGTGTGTCTGTCTGTCTGTCTGTGTGTCTGTCTGTCTGTCTGTATCATTTTTTTGTGGACGCTGTATCTCACGAACCAATGAATGAAATTTAACCAAACTTGGTATTTAGTTGCACCCTGACATGAACTGGTGCCCATTAGATTTGGGGATCAATAGCTCAACAGGTGGCGTTGTGATCGCATTTTATGCAAATTTTTAACATGGCAGCATAGGACAAAATTCCGTATAAATGAGCATAAAGAGAGTTAATTTAAACTTGTGATTGTAAAATTAATATGAATTATTGATAATAGTAGTAGTTAACTAGGAAAAAAAAAATTGTGCATGGGGGGGCATCGGTTCACCCCCTGGGGGGTAAGTACCCCCCCGGGAGGGTTAAATTTTGAAGATGGGTATCATTCGAAAGATCTCGTCAATACCTTTAAAACGAATGGTTGAACCATAAATCTGTGATAATTTAAAACAAAGTTATCGAATTTTTTTACTTTTAACAAAAAAAAAACTTAGAAAAAAATCGTTTTTTTTTTTTTTTTTTTTTTTTTTTTTTTAACGAAATTTTACCAAACTTGGTATTTAGTTGGTCCCCGACATAAACTGGCGCTGATTATATTTGGGGATGAATAGCTCAACAGAAGGCGCTGTGATAGCATTTTATCTAAATTTTTAACATGGCAGAATAGGACAAAAATTCGTATAAATGTGCATAATAAGAGTTATTTTACACTTGTGATTGTAAAATTAATATGAATTATTGATAATAGTAGTACGTAACTAGGAAAAAAATTTTGTGCATGGGGGGGCATCGGTTCCCCCCCTTGGGGGGAAGTACCCCCCCGTGGGGGGTAAATTTTGAAAATGGATATCATTCGAAAGATCTCGTCAATACCTTTAAAACGAATGGTTGAACTATAAATCTGTGATAATTTAAAACAAAGTTATCGATTTTTTTACTTTTAACCAAAAAAAAAAAAAAAAAAAAACGATCTAACTCTATTTTTATTTTTTTTGCCCCCCCCCCTCTCCCCTCTCCCTTCCTGGCCCTCCTAATAACTTTACACTTTCGAAAATATCCCCATTCGACTTGCAGGCCTCTAAAACCTGTCTGTACCAATTTTGAACGGCCTAACTGTATTTCTGTTTGTTTTTGCCCCATAACCCCCCCTTCCCGCCCCTCCTAATAATTTTGTAAATTCAAAAATATCCGCAATCGATTTGTAAGTATCGAAAACGAAAACCTCTATGTACCAATTTTGAACGATCTGACACTATTTTTATTTTTTGTCCCCCTCCCCTCCTAATAACTTTACACTTTCGAAAATATCCCCATTCGACTTGCAGGCCTTTAAAACCTATCTGTACCAATTTTGAACAGCCTAAGTGTATTTCTATTTGTTTTTTGCTCCATACCCCCCCCCCCCTTGCTGCCCCACCTGGGGGCGGAATTTCTAAAATTCCAGAAATTGGTTTTTAGATAGTTGCATTAACATATCTATTTTTTTTGTTTGAGATATATAGGTTTATGCGAAATCACGTTTTACGCATGTGAAATCACGTTTTGTCCCCCCCCCCCGCCCCCCTTGGGGACCGAATTTTGAAAATTCCAGAAATTGGTTTTTAGACATTTGTGTTAGCTATATTTTAAAGCAAAAATTTTACGGATATCTGTTTTTTTTGTTTGAGATATGAAGGATTTTGTGAAATCACGTTTTGCCCCCCCCCCCATCTCCTCCCCTTGGGGGGCGAATTTTGTAAAATCGCTTCTTAGTGGATGCCTACGTCATAGAAAGAACATTGTCACAAAATTTCATGCTTCTAGGTCAAAGGGTTTGGTCTGGGCGATGATGAATCATCCCCTCACTCACTCAGGAAGAACGATTTTATATACATAGATTACTAGCGGTCGCCAATGATCAAAAATCAATTGTAATTCAATAATTTTTTAAGTTTGAACATTATTGAGACCAGGGCCCCGAAATTTCAACTCAGATTACACTCGCCAACAAAAAAGTTTTACTCGAAACAAAATAGGGTTGTTATTTTCCTTTTTACTTTCTTCTATATGTAATATAGAGAAAGTATTGGATTCGCGAAAATTTTCGACCTCCGTTTTTTGACGGATCTACACGTTTTGGGATGTCCTGAACACGAATTGATAGTTTTTAGAAAATGTCTGTCTGTCTGTCTGTGTGTCTGTCTGTCTGTGTGTCTGTATCATTTTTTTGTGGACGCTGTATCTCACGAACATATGAATGAAATTTAACCAAACTTGGTATTTAGTTGCACCCTGACATGAACTGGTGCCCATTAGATTTGGGGATCAATAGCTCAACAGGTGGCGCTGTAATCGCATTTTATGCAAATTTTTAACATGGCAGCATAGGACAAAATTCCGTATAAATGGGCATAATGAGAGTTATTTTAAACTTGTGATTGTAAAATTAATTTGAATTATTGATGATAGTAGTAGTTAACTAGGAAAAAAAAATTGTGCATGGGGGGGCATCGGTTCCCCCCCTGGGGGGGAAGTACCCCCCCGGGGGGGTTAAATTTTGAAGATGGGTATCATTCGAAAGATCTCGTCAATACCTTTAAAACGAATGGTTGAACCATAAATCTGTGATAATTTAAAACAAAGTTATCGATTTTTTTTACTTTTAACAAAAAAAAAAAAAAAAAAAAAAAACTTAGAAAAAAAAATTCGATTTTTTTTTTTTTTTTTTTTTTTAATTATTGTTAGTGATTGAATATGTATTAATTTTCACAAAAAAAAAAAAAAAAAAAAAAAAGAAAAAGAAAAAGAAAAAAAAAAATCTTTTTTTTTTTTTTTTTTTTTTTTTTTTAATATTGTTACTGATTGAATATGTATAGGAAAATATAGAAGAAAGTCTTGTGGTGGCCACAACATACTAGTTTGATTTGGAATCGAACAGTGGAATACAGAAATTTCTACCGCCAGATGGCGCTGTAATATTTTCAAATTTCAATTTCTAATTATGATTAAATTATTTTTAATACATCATTCGAAAGATATTTTAAAGTTCTTTTAAATTATCGAAAATTTTCACCAGATTTATATGTTTTGAGGTCTCCTGAATCAATTTTCTTTCATGGCGCTGTAATATTTTCAAATTTCAATATTTCAATTTCTAATTATGATTAAATTATCTTTAATACATCATTCGAAATATATTTTAAAGTTCTTTTAAATTATCGAAAGTTTTCACCAGATTTGCACGTTTTGAGGTGTCCTGATTTCGTTTTCTTTTGCATCTCAGCCAAATGAGTTAGATCGTTCAAAATTGGTATAAGTAGGTTAATTAAGAAGGCCTGAAAGGGTGGAGAAGAAATAGGCGTGCACCGCGCGCGTATCCCTTAACTTGTACGCGCGCAGAGCGCACGGGACTGCGCTGCCGGTTCGATCCATGGCGCTTTAATATTTTAAAATTTCAATTTCTAATTATAATTAAATTATTTTTAATACATCATTTGAAAGATATTTTAATGTTTTTTTTTTATATTATCGAAAGTTTTCACCTGATTTACACGTTTTGAGGTCTCCTGATTAGGTTTTCTTTTGCATCTCAGCTAATTGAGTTAGACCATTCAAATTGGTATACATAGGTTAATTAGGAGGAGCTGAAAGGGTGGGGAAGAAATAGGTGTATACCGGGACTGCGCTGCCGAAGGCAGTGGGGACCCGGGCCGACTTTTTACCCAATCACAAATGATTTTTTTTTTTAATTTCTTTTCTTAACACTAAAAGTTACTGTTAGTGATTCATTAATTATAGTGATTCATTCGAAAATACTGACCCGCTAGCGGGCGAAGCCCGCTAGTCTTCTCCTATATTATTAAAATCTGTACGCGTGTGTGTGTCTGTGAGAAACGGCTTGAAACAGAAAAGGCTCCGCCGCTAAAGGTCGCACGGACTTCGAACAGGTACCGTCGGACAGAGAATTTATCGCAGATCTAGGTTATCTAATTTGCTAAACGATGCGACTCTAATTAGTGGAGATATTAATTAAAATGTCGACCATTGTCTAACGAAAAAACGATTCGAAATCGGAGGCGAGGGTTTTTGTAAAGCGATCGTCCTCGAACGGTTCGATATATCGAAATACACCTCAAACAGCAGAAAGAGCATTTATTACCGATTCTTACGATACAATTTTTTTTTTTTTTAAATACGGATTTTTTATATTTAAAAAAAAAGTTTTAAAAAGTGTCGAAAATTTCTCTTTTTCGCGATCGTCTTTTTTGAAACGCCCTGTACGACCGAGTAACTCTTCCATTTCTTAACAACTGGTATATAAAGAAAGGCCATTTAATCTTCTTTCGAACCATATAAACATTTTTACAAAATAAGGATTAGCGATCCATATTTTTAGACTTTACGAAACATCGATTTTTTCACAAAACATTTTATAACTCAAAAGCGTTTAGAGATAAATCATTTCTTTTTTTTTTTTTTGGTATATAGATCTCGCTTCCATAATTTAATTCCCAAAAGATTGAGAGAAAAATTCAAAAACTGAATGAGTTATAATTTTTTTAATTTTACGCATTAAAGCATTGAATTGAAAACTGCGCCCCTCATCCGTACTGATTTTCAGAATGAAATAATGCAGTCGTTCGTTTCCGTTATTACCATGGCGACCCAGTCCAGTCGCAGACAGTATGCGGGAAGAAACATCACCTGCTTTTTCTACTAGGAATATAAATTGCAAATTTCAAAATGCTTCAATGCGAGTTTCTATAGCAACACAAATACACTTACCTTGCAAATTAAATTTTATTCTAATACGCGTATTTCAATTTCTAATTACGATTAATTTATTTTTAATACATCATTCGAAAGATATTTTAAAGTTCTTTTATATTATCTAAAGTTTCATCAGATTTACACGTTTTGAGGTCTCCTGAAACAGTTTTATTTTATGACGTTGTAATATTTTCAAATTTCAATATTTCAATTTCTAATTATGATTAAATTATTTTTAATACATCATTCGAAAGGTATTTTAAAGTTCTTTTATATTATCGAAAGTTTTCACCAGATTTACACGTTTTGAGGTGTCCTGAATTAGTTTTCTTTTGTACCTCAGCTAATAATTAAAATAATTTCATAAGTAATACATCATTAGAAAGCTTTTTTGATTTGCAATCCAACAGTGCAATACAGAAATTTCTACCGCCAAATGGCGCTGTAATTTTTTCAAATTTCAATAATTCAATTTCTAATTACGATTAAATTATTTTTAATACATCATTCGAAAGATATTTTAAAGTTCTTTTATATCATTCAAAGTTTTCAACAGATTTACACGTTTTGAGGTGTCCTGAATCAGTTTTCTTTTATGGCGCTGTAATATTTTCAAATTTCAATATTTCAATTTCTAATGTTGATTAAATTATTTTTAATACAACATTTTAAAGATATTTTAATGTTCTTTTATATTATCGAAAGTTTTACACGTTTTGAGGTGTCCTGATTAGGTTTTCTTTTGCATCTCAGCTAATTGAGTTAGACCGTTCAAAATTGGTATACGTAGGTTAATTAGGAGGGGCTGAAAGGGTGGGGAAGAAATAGGTGAGCACCGCGCGCGAGATTTCACCCGATTTACACGTTTTGAGGAGTCCTGATTAGGTTTTCTTTTGTATCTCAGCTACTAATTAAAACAATTTCATAAGCAATACATCATTAGAACGCTTTTTTGATTTGGAATGGAACAGTAGAATACAGAAATTTGTAACGCCAGATGGCGCTGTAATATTTTCAAATTTCAATTTCTAATTATGATTAAATTATTTTTAATACATCATTCGAAAGATATTTTAAAGTTCTTTTAAATTATCGGAAATTTTCACCAGATTTATACGTTCTGAGGTATCCTGAATCAATTTTCTTTTATGGCGCTGTAATATTTTGAAATTTCAATATTTAAATTTTTAATTATGATTAAATTATTTTTGGTATTTTAAAGTTCTTTTAAATTATCGAACGTTTTCACCACATTTACACGTTTTGAGGGGTCCTGATTGCGTTTTCTTTTGCATCTCAGCCAAATGAGTTAGATCGTTCAAAATTGGTATACGTAGGTTAATTAAGAAGGCCTGAAAGGGTGGAGAAGAAATAGGCGTGCACCGCGCGCGTATCCCTTAACTTGTGCGCGCGCAGAGCGCACGGTATTGCGCTGCCGGTTCGATCCCAGGTCGCGCTCATCGCCCTAACCGTTCGGAGTTTTCCGTGGTTTCTTCCGAAACTCACGTAAATACGAGCTGTTTTATCTCAGCTACTAATTAAAATAATTTCATAAGTAATACGTCATTAGAAAGCTTTTTTGAATTGGAATCGAACAGTGGAATACAGAAATTTCTAACGCCATATGGCGCTGTAATATTTTCAAATTTTAATATTTCAATTTCTAATTATAATTAAATTATTTTTAATACATCATTCGAAAAATATTTTAAAGTTCTTTTAAATTATCGAAGGTTTTCACCAGATTTACACGTTTTGAGGTGTCCTGGATCAGTTTTCTTTTATGGCGCTGTAATATTTTCAAATTTCAATATTTCAATTTTTAATTATGATTAAATTTTTTTTAATACATCATTCGAAAGATATTTTAAACTTCTTTTATATTATCGAAAGTTTTCATCAGATTTACACGTTTTGAGGTGTCCTGAATTAGTTTTCTTTTGTACCTCAGCTAATAATTAAAATAATTTCATAAGTAATACATCATTAGAAAGCTTTTTTGATTTGGAATCGAACAGTGAAATACAGAAATTTCTACCGACAGATGGCGCTGTAATATTTTAAAATTTCAAAATTTCAATTTCTAATTATGATTAAATTATTTTTAATACATCATTCGAAAGATATTTTAAAGTACTTTTATATTATCGAAAGTTTTCACCAGATTTACACGTTTTGAGGTGTCCTGATTACGTTTTCTTTTGCATCTCAGCCAATTGAGTTAGATCGTTCAAAATTGGTATACGTAGGTTAATTAAGAGGGCATGAAAGGGTGGGGGAAGAAATAGGCGTGCACCGCGCGCGTATCCCCTAACTTGTGCGCGCGCACGGGACTGCGCTGCCGAAGGCAGTGGGAACCTGGTACCCAATCATAAATGATTTTTTTTTTTTTCAATTTCTTTTCAAAAGGCTAAAAGTTACTGTTAGTGATTCATTTGAAAATACTGACCCGCTAGCGGGCGAAGCTCGCTAGTCATATTATGAAAAGCTGTGTGCCGGGCATGTAAATCTGTTAATTGTGCTAAATTAAATCTGTCAATAATAGTTTTTTTTTTCCTTTGATCAAATTTAAAATACTTTAGTAGAGTTAAAAAAAAAAAAAAAAGGTGCAAATTTAAAAGATAATATATGTTATGGCCAGGCCATCACAGAAGAACTTTTTTATACATCATTCTATATAGCAGCGCCTTGTACTTATGCAATTTCGTACAATTTTAACCAACAGATGCTCAGATGTAGCCATATGCGAAATCGCGAAAAGTGAGTAATAGTAGTGCAGCGCCACCTATTGACTGATATATACCCATATTATGTCATCTATTTTTTTTATTATTATTAATATTATTATTATTATTACCATCTCACACATGAAATTTGGTGCATTTATATGCTACAGAAGATAAGAAATAGCCTTCCCATACATGAGGAAAATTGCAGCATAGCAGTATCACCTGTCGGTGTCGCCCCCATATACATCCAAATTGAATCTGTGTACTTTTTCAAACTGGCCCCTCTGATGTATCAAATTTTCTGCAATTATACATTATAGAAGTTGAAATATGGATTTTCTATAAATGTGAGAAATCGCAATATAGCAGCGCTACCTGTGTAACAATATTCACCAAAGTTGATAGACAGAATTTTATGTCAAGGTGCAACTAAATATGTTTTAATGAGATCATTTGAATTAATATTTGATCTAGAGCTGCCACAATATTCTTGTCATACACACAAAGACAGACAAACATTTTCTATGAATGGTAAAATTGTGTTCAGGTCCTTGGAAATATTTTTAAGAGGTTCTAACCAGTATTCATGTGAGTTTTCGAGAAAACTAAATTATCATAGAAAGGTCGAAATCATTTACTGTCACTCAAACATGGATAACAGCTTTTTTATTGCATTCCATTGAAAATGACTAACATTCACTTCATACAAATAATATATTTATAACTAAAACATTAAAAAAAAAAAAAAAAAAGGTTAAGGGAATGATTATCATTGTACAATGGTTTGTTAATCTATTTTATGCCTAGTTTTATAAAGAACTTACCGAGTAAGAATGCAGTGCATTGTAGTAGGAATAGCATCAATTTCATCTGGAGGACCATCATTGGGATCTAAATTGGATAAGAAAGAAAAAAAAAAAGTATTAGATAAAACGATTTTATTGCCTGCATGCAAAAATGTTTCATCGACTAAGTGTAATCTTCTTTTAAAAGTAAAAACATAATAAATTACTATGCTGTGGCCATCACAAGACTTTCTGTCATATCATTTTTTATATCAATGCTACCTACTATGGTTAACATGAACATGAAAAAAAAAATTGTCAATATACAATAGAGCCTAGCTTATCCGAGGTAATGTGGACCGTGGGTATCTCGGATAATCGAAAACTCCGATAACACGGACTCGTAAATCGGAAGGTAGGGGGGGGACATATGACAAAGTTAAAAATGGATGAAAACGTAGTCAATGAAGTAAAATAAATGAAGTGTAAAGTAAAATGAAGTAAGTACATATATTACACATTTAAATGTAATATTAGTCAGTTAACAAGGCAATACAACACAAACACATACAAATTATAAAATACAGTGATGTATAGCAGGGGTGGCCAACCCGCGGCCCCCGGGCCACATGCGGCCCGCCGTGTATTTTTTTGCGGCCCGCGAGGAGACGAACGATATTTAAAATTTAACAACTTTGGTTAACACATTAAAAATTAATAAATCTGTTATGATTTTTCGAATGGAAAATACCATTCAGCTAAAGTAAAGAATTACACTGGTATGATACTATTGTTAGTTTATGAATGAAAATAATTTAAATTAATGTATTCTGCTCTGAAGCTTCGCCCTTCCCTCCTCCTAAAAAAGCATATACGTACACAATTCGTAGACTCACAAATGTACGTACACATACACATATGTACATAGGTGCCGCCCGCTGGAATAAAATTGATTTTCAGTGCGGCCCACCAAGTGTTTTGAGTTGGACAGGCCTGATGTATAGTATAGTAAAGTTTAACGTTATCTACGCCATTTGTGAAAAGCCATGCTTCCTATAGGTCGTGGCCTTTTCGAGACTAATTCGGTTTGCCAAGAAAGAACTCGGATAACCGCGGCTCTATTGTAGTCATTTTAACTAACAGATGCTAAAATATAAAATCTGAAAAATTGCAAATATTGAATTACAGCAGCGCTACTTGTCATCCGATATGCATCATCTCATATGCACCCTAATTAAGTCAGCTAAGTCTTGCCTAATAGCATAATATCCATCACATACACAAGTTTAGTGCATTAATCTTAATAATAAAAGCCCAACGTTCTGGACACTAATGCTGGAAACTGATTCCATTACTAAAACAATTCATTGTAATAAAGAAAAATAATCTGGTGTGTCAATCACACGACTTTCTCTTACCCTGAAATTTAATACTATAAATGTATAAATACAGGTTGCAGATTAAGAGGTAAGATAACGAGTACTGTTATGTAAACCTGAGTTAAACAACTATAATTAGGCTTCGGAAGAGTTTTCTATGATAATTAGTTCTGTGTAAGGGGGGCTACCGTCTCCCTCAACCCCCCGTTTCATTAATGCACCTACATTTATATAGAATTTAATTCGGCTATTAAAAAATTCTGTTTTTAAAAAATAATTTATTAAAATTATTATTTTAAAAAATTATTTTTTATGATAATGCAGACGATTTCCATATTAGAGAAGTAGTATAACACTAAATATCCAAAATAAGTCCATTTTATTCTCAATATTAAAAAAAAAAAAAAAAAAAAAAAAAAAAATTAAAGTTTTTTTTCGTTAAAAGTAAAAAAAAATCGATAACTTTGTTTTAAATTATCGCAGATCGATGGTTCAACCATTCGTTTTAAAAGTATTGGCGAGCTCTTTTGAAAGATACCCATCATGAAAATTTACTCCCCTCGAGGGGGGACTTCCCCTTCGGAGGGGGGGGGGAGGCGTGGCTCCTACATACACAATTTTTTTTCCCCTGTTGATACAAAAAATATATATTCGTTTCATTTGGTTTAGCGCAGCCTGTAGACGTTAAACTCTACTTTCCTTCAATTTCCCCCCATAGATGTAATGTATTAGAATTCTCTTGATTGTCCCTGTACACGAACCATTAGCTTGATCTTAACGAAAAGCTTACTGTAGCATCCTTATATGATACACATTTAGAATACCAAGTTTGAACTTTATGCCATAATTTGTTTTTCAGATATGCTGATAACAGACAGACACACAGACCATTTGCTAAAAACACGATTTTCGTATTCAGGGGACCTCAGAACATGTAAATATAACAAAAACTCGCGTTCGAAAATTTGACCCAAAAACAATACTTTCTCTACCTTACGGGTAAGAGAAAGTAAAAAAAAAAATATATATATATATTCTTGGTTTGGAGGAATGAATAAAATAATGGAATATAAAGGTGAATTACAATTTAAAAAAAAAAAAAAATAATAATAATCTGGTGTGTCACTCACACGACTTTCTCTTACCCTGAAATTGAATACTATAAATACAGGTTGCAGATTAAAAGGTAAGATAACGAGTACTGTTATGTAAACCTGTGTTAAACAATTCATATTAGGCTTCTGAAGAGTTTTGTATGATAATTAGTTCTGTGTCTGTCCCTCCCGTTCCCTCCTGGGGGGGGGGGGGGGCAAAATTCAAAAACACGTTTGTAAGTATAATTCGGCTCCAAAGTAATTCACAGTAAAAAAATTGCACATGGGGAGACTAGGCATAAGTAAAAATAAAACTTTATCTGCGATTTAGGAATTTTCGATTTTTAAAGGAAACTAGTTAGCATAGGTGGACTCTGCTCAGTTCCCCATCATATTTATGTTCTCACAATTTTCTAGTGCGAGACATATTATAATCATGTTAAAAGAAATTAATTTGACCAGAGCTTGATACAGTGACAGAATGAAATCCCCGCCTAATAGGCTATCCACCGTTCACTTTGATATATTTAACTTATTCTAATCTATTAATTTATTTTATCAGAGTCAATTCCGTTGTTTAGTTTTCATGCTACTATTTCCAGTGCAATAATCCTCAAAATTCATATTTATATGAAAAATTTACAATTTCGCTATGTTGATAAAATCGTAAATTACGAATAATTTACGAAATTTTCCTATTAGAATATTTGTATTCAATCATGTTCTAACAAATATCATAAATGTAATTTTGAAGTTGTCTAATGTATTTGTGATCCTCAAAATGGAAGTTTATGCTCAATTTTGCCTTATTCTGACATGTTAAGTAAATCGTAAATTCCAAATAACTTACGAATTTTTTAAATTGGTAAAATCATAGTCTATGATATTCATGCCAGTATCCTAAATAATATTTAAAAAGTGGTTTGACATCTTTACGATGAAAATATCCCTCAAGATTGACGTTTGTGTGAAATTTTGCTCTATTCTGCCATGTTAAGAAATTCGTAAATTTCCAATAACTTACGAAATTTTTATATTGGAAAATTCATAGTCATTAATATTCACGCCAGTGTCCTAAATAATATTTCAAAAGTAGTCTGACATCTTTACGATGAAAATCTCTCTCAAAAGTGACGTTTATGTGAAATTTTGCCCTATACTGCCATGTCAAGAAATTCGTAAATTTCCAATAACTTGCGAAATTTTCAAAGTAGCATATTTATAGTTACTGATGTTCCTTCCGGCATCAAAACTCATATTTTAAAACTGGTCTGACATTTTTACAGTAAAAAGTTTACATTTAATGCAAGTTTAAGGGAATTTTTGTCCTATTCTCCCATGTTAAGAAAATCGTAAATTTCTAATTTCTTACGAAGTTTTTAAATTCGAATGTTGCAAAGGAATAGGGTTCTTGCCAGTGTCGAAAGTAATATTTTAAAACTGATCTGACCTCTCTGCGACAATTTGTTCTTGAGATATCGTGTACACAGACTAACAAACTAACGGACTAACGCACTAACAGACACCCTACAGACAGACACCATACAAATTTTGTCATTTTCGAATTCCCCACACCTGAAAACGTCTAAAAAAGTCAAAAAACCAAGGTCGAAAATTTTCACGATTACCTAAGTTCCTCATACCTATAGTATGATGGGGAACTTAAAAGTTGGAAAATCGATTTTGGCGGAAAATTTTGCAAATTCTGGATCTTTGAGTAGAACTCTATAAAAATGGAACAAAAATGAAAAAAAAAAAAAAAAAAAAAAAAAAAAAAATCTGTGCGATTTTCTTAAGTTATTTCCAAAAACACATTTTTTTTTTTTTTTTTTTTTTTTGGGGGGGGGGGGGGGTTACGAGGGTGCAAAATCGAGACACACCTTTAAGCACTAAATTTGTCCTGGGAAATCTATGGGAGCTGCGATCACGAATTTTGGTGCTTGGGTAGTTTATATGTATCCAACACCTAAAGTAACGGGATTTATAAAATTACCCTCTTCCCCCCCCCCTTCCTTCGGGGACAGAAGGCAAAAACATCTTTGTAAGCATAACTCGGCTCCAAATTACTTCACAGTGAAGAAATTGCACATGGGGAGATTAGACTTGAGTACAAATAAAATATCTGCAATTTAGGAAATTTTTGATTTCTAAGGAAATTAAGGGGAAAATCAATTTTTGGCGAATTTTACAAATTCCGGATTTTTAAGTAGAATTCTACCGAAAATGGATCCATGCCCCAGCCCGCCCGATTCCCGCTCTTCGATGTCTTTTTCTAGTCAATTTTGTCCTCTTATTACTTCTGGTGTGAGCCTGGTTTTTTTTTTTTTTTTTTTTTTTTTTAACACACTTGACATTGTGAGTTTTTTTGCTTTTCTTCCCATGCTATTTCTATGGGTTTTTTAGCTTCCCCCCCCCCCTTCTTTTTCCACATTCTGAAGTAGCGGTGGTCGCTACCATGCCATGCGTCTTCTTTAGGATATTTCCAAAACACGTTTTTAATTTTTTTGTGATCTGCCTTTTTTTTTTTTTTTTTTTTTTTTGGCGGTGAGGAGGGGGGGGGGGGTATGTGTTACGAAGGGAAAATCCGAAAGATATTGCCCAAGACAGATTTAGCGCTAAAAGGAGGGTCTCGAATTTTCTACTTTTAAGCACTAAATTTGTCGTGGGAAATTTATGAAACGAAGTTTGGTGCTTGAATTGTTTATATGTATGTATCCAACAACTAAAGTAACGGGATTTATCGAATTCCCCCTAGGAAGCAAGAGGCAAAAAAATTATTGTATGCATGACTCGGCCCCAAATTACTTCATGGTTGAGTACATAATCGACTTGAGTTCATAAATCGTACATAAAGCATTATGTACGATTTTGGAAGTGGAAAAATTGGTTTTCGAAGGGAAATTTCAAAAATTTCGGATTTTTGAGTAGAGCTCTACTAAAAATGTTACAAAGGTATTGAAAACAGACATGTGACTTTTTTAAAATATTTCCAAAAACACATTTTTTTTTTTTTTTTTTGTGTGTGTGTGTGTGTGTGTGTGTGTGTGTGTGTGTGTGTGTGTGTGTGTGTGTGTGTGTGTGAGTGAGTGAGTGAGGGGGGGGGGCGTAGAAAGTTGCAAATTCGAGATCTTCCTGTTGATGCTAAATTTGTCTTGGGATCTGCTGTCACGAAATTTGGTGCGTAAATTATTTTTATGTATCCGACAGTTATTGTAACGGGATTTTACGAAATACCTCCCCCTGGGGTCGGGTGGTAGTAAACACATTTTTCCGTTTGAATTCGCTTTAAATTATCTTATAGTTGTGAATTTTGGTGTGTGGATGTTGATTTAGTGTACACATTTATGCACTTTGGTGGGATTTCACAAAATGTAGAACTTACCCGCTGGGGAAGGGGAAGTAAGAAGCGGGTAAGTTGCTGTCGAAGGCAGTGGGGACCCGGACTCCTCACGTTGCGAGTGCGAAAAAGCTGTACCGAACACAGTGGGAACTTTAACTTAGGCTATTAATAATGATATGTGATTTTGACATCTCATTTAAGTATAGTGTCCAGCGAAGCGGGCAAAGCCAGCTAGTAAGTAAATAAAATAAAATTGTGATTTTAGGTGTCATGCTTTCGACAAATAAACTAATGACGATTTTAATGAATTTGCACTGAAGTTAATTTTCACAAATAATTAAATTACTTTCATCACTCGAATTCCATTATATGGTGATAAAAATTGTAATTAAATTTTAAATTATCATTTTTTACTTTCCGAACATACATGTAAGGGAACTACTGTAATCATGTCAAAAATCCGACTTTGAGATTTCGGTGTTTTTATACGCTTTGAGGTCCCCTGAGTTCATTTTTGCTATTTTTAAGATGATGTATGTGTGTATGCATGTATGTGAGTGAACACGATAACGCCTAGACGCTTTATTAAAAAAAGCTGAAATTTGGTTCGTATGTTGCATGTCACCATATACGAACCTTACTGGTTTTTGTGAATCTAGCACTTATAGTTTTTTTTTTTTTTTTTTTTTTTTTAACAGGGACACAAATTAAAAATCTTTATCATTATGGCCTATGGGGCAAAATTTTTCCAAGTGCGACAGCGTCTAAACGCCTTATTTGTCTGAGCTGAAAATTTATACACATGTTATAAATCACCGTCGCACGAAGTGCATAGAGGTAAATCTAGCATTTCTAATTTTTTCTTTTCTTTTCTTTTTTTTTTTTTTTTTTTTTTTAACAGCGACACAAAGAAAAAACTCTTCATCATTATGGTCTATGGTCCCAAATATTTTAAAGTGCGATAGCATGTAAACGCCTCATTCGATTGAGCTGAAAATTTAAACACATGTTATAGATTACTGTCGCACGAATTGTATAGATTTTTGTGAATCTAGTCTTTATAGATTTTTACAGGGACGCAATGAAAAATTCTGTATCATTATTATCTATGGGCTAAAATTATATGAAGTGCAATAGCGTAAAATTAAACAATGGGGGAAAATACTTAAACCCCCTATTATATTTTTTACTTTTGTTTATTTAACTACTTGTCTTACTTTAATTTATTTACACAACTGTTCATTACTTAAACGTTCGGAAAGTCGATTGGAGTCACTCCAGATTTTTACATTTGCCCACTGTTTTTGATCTGACAAATATGACAAATTTCATTTAGGAATATTGACCGCAAAAGGCGGTCGAAGACTAGTATAATATAGAAGCTGAGATACTGCATTCGCGTAAACAAATGAAATTACCATATAGCAGCACTATTTGCCGTCTGATAGGCATCCAAAATCAAGCAACATAATTTTTCATCATGGTGGGATACCTATGATGTTTTACGCATTTATTATACACTATAGAAGTTAATAAATAGCATTTCTTAAAAGGGGGGAAATGCAGCATAACAGTGCCTTCTGTTAGGCGATATAACCGAAAACCTAATCAATCAGCACCAATTTAATTCAAGATCCAAACAAATAACAAATTCTGTCGAATTTTATCCAGTTGTTCGTGAGATGCAGTTTTCACAAAATTTTGCTAATAGACAGGACAGGCATTTTCGAAAAATGATCAAATTGTGTTCAGAATATCTCAAAACCAAGTCAAAAAAATTCCATCGAAGAGCAGAAGTAACACAAAAATAAGCGTAACTTAAAAATATCGAAATTTTGAGTAGAACAGTTGAAGTAAAGTTTTGAGCAACTCACAAAATCAAGATTTTGAGCTAAACCTTTATTTTATTTTATTTATTTATTTATTTTTCGTTTTAAGGTCCAAGGTGGTATCTATGACATGTCAAAATGGCGTAACTCAATTCCTATTGGTTGGTTGACTAGTTAGGGATTTATGATTTGTATCAAAAACTTAGTAATTTTGAGTTACGCCTGTTTGTCATGAGAGGGATGAAGTATCCTTCCAACTATCTCTAAAAGTGACAGTTTACAAGTGATTTAAACATTCATATCGGTGACCGACGATAATTTATACTTTCAAAAACGTAATTACTATGAAAATAAATTTTTTCTAGTAGATAAAATTTATATTTATATATGTTACGGCAAAAGTGATTAATCTGGGGATTATGCATAATTACCGGTGATTATGCATATTCCCCACTAAATTTTGGGGAATGTGATTAATTATTCAATATTTATCACATTTACCGGTTATTTTGTAAAATCCCCAACGCAAAATGGGGAATGTGATAAATTCTGATTCATACATTTTGAAATACAAGTATTCAGTATGTTTTTTTATTATTTTTTCATGTACGGAAAGCATACAGACGTGCTCAATACTGGCTGCTGCAGTACAAAATTTTGCATATTTTTTCAGATTCATGCATTTTGAGATGGGGGTATCCAGTGATTTTTTTTTTTCATGTACGCAAAGCGTACAGGCGTGCGTAATACTGCCTGCTGCAGTACAAAATTGTGCAAATTTTTCAGATTCATGCATTTTGAGATAGGGGTATCCAGTGATTTTTTTTCATGTACGCAAAGCGTACAGACGTGGTGGTACTGGCTGCTGCAGTAGAAAATTTTGCATGTTTTTCAGATTCATGCATTTTGAGATAGGTGTATCCAGTGATTTTTTTTCATGTACGCGAAGCGTACAGACGTGCGCAATACTGGCTGCTGTAGTACAAAATTTTGCATATTTTTCAGATTCATGCATTTTGAGATAGGGGTATCCAGTGATGTTTTTCTTTTTTTGTTTTCATATACGCAAATCGGACAGACGTGCGTGATACTGCCTGCTGCAGTAGAAAATTTTTCATGTTTTTTCAGATTCATGCATTTTCAGATAGGGATATCCAGTGATTTTTTTTTTCATGCACGCAAAGCGTACAGACGTGCGCAATACTGGCTGCTGCAGTACAAAATTGTGCATATTTTTCAGATTCATGCATTTTGAGATAGTGGTATCCAGTGTTTTTTTTTCATGTACACAAAGCGTACAGACGTGGTGGTACTGGCTGCTGCAGTAGAAAATTTTGCATGTTTTTCAGATTCATGCATTTTGAGATAGGTGCATCCAGTAATTTTTTTTTCAGGTACGCAAAGCGTACAGACATGCGCAATACTGGCTGCTGTAGTACAAAATTTTGCATGTTCAGTGATGTTTTTCTTTTTTTGTTTTCATGTACGCAAATCGGACAGACGTGCGTAATACTGGCTGCTGCAGTACAACATTGTGCATATTTTTCAGATTCACGCATTTTGAGATAGGGGTATAACCAGTGATTTTTTTTTTCATGTACACAAAGCGTACAGACGTGCGCAATACTGGCTGCTGCAGTACAAAATTTTGCAAGTTTTTCAGATTCATGCATTTTGAGGCAGTGGTATCCAGTGATGTTTTCTTTTGTTTTCATGTCAGCAAAGCGTACAGACGGGCGTGATACTGGCTGCTGCAGTAGAAAATTTTGCATATTTTTTAATTTCATGCATTTTAAGTAAATTTTTGTACTGTAGCAACCAGTACTACGCACGTCTGTACGCTTTGCGTACATGAAAGCAAGAAAAAAAATCACTGGATACCCTATCTCAAAATGCATGAAATTCAAAAATATACACAATCTTGTACTGCAGCAACCAGTATTACGCAAGTAACATACACACACACACACACACACACACATATATATATGTATACTAGTTAGTTGTAGGGCGACTTAGGCGACCGTTGAAAAATTCAATTGAAAACCTTTGGGGAGTACTTGCAAATTGCATCCTTGCATGAGAAGTATATGCCCATAGTCTTCAGTTTTCGACTATTCACAAATAAAGCAATAAGTAGAGCAGGGTTGGTATTCATTAAAGCCACATAGATTCTCCAAATTCAAGTTCTAAGCATGCTTAATAAGATTTTCAAGCTAATTCATAGGAATGGATCCGAAATTTGAATTAAATACCAAATACTTGAAAAATTTATACATTTTTGCAACAGCATTTTTTTTTTTTTTTTTTTGAAAAAATTCAAGAATAACTATAATATATTTCTTTATTGTAATACACTTACAACACACACTACTGGCCAATGAATTAGAAACCTTTAAATTAATATTTTAATGGACCTTCTTTTGCACACTGGACCTCCTTTTGTATGAATAACAGCCAGTATTCGTGTGGGCTGCGATTCTACAAGCTTCTGGGGTGCATTTATGTCCAGAGTTTACTTATCTATTGGCTATGTTACCGCTAAAGTGCAAAAATCAGTTAATATGTAGATTAGCTAGGTAATCTGCACATTAACTAGGGCGATCCGTTAAAGTGAGAAAAATTGTTTCATTTCTCAAATTACCTAGGTAATCTGCGAATTACCTAGATAATCTGCACATTACCTACTAGGCACTCGTTAAAGTGAAAATAAAATCTCTGGTGTTTGTTTTTTTCATTCGGGAAAAAAAAAATAGTTTTCTTTCCTTTTCTTTCTTTCTTTACTTATTTTAATCTGTATGTGTTTTAATTTTTATGTCTTTTAAAGTTATATTTGTTTTAATTTTTTTACTTATTTCATCTTTTTTATTCTGTCAATATAAGTTTGAAGATGCTATGCATTTTTAATATGAAATATAATAACTTTAATAGCTTTCAATAAATTCTATTTTATAAAAGAATGTTAGAATTGTAATACAGTAACGATTTCTTTTCAAAATAAAGATATTTAACGATTTAAAAAAAAAAAAAAAAAAAAATATTATTAACAACTTACATTGCTGTTACTATTTTTTTTTTTTTTTTTAAGTTATGCACCAATTTTTAATTCGATAAAGAAATATTAAATTAGACAATTCAGAAGCATTATTTAAGAAGTACTTCAAATTATTAAAACTGCTTTAATAATTTTTTAGACCGCAGGAAAATTAAAATGACTGTTTTCCAATGCTTTATTAAACTATATTTTGCAGCATACATACGTATATCTGTACAAGTTTAGCAAATATATTAATTTTACAAAAAAAAAAAAACTTTATTAACACATTTTATGTGATAAATTACAACGAAATTATCTGAAAAAGCGAACAAAATAAAAATAAAAATGTAATCATGATATATAAAATATATAAAGGAAACTTGAAATTGAAAGAAACAACAGCAAAATGTAATGAAATGCATAAAAATTTCATATTAAGTATTTATTAAAGAAAGCCATAATATTGAATGCCATATTTTTCAGAGTTAAAAATTAAAACTTTTTTTTTTTTCAGTAAGTAATAGTAATTTAAATCAATTTTTAAATAAATTAGTTTTAAAAAGTTGTGTTTTAATAGTTTTATTTCGGGAGGAAATAATTACTGTGTTGTAAATTTTAATATTCATAATTCAAAATGAAGTTTCAGGAGACAGAGCGTTTAGATTAAGATTAGATTTCAATATTAAAATACAGTGCAGACCCTTATCAAACTTATATTGACAGAATTAAAAAACAGAAGAAATAAAATCAAAATTAAAACAATTATAACTTACTTGTTACTTTAAGTTTTGTGTTGGTCATGATAAGAAACCTATAATAACCATGCCTTCGATGCTCCAAGTTTTGCGTTTACAAATTATCATAGCGGAAGCGGAGTGGAAAGGATGAAAGTTGTGGTTTGTGTTTGAAGGTCATTCGCGTATCTGTATCACATGACTGTTTGACGTCATAGTGAATGTAAAAAAAACTAAGGCTCGAAACAATCATTTGAACTTTAACGACACAGAAGCCGCTAATCTGCAGATTACCTAGTTAAAATGCGGAAAACCCTTGATTCCACACTTTAACGGGTCATTTTAGTTAATCTGCAGATTAGCTAGGTAATCTGCACAATCACGGATTTCGAGTTTTAACGGTAACAGCTACACAGACTTTAAGATCTTGTAAATTGGATGGAAGAGGAGATTGCTAACGGATACTCCTTTCCAGCATGTCTCAAATATTTTCTATTGGATTAAGATCCGGGCTTTGCGGCATCTAGGGAAACTGTTAGAAGTCAGACTGATCTTCACTGAACCAATCTCGAACGATTCTGCTACGATGTATGGTTGCATTATCGAGCACAAAGTATCCATTAACTTCGGAGTAAAAATGCAACATTGAGGGATGCACTAAATCTATCAATATGTTCAGGTGCTACACGGCTTTTTGATTATCCTCAAGTAATATTAGGGGACCACTTTCATGCAAGCAGAACATTCCCCAAAGGTTTATAACAAGTTTTGCATACCATCATCGCCGCCAGCTTTGTAGAAACTCTTACAGATTTCTAATTCATTGGTCAGTGTGTGTATATTCTTATTTCATACGTTTATTCTTATTTTATTTTATATTTTTGTGATTATTGCTTCATTTTTTGAACTGTTATTTCAAAAAATCACCTATCTCTATAATTTTCAGAAGCACTGTACGTTATAAGGATTTCGGGAAGGTAAGACAGGTGATTGTACTGACTAGTGGATCTGCAGATCAGGAGCCTCAACGTCATTTTTGCATCAGACATTTTTCAATAGGTCATTTTTATTTATTCCTTATTATATAATAGTATATATTGATTCGATCGACTTATTACCATAATCAGATACATTCCTGAGGGGGGCTGCCGCCCCCCTCAACCTCCCGCTGTATCTCTCTTTGTATACCTATTTGTATATCATATAAAGTGTTATGGAATTGTAAATAATTGCATTTATTTTTGTATAATTTTTTTCAGAGGCTTAGTAAGTCGATAAAATGCTAATTTTGTGCATTTCTAATCGTTTTAGCGTTAAAATAGCCCAATTTTCCTTTAAAAACCCATTGAAAAACTCCAATATGGGAAGAAAAGGATTTGGCGCCAAATTCGGCGACTGTTTCCCTCCTTGGCGATTTTTTTCGCGACCTTGGCGAGAAAATTCTTATTAGGGATATACCAAATATGGAAGCTCTAATCTCATTGGCTGATGAGATACGAGAATTTTCCAGAACAGTCTGTGTTCGATAGAATAGTATAAAAGGAGCATTTTTTTAGCCAAGGCGGCCAATCTCAGATCTGTGTCAGTTTCGTCAAATGCTTGCTTTGCTTTGAGCCTCTTTGAATGAGACTTGCTTTATGTGTTATTGATAAACAGTTTGTACTGTTGTTTTGCTGTTAACGGCTGTTGTTTAAGCTATGTTTACTGGTTGAATTGAAGCTGATACTTGGTTTATAGACCTGTATTTTTCTGGAATTTTCTATGAATAATTCACTGAATTTTTGTAAGTTTCGCCTTTCATTCTCGGACAACTTACGAACCCCCAAGTACGCAACAATATGTATTCTTAATAAACGACGGTCTTGTATTATTTCCCTGAAATTCATAAATACCAAATTTTATACAAAAAAAAAAAAATAATAATAATAATTACATAGCATATCGGAAATATTTTGCATAACCTTTAAACTAATTATCAATTCTATGCCCACAATTTTCAACAGGAAAACATGCTTTTAAAATTCTAATAAAATTTTATTATATTTGATGGGGTGTAACCATGTTAAAATACACTTTTAAGAAATACCGACTATAGACCGTAATAGAACGAAATTCCTTTATGTATGCCAGAAAAGTAGCCACTGTCATTATAAACGCTAATAATAAGAATAAACCTAATTAATTATAACTCATTAATTTTTCGAACTAATTTGACATCATTTGAATGATTACAGTACATACTCGGAATTATTTTGTGTGGTCCCATAAATTATTTAGTCTATACATAACCTTTTTTAAGAGTAAACATGATTTTAAGCAACTTTATAATGTATGTTAACTTTATTAAGTTCAATTCAGCATAAACGCATTAAAGTGCGCGCTTAAATTAAAAATTTGTCCATAGGGTCTAATGTTACGAAATTCTTTCGTGTGTCTTTGTAAACGAACCATAAACATTGTATACACCAGTAAAAACTATTCAGCTTATTTTGCGTTTAAAATTAATAATTGTTCCAAATTTAACATCGTTTGGATGACTAAGTGACATTGTCAGAACACTTTTGTAAGGTCCTGTACATTAATTAGAAAGCTTAAGAGCACATATTTTCTTCAAACAACATAAGTTTAAGCATCTTACTCACGTGCTCTAATTTCATTTTCTTCATTGCAAAGTAATGATATTAAAATGCGTTTAAACGAAATTCACCCCATACGCCTTAATGTTAAGAATTTTTGCGTGTCCCTATACACAGTTTATAAAAAATATATCAATAAAAATTATACAGCTACTTATATTTAAAGCTGGAACGTGTGCGCCAATTTGCAAGTCAATCGAAGGAATTTTTCGGTCGCTATTGCGGTACATACAAATTCTTCCCATAGGCCGTAAGGATAAGAAAAATTTTGGCGTGTCCCTGTACACGAACGACAAATGGAATACACACCTAACACTATACAGCTAATTTCCGTTGGGCTCATGAATATGTGTACCAACTTGCAAGTCAATAGCGTTAATTTTTGGGACCGCTATCGCGGTACATACAAATTCTTCCCATAGGCCGTAATGATAAAAAAACTTTGGCGTGTCCCTGTGTACGAAGTAGAGATGGAATACATACCGAAAACTGTACAGCTGATTTCGTGGGGCTCATGAACATGTGTACCAAATTTCAAGTCAATAGCGTGATTTTTGCGGCCGCTATCGCACGACAGACAGACAGACGGACGGACGGACCGACGGAACCCAAAATCCTTTTGAGTCTCAACAGAGGGCCTCCATTGACGTTTCGGAAAAAATTGGAAGTCAATAGCTTGATTTTTGCGGTGGCTATCGCGGTACATACAGATTCTTCCCATAAGCCGTAATGATCGAACTATTTGGCGTGACCCTGTACACGAACTACAAATGGAATGCACACCTAAAACTATACAGCTGATTCCGTTGGGCGCATGAGCATGTGTACCAAAATTGCAAGTCAATAGCGTGATTTTTGTGGCCGCTATCGCGGTACATACAGATTCCTCCCATAGGCCGTAATGATAAGAAAAACTTTGGCGTGTCCCTGTATACGAAGTAGAAATGGAATACATACCAAAAACTATACAGCTAATTTCGTGGGGCACATGAACATGTGTACCAAATTGCAAGTCAATAGCGTGATTTTTGTGGCCGCTATCGCGATACATACAAATTCCTCCCATTGGCCGTAATGATAAGAAAAACTTTGGCGTGTCCCTGTATACGAAGTAGAAATGGAATACATACCAAAAACTATACAGCTGATTTCGTGGGGCACATGAACATGTGTACCAAATTGCAAGTCAATAGCGTGATTTTTGTGGCCGCTATCGCGATACATACAAATTCCTCCCATTGGCCGTAATGATAAGAAAAACTTTGGCGTGTCCCTGTATACGAAGTAGAAATGGAATACATACCAAAAACTATACAGCTGATTTCGTGGGGCGCATGAATATGTGTACCAAATTTCAAGTCAATAGCGCCATTTTTGCGGCCGCTATCGCGAGACAAACAGACAGACAGACACAGCCCAAAACCGTTTTGAGTCTCAACAGAGGGCCTCCACTGACGTTTCGACAATTAAGACTAACAATTTTTACTTTGGAACTTAATAAGGGTTGCATTCCACTCAGTATCCTAATTTGTAAGTACAAGTTTCCATGTTTGGCGCAATTTAAGCTATGCTGGAGAGAAAGCACATCTATGATACATCCTCCTCAAGTATTGAGCATATACAAATTTCCGAAGAGAAGAAGCAGGATCTATTGTTTAAACGGAAGAGCTTATTTATGTTCTGCAAGAATCCAGTCACAACGAATGTCTCCACCAATAGCTGAGGAGTTCTGTTTTGGAAGCTCAAAGAGTAGAAGATGAGATGTGTCGAGTTCGATCCAGGTTACGTTCGTCAGCCTAGCCTTTGAGAATTTTCCTTGTTTTGTCGAAACTCTTGTAGTTAAGGTCTGAGTAAGACTTCTTAGAAAAACTCGTCATGGAGAGCAATCCATCTAGGCTTAGAACTCTAGAGTAGTCAAAGGGGTTAGAAAATTATTCTAACCTTTTTGGGCGTAGTGATTTGGTCATAACAATGTTGTTTTTTAAAAAATGTAGCCCATCCTCGGTCAACACCATTCTATCTTTAGAATGGTGTTGCCTTAGTGCTTGATTAAAACAGTAATAACATCGTCTATAACCCTTTGATTACCATCTAGAACTATTAAAAAAAAAAAAAAAATCGTGCGCTCGTTTATGATACTGCGATGCACAGTGGTCGGAATTTCAAAAAAGCTGGCCAAAAGTCGAAATTAAAGAAAACAAGTGAAATTGTGATGTATATATATGTTTTCGAGGTCGCTGAATCCGAATCTGACATTGGTTTTTTGAAAACTTCAAAGGCAAACTCAAAAACAAGATGGCGGATCCAATATGGCAGACAAAAAATTAAAAAAATATAAGATGGATAATTCTTACATTAAGGGGTTTTTGAGGGCACTGAATTCAAATTTGACGTTAGTTTTCATAAAAAAAGTGATATTACACTCAAAAACAAGATGGCGAATCCAATATGGCGGATCAAAAATCAAAAAATTGATAGATGAAGGATAATTTTCACATTTAAGGGTTTTTGAGGGCGCTAAATTCAAATTTGATATCAGTTTTTATAAAAAAAAGTGATCTTGCACTCAAAAACAAGATGGCGGATCCAATATGGCAGACCAAAGTCCAAAAAATTAAATTAAAAAGTAAAAATTAAATTAAAAAGTTAAAACGCTTTTACACATACAGGGGCAGGCGGGGGCACCCAATTCTTTAACGGCTGAATAAAATGGACATCCCTTAACACTCTCCACTTTGAATCAATGCGGGATCTTGCGAGATAAAAAAGTTTCCATACTTTGAAACTTTTGGTTATGTTATAATTGAGGTTAACTTCAAAAAGCCGCTCAGGAGATCACTTGATGAAAAAAAATAGGAATACAGCATAAATATTATCTACTAACCTCCACAATTGTCGGTCATATTTTGTTGAATGTTGTTGTTGCGAAATTTTCCGAGAAACACTATTTGTTTAACTGTTAAAATGCATTAACAATTAAAAAGAAAAAATTGTCACGTTTTCCGCCAGCCTACACTTAGAAATATGTAGATAGAATAAATTTTCCACCTCACAGTTTCATTCAGTGGCTCCCTCTGAAGGTATTTCCGCGGTACTTACGTCTAAAAACGCGCCTAAATTTTTCGACTTTTGGCCAGCTTTTTTGAAATTCCGACCACTGTGCGATGGTGTGTAAGAAAAGAATCGGTCTTTTTTCTGCAGATATTTAAAATTATATGTTTAAAAGTGAACATACACCAATCAAATGCAATTTGCAACATATATATATATATATATATATATATATATATATATATTATTATTATTATTATTATTATTTTTTTTTTTTTTAAATAAAGAAACGAATGACATACGTATTTCTAGACAAACTTCTGAAGATCTTGATAAACTGTCCGCATAAAAAAGTCGGAATGGTCTGTTAGTTGTTAAAACAGTTCTAGAAGTTCCAAAAAGTACTAGATAATGACTGTGACCATGTAACACCCAAATCGGATATTCTGGATCCTTATAAAATGTTCCAACCTAAGGAAGAAAAAACGGTATTCAGAAAACTTCGTGATTTCACAGAATTAATTGAGACCGTGGCTTTGCGCGTGTGTTTTTATACTATTTAGTTAAAAATATTTAAGAAACTAAAGTGAAAATTGTGAAATAAAATGATTAAAATAATATAGTACTAGAGAAAAAATAATATAGTAGCTGTTGCTAAGGGATGCAACATCATATTTTAAAGCAAAGAATAAGCTTTTTTTTTTTTTTTCTTTTTTTTCCACTTTTTTAGATATTTTAATAAAAAGATAATTATTACAATAAATTACATTGAGATTATTAAAAAATTATTTCATAACCATAATTTAATTCAGTTGTCGCTTCCTGTTTTCACTTCTCTTTATGTATTTGTAAACTCTTAGATTTTGTAATAGATTTGTTTCTTATTATACTAAATTCAAGGTGGTCTACTGGTCTACATCATAGATATAGTAATAATATTAATATATAGATTGATCATGGAGGATGAAAAAGTGATTCCTTTTCATTTGAGAAAAGACGGCGATTTTACCAAAATATGACCGTCTTTCCCCGAGTGGATACACACGGGAATACATACGAATATTTTAGCAAATAAAATTTATGAATAATTTATTTACTAAAGGTGAATGAAAAACTCCAGATACAATTTCAATTTCTTTTCTTTTTCTTTTTTTTTTTTTTCAGTACCACTTAATGAGTGATTCCAAAGCTTTTTTTTTCGGCATCAAAAATCTTTGTACGATAACATGGGGATGATAGATCTGTATATATTACTATATCTATGGTCTACATTCCCGATGGGAAACGGTGATGAAGCAAAATAATTGTAGTAATAAATAATAATAATAACTATGTTTCTAGCAATAAATCGTAATGCGATAAAAAGATTTGTTTAATAAAGATTTTAAACTAAATTGGTATTGCTGGTATCATTTGATGTATTTCTGTTGATCTAAAAAATAATTTATTTGCTTTCTTTACTTTAATAAGTAATATTCAACATAGTAATACTTACATTTTTGTTGTTGTTGTTATTGTTTATGGTACTAGTATTGCCAACATGTAAGGACATTTTTGTTTAATATCTAATTTGGAGCAATCATATTCGATATATTCGATAGTCGATTGACAAATATATAATTAGATACTAACCAGAAAAATTAAAAATTAATGCTAAATGTTGAATATAGAGGTTCGTACAAATTGACAACAATGCTTTGTGCACACTGATAAAAAATATATACCGCCTCCATCCAGAACGAATAAGTAGTCATTTTCTGAAACACTGAACTAGAAATAGAGGTTGATGAGCTATGTGTATAAGGTAAACAAATAACCTGGATAGACGAAATGATCGAGAATTTCTAGTATATAGTTTTATAGATGGTTAAACAATATTATCAATTGTAGAAATTCTTGCTTGATTTCCTAGAATTGGGTCGTAAACCAAGATTACAGTTATTAAAACTCGCCTCTTGTGTTAGCATTTATTTGCAGAGATTTATAAATAAGTTTGACCACGATGATATAGGAAAACGCTCTAGAATTCTAGTAGGGGTTTTTAGAGCTCACTAGCAAAGTGAACTAAGATTTATTAGGATGACATGGAATTATATTTACTAGATCCAGAATTTAGTTTCTAGATGTCAGTCACAGATATTTTTCTCGGTGTAGTGATTAACGGTACTACACAAGGCAGTATTGTGATCGTGATTAACGAAATGCATAGGTGCCAAGTCTCCCGTTTTTCAAAGGAGACTTCAAACCGGAAAATTTTTACTGCTGTTTTCAGTAACATTAATCGTCGAAAATATATATGACATATTCCATTTTATAAATACTGATGTCAATTCTTATTTAAATGTTAAAAATGTTGGCAGCTATGGAAAAGTACCTTTTATCTCCTTGCATTATTTATAAACGGCTAGTCACAGAATACTGAAATTTTGTGCTTGGGACGGTTGTAATATCTAGCTGCACGCTTTCAATTTTGGTCACTAAGCTGTCTGTTCACAATACGCAAGCGAAGTGTGACGTCATTGACCGTCGGTGGGGCCAAACAAAAGATTTCCTATGTTAATTATCCATTAGATTTTTTGTAAAAAAAAAAAAAAAAAAAAAATTAAAAATTAAAGAAAATTATTTCCCGATTTTAATCCCCATGTTTGGGTATAATTGTAAATTAGCTATCGTGCACATGTGTTAGATTAAGCTATTTTGCTATAAAATTGACAAAATTTTAATTTTAAAATTGAAAACTCTGTCATCCTTAGCATTTTTTGTATTTGGCGATCAAACGCGCAATACGAAAATATACAAGCAAGATGTATATTTTCGTACTATGTATTGTACGAAGTATTGTTTCATATTATTGACTGCTCTCTTAATACTATTGATTGCTCATATTATTGATTGCTCTCTTATTGGTTCCTTCTCTCCCACCTCCTCCCAATAAACCTTCGGGTTGGCGAGAGGTTGGGTTGTCTTGCTCTCTTAATATACGTTGTTAAAATAACCATGGTTTTTGAAAGGAATTAAATATGTCCGCCAGATAATTTGGCGATTTTTTTTTTCCGCCAAGGACGACAGATATCAAATCTATTCCTTGCAATATATTAGTATCTTATATCAGATACTTTATTTAGACATTTGAAAACAAATTTGACTTCAAATAATGATAGAATAGTTTTCCTTTTAATTAGTATATTAGTTGGATATTTATTGCATAAATATCACCCTTTGAAATGAAATGTTTATGTTTTTATTCGAAAATGGAAGTTTGCCATTTTTTTTTTTGCCCTAAGACTTTTGAAAACTCAATCTAAAACATGTAAACAGTAACTTATATATAACTGTACCTAAATATGGGGATTAAAATCGGGAGATAATTTTTCTTAATTTTTAATAATTTTTTACAAAAAATCCAGTGGATGATTAACATAGAAAATCTTTTGCTTGGCCCCACAGACGGCCAGTGACGTCATCACTTCGCTTGCGTATACATACGAATAGAGCCGTTACATATACGGGCCAAATCATTAAACGCCATATTTAGGACCAGTGTGAACGCTGCCATCATCTTGGCGACTTGATCGCCGTTTTGGCGAATTTATAAATAACTTTCATTTTCATTTTGCAACTTGCAAATAAGACGTAAATCGCTTTGTTTATATATTTGTTACTAATATTCGACAAACACAATTTCTTTATTTTTAAAGGCATGTTTTAAAAAGAGAATTTTTATATAACTATTTCAAGTTTGAGAATTCTATGAATCAGTCATAACCGTATTAGATGTTGTGACCATCACAAAACTTTTTTCTGTTTTTTCTTATACAAATTCAAGCAATAAAATTTATTTTTTGAAATTATTATTCATCAAAATTATTTTAAATTATGAATGCAGACAATTCTTATCGCAAAGAAGTATAACATTAAGGATTCAAAAAAGTCAATTTTATAGTCTACAGACAAAATTTTAGAAAATGCTTTTTTCTTCCCCCTAATGAAAGAAATTAATAACTATGTTTTAAATTATCACAGAGCTATGGTTGAACCATTCGTTTTAAAGGAGTTGATGAGTTCTTTTGAAAGATAATTATTGAAAAGTTTCACTACCGAAGGGGAAGCAAGGCTCCTACATGTACAAAAATGCTTTTTAGTTGATTATTAATATTATAAATAATTCTTTTTAATATCATAAGGATTTCTTAAGAATACTTCTCAATGAGCTCGTTTATACGAATTTTGCCCTATACTGCCACATTAAATATTTAGAAAAGCGGGATGATAACGCTTTCTGTTGGGCAATTTTCAACAAAAGTTGATAGGCAACTAATCTATGCCAAGATGCAACTACATATATCTTTATATAAAATACTGTGCTGTAGTTCCTGAGATACAATCACCACAAAATTTTTATTGCACGCGCACACAGCGCACGATGGACAGATAGTTTCTCAAAATATTCAAATCTTGTTCTAGAACATTCAAAATATGCAAATCCATCAAAATACTGGAAGTCGAAAATTTTTGATAACAATACTTTTGTTCTTGAGTACAGAAGAAAATAAGAGCTGTTTTACTTGTAATGTGTAGCTTAAATCAAGTTAAAAATGCAAAACTCATATTAGTTTTAGGATAATTTTTTTTTATTAAATGCTTCAAATAATTTCTATGCAGGCGGAAGTAGCCAAGTTAGAGAAAGAGAAGAGGGCAGTTTTCTCTTACAAAACGAAATTTTCTTAAATCTTATATCAAATAAGCTTTTTTTTTTTTTTTTTTTTTAAAGATTTATCTAACACTTTTTAAAGAACATACTGGATCCCTAAAAATATTTAACTTCTAGGTTTTATATAGATTCATACATTAAAGATACAGAACCGATTTTGATATTTTTAGAAAATGTCTTTCGATGTGTACGAGACAAAAACTATGTGGAAGCGCTAGCTCAAAATCTAAGGCACAAAAATTCATAAAAGTTCATATTCACTTATATCTTGACATAAATTGGTGCCCAATTTTTGGTGCAAATCTCTCAAGAGATGACGCTGCTATTTCTTCCATTTGCCACAAAGGGTTTATCTTATTTTCACGAAACAATATGTGATAGGGTCATTATGAAAGAATATAGCAATTCAATTTGGGTGCATGCAAGCGGTAAGTGGTGCTGCTACGCTGCAATTCGCACCGTGGATGGAAATGTTATATTTCGGTTTCTGTGGTGTATAAATCTACAGAACTCGAAATGCAACAGAATTATTACGAAAGAAAATGGTAAATAAATTTGGGTACATCTCCACCGAGTATCTGAAGGACGTAACTCAGCTTATATGTTGTAAAAATGCTCCATACTTGAAATGTGAGTTATGAAGGATGACTTGAGTGCATATTAACTGACAGGTGAAGCTGCTATAATTAAGTTTTGGTCTTTTGGAATTTTATTGTCTATAAATAATACCTTAAAAAATGTGTTTTTATAATGGATATCTGACATATCAAGATTCGTACAGTTATATACCATAGAGCTTGAGCTATACCCTTCCTGTTATCGAGTACATTTGCAATATAGCACAGCCACCTATTGACCTATAAGCATCCAAATTAAATCAGCATAATGGCCTTCTCACATATCAAGTTTTGTTTGATGATATGCAATAGAATCTAAGATATAGCCTTCCCTTGAACTGCGGAAATCGTTGTGTAGCAACGTCACCTTTTGAGCAGTTGACGCCAAAAGTTGATAGGCACTAATTTATGCCAAGATGCATCTACATATTAATTTATATGCAATTCTGCGCAGTAGTTCCTGAGAGGTATCCTTTCCTTAAATTGCGGAAATCACTGTATATCAGCGCAATCTGTTAGCTTATAAGCATTCAAATTGAATCAGCATAATGTCTCAATAGTTTTCATACGAATCAAGTTTTCTTTGATTATACACAATAGAACCTTAAAGTACAGCCTCCCCTTAAATTGCGGAAATCGATGTAAAGCAGCTCTACCTATTGAGCGTTTGACACGAAAAGTTGATAGGCACTAGGGGGTCAAGGCGCAGGGATTTAGGTCAATGCGCATCTACATATAAATCTATATGGAATTCTCTGTAGTAAATCCTGAGATACGGTCGCTACAAAATTTTTGCCCCCCCCCTCCTTTCACACACACAGACAGACATTTTCTGTAAAAGATTAATTCTAGAAAGTTCTAGAACTCTCAAAACGTGTAAATCCGCCGAAAATCGGAAATTGAAAACTTTTACGAATTCAGTACTTTCTTCTATTGAATATAGATTAAAATAAAAATAAAGTAAATTGGCACTCAATCAACTGCAGTGTAAGTTATTCTTTATATAAGATTAATTTTAACACAAAAATTCTAGTTCCATGAATATTTGAGCCATAAAATAGTGTACTATAATTAAATTAATGCATTTATGCCTTTTCTTTATGTTTAAATAGCATTTTATTCTGTACTGTGTGTACTTCAAACAAAAAAAAAGGGGGGGGGGGAAGGTGGATAGGCAGAAAAGGATCAAATTATTTTGATATTACATATAAATTTCATTATAATTTGTGAAAGAAATTTAGAACATTTTATTTTACATGTATTTTAAATAAAGTGAAAATGGTAGTTAAGGTTTATATATATGAAGTTTAAAGACCACACAATACCTAATATTAATTCTATACTAAAGGAAATGTTTCAACCTTTCTAAATAAACAGAAAAAAAAAAGGGGGGGGGGGAGTGACACTATTGAAAAAGATCTAATCATTATGATCAATTATAAGACAAATATTTGCAATACTCATATGTATATATATTGTGTGTATGTGTATGTGTTTTTAAGAAATCATAACTGAATTTTCAGCTATAAAAATTGAACTTAAGAAAATTCTTAATGAGTGTTATGTAAATATATTGTGCGTTTTTTACTTACTAATTTCTATTTTTTCTGCAACTACAAATGTGATACATCTCTATGATATTTATTGTATGAAACACTTAATCTAGTGTGACAAAAAATTAACGTAAAAGAAAAATGGGAAGAGAATTAATATATTTTTTAAATTCAATTAATTAAATAAGATAAGTGAACTATTAAAAAAAAAATGAATGAAATAGTGAAATCAACAAATTAATGCAATTGTTTTTTAATCACAAATTCATAATTTAAAAATAATAAATGCATAATGTACAATAGCAATATTAAGATAAATCCCCCCCCCCTCTTCTCAGTTACTATTATTACCTTATTCATAGATTTATTTTTTGCAAATACAATGTTGTAGAAAATTAAAATGATTTAAATTGATAGATGCGATTTAAGTTTAAAAACATTGAAAATATAGTTAAAAAAACCCTGTTTACTTAATTTAAAAATCTGATGTGGGCACCACATGACTTCCTTATACACTTTTAGAAATATACATAATGTTAAAAAACATTGTCACTGGACCCGAAACAGTTGGCTAAAAATATTTTTAAAAAATGCATGCATACGTAAAAAAAAAAAAAAAAAATAAATAAATAAAATAAAATTGTGCTTTGAGGGGACTCATGTCAAAGTTGTGCCTTGGGGGGACTCATGTCAAAGTTGTACCTTGGGGGGACTAATGCCAAAATTGTACCTTGGGGGGGACTCATGTCAAAGTTGTGCCTTGGGAGACTCATGTCAAAGTTGTACCTTGGAGGGACTCATGTCAAAGTTGTGCCTTGAGGGGACTCATGTCAAAGTTGTGCCTGGGGGGGACTCATGTCAAAGTTGTGCCTTGGGGGGGACTCATGTCAAAGTTGTGCCTTTTGGGGACTCGTGTCAAAGTTGTACCTTGGGGGGGACTCGTGTCAAAGCTGTGCCGTGGGGGACTAATGTCAAAGTTATGCCTGGGGGGGACTCATGTCAAAGTTGTGCCTTGGGGGGGGGACTCATGTCATAGTTGTGCCTTGGGGAAGTTTTAAATGTCTAGCTGGTCGGGAAGTTAGTTAAAAATCGATTGCAAGATTTGTACTGGTAACGCTGCCGAAGGCAGCAGGAACCCTACACAGTTGGCTAAAAGTATTAAAAAATGCATTTTCACCGTGTTCTGATCTAGTCTGAAAGTTTCAAATGTCTAGCTAGTCGGGAAGTTAGTTAAATAATTTTTCTGTTGAATCGCATAAACGCTGCTGAAGGCAACAGGTATCGGAAACAGTTGGCTAAAAATATTTGAAAAATGCATTGTCAACGTGTTCTGAGCCTTTCTGAAAGTTTCAAATGTCTAGCTTGTCGGGAAGTCAGTTAAATTGCAAGATTTGTCTAAACCGTTTCTGAGTTATTACCGTTTTTTGATACATTATGGCCAAAACCTATGTATTTTTGTCATTATGAACCTAATTTTCCTAAATATCTCCAAAACCGAAAATCATAGAAAGTCCAAAAAGGGAGGTGCACAACTAGATGTTATAACAAACCTATGTACCAATTCGCAACTTTCTACGTCCAACCGTTTTTGAGTTATGCGACATACCCACACACACACAGACACACACACATACAGACGTCACGAAAAATCGTGTAAAAACCCTTATATCCCTAAAACGAGAGCTCGTGTTAAGACGACACTTGCAGGTGTGCAACTAGACATCATGACAGTCACACGTATAAATTGGCAACATCCAGCGATCATTCGTTTTCGAGCAATGTGAAATACAAAATCCATTTCGCAAATCGGGATTACTATACTTCCTTATACTTTGTATAAGGAAGTAAAAATGTAACTAACAATATTCTATAATCAAATATGGAATATGCTACGAAAATTAGCGATATCTATTATATTAGACAATTTTATTTTTCAGAATATTGAACTGTAAACATTAAATTAAAAGAATAATAATAATAATAAAAATCTGGTGTGTAACAGCCACACGACTTCCATTACCCAGTACTACACACATTATAAACATTTTATATACATTTTTGATTTAAATAAGTAACAAAATTGCTCTATCCGTCAAATAAGTTATTTAAAATAATAATTAGAAAAATAATAGAATACAAATCTGCTAGCGGTTTGTAACAAAATATGTTTTACTTTAAGTTTTATTTGTAGCGAAACACGAAATATTTCAACGTTATTCCATACACTATTTAATAAACTACGCATCCAATACGATATGTACACTAAGCGACATAAAAAAAAAAAAAAAAAAAAATTATACAGACACGACATTATTTCATTATTTAAAACATGAAAATCTGACATTGACAGATTTTAATTTAGTGCCAGAGGCCTACTGCTAAACTTGTTAATATCGACAAATTCTTCTTTAGTTAATTCGTGACGATCTAAATTCCATGATAAAGTTTTCATTAAATCAAACCAATGTGTTTCAGCTGCAGATACTGTAACAAATAACGTTGGAAGTCCAAACTGCCTTATAGCCGCAAAACAACGTTTTTTCTCTTTTTCCCAATGAGGGGGAGGTGTGCCTTGGGGGGACTCATATCAAAGTTGTACCTTGGGGGGGGGGGACTCATGTCAAAGTTGGGCCTTGGGGGGACTCATGTCAAAGTTGGGCCTGGGGGGAGACTCATGTCAAAGTTGTGCCTTGGGGGGGACTCATGTCAGAGTTGTACTTTGGGGGGGGGGGTCCTCATGTCAATGTTGGACCTGGGGGGGACTCATGTCAAAGTTGTGCCTTGGGGGGACTCATGTCAAAGTTGTACCTTGGGGGGGACTCATGTCAAAGTTGTGCCTTGGGGGGACTCATGTCAAAGTTGTACCTTGGGAGAATTTTTTATATTTTTTAAAAACTTGTAACCTTCGTTATGAGTAATCAAATTATCTACAAAATCTTCATTCAATAAATCCCCATTCAATAAACCGACTGAAATAGGCCCTTAGCACTATTAAGTGTGACGTATAAAAATTCGACAACGCTGTACCGACTGAAATAGGCCTCTAGCACTAAAAAATCTGAAGTTGAGGTATATAAAAAAAATGCTGTGTAATAAAATTCAGAAGAAATATGTTAGATTTGTAATATTACTATTTTATTTTAAAATTATAATGTGTCATTTTCTCATCGACCAATTTAACATTTAGTAATTTCTTATTTTTCGCATGAAAGCAAATTTCATTTTATGCTGAAAACAATAAATAAATATATCTCGTAAACTTTTTTTGGCAACAATTAAAAATTTAAATGGCTTATATTAAGTCAATATAAGAGGAGTGGATCGAGACCTGGGTGGGGACTCATGTCAAAGTTGGGCCTTGGGGGGGACTCATGTCAAAGTTGGGCCTGGGGGGGGGACTCATGTCAGAGTTGTGCCTTGGGGGGACTTCATTCAATAAATCCCCATTCAATAAACCGACTGAAATAGGCCCTTAGCACTATTAAGAGTGACGTATAAAAATTCGACAACGCTGTACCGACTGAAATAGGGGTACCTTGGGGGGGGGGACTCATGTCAAAGTTGTGCCTTGGGGGGGACTTCATTCAATAAATCCTGTTGGTTTAAATGGGTCCACAGAGTGAAAAGCAGAGTCTTTTACACAATCACAACATTTAATAATATAGAAAAGAAGAATAACATAAAACTGGCATTTCTTGCCGCACGCTTAGCAAAGCTTTCTCGTAGAGACTCATATAAACCTCTCTCTCTCAGTGAAGCGAAGATGCGCTGTTGATTACGTAATACAGTTACGTCACATCTGACGTCATGACAGGTGTGCGCTAGTTAACAGATGATATGAGGAAACATGCATTGAAATCCAACAAATCCCCATTCAATAAACCGACTGAAATAGGCCCTTAGCACTATTAAGAGTGACGTATAAAAATTCGACAACTGTACCGACTGAAATAGGCCTCTAGCACTAATAATAATCAACCAAATAAAAATTTTCAAGAAAATCGTTAGAGTAGTTTCTGAGATGCCAACATTTACAAAAAGTCAATTATTGATCGTAAACAATAATTACATACAAAAGCATATTTAAACGTGAGTTAAAATGGCGAGTTTGAAAAAAAATCCTTACAGCTGTTTTTAAAGGAACGCCCTTGGGAGACCTGAATTTGAGCTATTTATACAGGACGCCTATCAATTTTCCTGAACTAACCAACTATATCATTCGAAAGGACATCTAATAGAGTGTTTATATAGCAAGTTTGAAGAAAATCGTTAGAGCCGTTTTTGAGATACGGACTTACGGTCCCACTTCCGGTTTCCGATGTCCCACTTCCGGTTAAACTCAATTATTGACAGGGAAACAATAATTACATACAAAAGCATATTTAAAAGTGAGTTAAAATGGCGATTTTGAAAGAAATCCGTACAACCGTTTTTAAAGGAACGCCATTGCGAGGCCTGAAATTGAGCTATTTATACAGGACGCCTATCAATTTTCCTGAACTAACCAACTATATCATTCGAAAGGACATCTAATAGAGTGTTTATATAGCAAGTTTGAAGAAAATCGTTAGAGCCGTTTTTGAGATACGGACTTACGGTCCCACTTCCGGTTTCCGATGTACCACTTCCGGTTTTTCAATTTTCACTAAAATTTGGAAATTTCATCTGTACACCAGACGTTTCTCAATTCTAAAGTTTCGTAGCTCTATCTTTATTAGTTTCTGAGCTATAATAGCCAGAAGATTCTCCACAAACATACACACACACACACACACACACATACATACACACTGACCAATTGCCAAAAACCACTTTTTTGGACTCGGGGGACCTTAAAACGTGTAAATCAGGTGAAAACCCGATATCGAATTTTCAGACCGAATACAATACTTCCATTACCTACGGTAGTAGGGTAATGGAAGTAAAAATGAACATTTATTACTACAAATCTATTTTTATGAATAATGAATAATAACCAATGTAAATACCCCCCCCCCCTCCAAAAAAAAAAAAAAAAAAAAAAAAAAAAGATATGTTGTTTAGAAATTGTAAGCTTGGTATACGTACTATGAAATAAAAACAACCGAAATTCATTAGTAGTCACAATCAGCTTTCAAATTTGGCGATCTAAAAAATCGCCTGCAATACAAACTACATACAGTACAAAATAAAATGGTATTTAAACATAAATAATAGGCATAAATGCAATAATTTAATTATAATACAGTATTTTATGGTTCAGATATTCATATAACTGAAATTTTTATGTTGAAATTATTATTTTATAAAAAATAACTTACACTGAAAAATTGAGCATGAAGTCCTGGCATCCAATCATCTCGACGCCAATTGATAATCCACTGTTTCTTCTTGTTATTTCCACCAGAAATCTGAGCAATGTATTTCTTTTTCGGGCATGATTAGAACAGTTTATTGCGGAACAGCCCCCGTGATTAATTTTAAACCAAATGAAATGAATAAAACAATAGAAAATAGTATATTCCTACTATAATAATAGTATAATCCTATATCCAAAATAGGAGCACGTATACACGCAAACCAACAGGTACAGGGTCAATAACAGCAACCCTAAGGACTAAATATATCGGATGATTCAGCTCGTATACTCTAATAGCCCTACATACGAATGGAGAAACTATAGGTGAAACCCATCTTTGGCGCCAGTTTGGCATCAGCGTTTCCCATGAGAAGCTAGGAGCTTTAGTGCAACCCCATTTCACGCGCCTAGCATTGAGGACGATTCTAAAGGCTTGGAAGGGTGGTAAATTGACCTACAGTTTGAGATTAAGTAAATATCCAGTCATTCAGCGATTCCTTATCGCTTATTTTATCTCAACTACAAGATTTATCAACCCTTTTTTAACAATGGACTCGTTTAGTCAACACGAGCGCAGAAGTTTCCATAGTCGCAAGAAACGCGGTTGAAAATTATTCTGGGATACATTTTCCCTATTTGGGCATTGTGTTAATCGTCCCTTTTGTTTACATGGCGATCTCCCTTAACACTTGAACGGTGATATGCGATAGTCGAATCTTTCGAAGAGTGATCTGCAAAATGTTTCCGATGTCTGATCCTTTAATACCGATGTTTCACCCGATGTCCATCAATAAACACATTAAGAACTGTGAAAACTGACAAAAAAGATTAAAAAAAATAATAATGTTGACAACCTTAATTTTTAAATCTTTTCTGTCAGTTGTCATATTTTTAAAAGTGTTAATATCTTTTAAAGAATCAGTGGTTTATTAAGGTATTTTCTTGTTAATTGAAGTTTGTTCTGATACCAAAATAAACAGAATCTGGTAACAGAACTTGTAACAAATGAATCATATGGTTCCCACATCAAATTATGCGAACGATACTAATGCTCCTGCACTAGATCCGTCACCTTTATCATAAGATAATTTGTCCATCAATGTCTTATGATATAAATTTAAACTATTTATTGATGTGAGCAGACAGAACTGCTGTCTCTCAACACTAACAAGGAAACATTCAAAAGGTGCCATCTTCAAAAAGTATTGAAACAAATATATGTGATTCTACTCTTCATAAAATACCAGAAAATGAAAAAATTATCGGCTAAATTAATTACAGCGACCACAAAAAATTATCAAAATTAAGCATATTTGGCGATTTTACACTGCTAGGCGATTGATTTTGAGTACTTGGCGAAAAAGCAAAACACGGTTCTGTTCGCACAAGGCAATCTCGGTGCTAGAATAGAAAACGTATCGCCTAATAGCGCTAAATCGCCAAATATGCTTAATTTTGATAATTTTTTGTGGTCGCTGTAATTGATTTCAGCCGATAATTTTTTCATTTTCTGGTGTTTCATGAAGAGTAGAATCACATATATTTTTTTTCAATACCTTTTGAAGATGACACCTTTTGAATGCTTCCTTGTAAGATATTTTGGTGATCCAGTTTCTTAAGACAGCTCATTAAAGGATAGCTTATTAAAACAAGCTCTCCGATAAAGGCTGGCTCATTTGCATTATAACGAACGACTTAATATCATAAATTTTCGATTCCCCAAATTAAATTACTATATAGAAGAATTTGTAGAAATATCCTCGTGCACGGTGTGAATCCCCTTCTTGTATGAAGCTGTGGTTGCTTTTGCGCATCTTTAAATAGTGCAGTGACTTAAACATCACACTTATATACGAAATAAACAGGCATATTGAAAATTGTGCCTACTTACTGCATCATTATTTTCGTGCTCTGATCTCGAGAGAAAGCCAATTTGTGATCTTCGAGAAATTCCTTTGAGGATGATACTGTCATTGTCAGTTTCAGACAAGGCTTTCTCTCCGTCGAAAACATTCGAAACAGCAAAACCAGTCAGTATCAAATTAATGACCTCCTGTAAATAAGGAATGACAAAATGTATATATATTTCAGATGGTTATATCATTTGTTAATGTTATAAAATCTTTTTGTAAAAAAATAGAACCGACTCAGAAAAGCAACTATTATTCAAACAATTCAAAATAAAATGAAATTGTAAATTATGCCTAAAATTCCTTCGCCAAACAACATAAACATTACAATAATCATAACTTTTGAAGTCGGCGCAAAATTAAGCAAAATTTGATTATTTTTTTTACAGATTTGTTTTTAGACCGATAGCTACAAACGTTCTCGTCTCGAATGTTCCATCTTCATATAGTTTACTTTATTATTTTATCACTGTATACAATTGGTCCATAAGTAACATCTTCATAGGACAATAAACAACCTCCGCAATTCGGTATTTATGTTTTCTACAAAGTTACTAGCGTTTTCTTTGCAAACTTGGTATAGCTTTGATACCTGTCATCCTGGGCGGTTTTTGGATTAGGAGATCAAATTGTACACTCCTGCTCAATAGTGTAGCAAGATTTGCAAACGATCAGTTTTTTTTTTTTTTTTTTTTCACTTTAAAAACTTCTCTCTCGATGAAATGTTTTCAAACATTGGGTATTTAAAGAACTGGGTCTTCCTCATGTTGTTCAGTGAAAATTGGTTTAAGACAACATTTAGGGGGCCGGTAACAAATTGAGCAAAATCAATAATGTTTGTGATCATCCTGTATCGTTAAGTGTACGAAATGAACTGTAACTTTAGGATATGTTAATACAGACCCAGTTTAATTTGTGGATGAATTTGTGCGACGATAGTATATTAAATAATAGAGATATAAGCATTTATTTTAAAACTTGAAAAAAAAAAATCAGCATGTTTTTTATTTACAATATACAGAGTTTTTAGCGAAAATTATTCCCACTTTCAGATAAGTTGGAAAAACGCTTTTAAAGCAATACTAGCTGGACCCCGTCGAATTCGACAGTCACTTTATTGACAGTAATGTTTCAAAAACCGTCTCATCATTATTTAAATGCATTTCAAGTTAAAACATCTAATATAATTTACGACATTTCACTTAAAAACAAGGAATTCGGAAAAATGCTTATAAATAGAAATACTATTTATCACATCACTTTCTACAAAGTACTGTCAGTGTGACGTCAAACTGACTCCAAATAAACAGTTGCTATCTTTTGTTTTCTATTTCGTTTAATACTAAGACTACATGTTAGCTGACCCGCCCGCCGCTGCCCGGGCTTATGATAATAACCTTAAATGAACCTTAAATTTGTATGATTTTATATCTTTTACTCGATTTTGTTTTAATTTCTATTTTTAAATAAAAGCATCGCGAAAAAAATAATCAGCTGTAATTAAAAAAAAAAATTTCCTCGAACCGAACGAAACTCTGCCTTGTGATCCCGGTACCTGCGGCAGTGTCTACTGCATACACGGACCGCTAATAACATGAAAAAATTCTCAAAAATTATCCTGGAACCGAACGAACTTGCCCGGTGTTGCCCGGCCCATGATAGTAACCTCAAATGAACCTTAAATTTGTATGATTTTATATTTTTAACTCGATTTTGTTTGAATTTCTATTTTTAAATAAAAGCATCGCGAAAAAAATAATCAGTTGTAACAAAAAAATTACATCGAACCGAACGAAACTCTGCCTTGTGACCCCGGAGTGCATACACGGACCGCTAATAACATGAAAAAAATCCCAAAAATTAATCTGGAACCGAAACGAACTCAACCAGCGTTGCTTGGGCCCATGATAATAACATTAAATGAACCTTAAATTTGTATGATTCTATATCTTTAACTCTATTTTGTTTGAATTTCTATTTTTAAATGAAAGAATCGCGAAAAAATTCATAATTTATAACAAAAAAAATTACCTGAAACCAAACGGAACTCGGGCTCGTGACCCGGTGCTTGCGGAAGCGTATAAGCGGGCCGCTAATAACATGAAAAAATTCTCAAAAATTAACATTGAACCGAACGAACCTCTGACTCGTGTTTCCACTGCCTGTGGCTGCGCCACCGTATAGCAGGCATGCTACGCACGCGTTGCAAAATCCATTTTCCTCCACCAGGGGGCGTACTGTGTTGTATAAGAACATCGCCAATCGCCTTGAATTACCAAGACCTTTCAAATAAAGTGTCACATGGTGGTGTCAACTGCAAAATCGTTAGTTACACTTTTCAGCGCGAGGGGCACAGTGTGTTCTGTACAAGCATCACCAACAGTCAGGAAATACCAAGACTTATAAAATAAGGTGTAACATGATAGGGTATACTACAAAATCACCTAGTTCCATTTTTCACCACCAGGAGGCGATTTTCCATCATTTCTTCCATTTTTCACCACTATATTGTATACAAACAACACCAATCAACATGAAATTTCAAGACCTTTAAAACGAGGTGCTACGTGTGAGGGTCTAGAACAGATTTCCCTCTCAAACTAATTTCTCCCCTTCCCCCCCCAAATCTACTTCCCCCCCCCTTTAAAATCGAAAATTCCAAAATCGCAGAAATTGATTTTTTAGTATTCGAGTCTAGTCCCCCCATGTACAATTTCTTCCCCATGAAATAATTTGCATCTGAGTTAAGCTCGCAAACGCGTTTTTAACCCCTGCCCCCCCCCCCCCCCCCAGGGAAGGGGGAACCGTTCGACATTTTTCATTTTTCTCTTTTGATGGCATATCTACATACCAAGATCTTTTTTCAGACATCAACCAAATTTTTACACATAGCCGTTCTCTCTCATAGCCGTTCTGGACACAGACAAAACACGTTTCAAATAGTGTTCGTGCTACGGTGACCTATAACATACGCATTAACTTTCAGCTTTTTCGAACAAAGCATTTAGATGCTATCATGCTAACTCACAAACACACACATATACATACAGCACTGTAAAAATAGTAATAATGAACTCAGAGGATTTCAAAACGTATAGATATACCAAAAACTCAAAGTCGAATTTTTGTCATGATAACCCTACTTTCCTTACATATGTTCAGGAAGTAAAAAAAAACTAAAATTTTCTTTAGACTTTAACAATTTTAAAATTTTCTTTCCTTTTAGTTCGAAAACCTGTTTTATTATTATTATTATTATTATTTTGGTATTGAAATTTTCATCAAGAAAATATAAGGAATTTACTAATAACTTGTAATAGAATAAAACGAATAATAAACAGTATTTTAATGGTCATAAATAATCTGGTGTGTCACTCACACGACTTTCTCTTATCCTGAAATTTAATACGATAAATACAGATTGGAGATTAAGGGGTAAAATAACGAGTACTGTTATACAAACATATGTTAAAACAAATCAAATTAGGCTTCGGAGCAGCGTTATTTGACAAATAATTCTGTAGGAGGGGGGGGGGGGCTACCGCCCCCCCTCAACCCCCGTTTCACTACCTTACCTACATTTATATAGAATACAAATCTGCTGTTAAATTCAAAAGTTCATTTAAATTTATTGAGACAACTTTCACATTGGAATTTTCATTACTAAAGATAAAAAATGGGACATTCCACATCTATCGAAAGGGATGATAGTTTTGGTAGACTATTCCATTTATTGTATAGGGGTGGTAGGCATGGTGGTTTGTTACACATCAACGTAGGGGAAGATAGGTTTTGTTAAAATAACTCAAGGTAGACGCCGGGTTCAAATTTCACTTATACATTTGAGATTTTAATCATCATTTAACTTAATTTCCATGTACATTATCTTTTTTCATAAAACGTTTAGTGAATTTTACAAGATCTTTAATTAATATTTTTCTTAATTATTATTCTATAATTAATACCATTTTAATGACAGAATCATTCTTAAACAATAGCATTCTTTTTAAAACTAGTCAAAAATAACCTCTTTTTAAAACCATCGAATCTTTTACGATAAAACCACTCATATTTTTGGAATAAAATCCTTAATTAATAATTTTTAATTATTATTCTGTAATTAATACCATTTTAATGACTGAATCCTTCTTAAACAGTAGCATTCTTAGGTTAAAAAAGATCTGTGCAGGCATGTAATAGAAAAATCAGTCACACACACGCGAAAACTACTGTCTTATGGAAATATTTTTACTGCAAGGTGCCGGGTTCGAATCCCAGTCGATCCTCTCTATGTCTTTCATAATATATTTGCAACAAAATCATTAATTCTTATTCTTCTTAAATTCATATTTTTTTATTTATTTCTTATTATTTCTCAATTTTAAATTTTTTAAAAATTTTTTATAATTCATTACTCATAAACAATAACCTTCACACAAGTCCAGAAAATTTCTCTTTTTAAAACCATCATCATCTTTCACGCCATTCATTAATATTAATTCATTAACAATATTAATTTATTAACACCCTCGTCACGTTTCATGATTAAGTCAGAGGATGTCTGAAGGTCGACGCGAAATCGTCTAGACCCTCAGGGGGTGGTGTGGCATCCGCACGACTTGCCATGCGCTTTGCACCATTCTTGCACCGGTATCCCAGAACGAACATTATCCTCCTACTATAATATGAGTATAAATTTTAGCTCAATCGAATAATGCGTTTAGGCGTTATCACATTTTACAAAAATTTAGGCCTATAGGCCGTAATGATGAAGAATTTTTCTTTGTGTCCCTGTAAAAAAATAAAATAAAAATAAATAAGTAAGTAAAAAATCTATATGTGCTAGATTCACCAAAATCAATAGGGTTCGCGCTTCGGTGACTTATGTACCATACATACCAACTTTCAGCTCACTGAAATAAAACGTTGGTATTCACTCATATACATACGCAGATGCACATACAGGGTCAGGGTGATTAGAAAAAAACTACCCCGATATATAATCAGGGCCCGACTTAGACTACCTGGAGCCCCGGGGCAAGCCTATTATGTGGGGCCCCTTGCAGTGGCATAAGAGGTCTTTAGGTTGCAGAATTCCTGCATACGCCTGTAGGGGGGCCCCTTCCAGAAGGGGGGCCCAGGGCATTTGCCCCGTATGCCCTGCCGTTAGTCAGGGCCTGTATATAATACTATAGCTACCATACCGTTCCGAGAAACTGATTAAAAATTTGGTGGAAGGTATTTTGAGGTATGCGCTCAAGAATTATATAAAAACATGACAGAAAATTACAAACTCGAAAAGACTCCTTTATTCCAAAATGTGTTCTGTAAAAAACGAACATTATAATAAGAACAAAAGTGTATCTGTTTTCACCCTCCCAACTTTTCATCCCCTCCGTGGTTTGAAGGGGTGAAGATCTATTATTAGAACTGTACCACGTGACTGGTGACTCCACACCTGTATGTTTTCATCGGAATAGATTCTGATACATTCAGTTAGTGTTTGTTTCTGATTATGTAGAGTGAGATCATTTCTCGCTTCCTTTTTTACTTTCTTCTATATGTAATATAGAGAAAGTATTGGATTCGTAAAAATTTTCGACCTCGGGTTTTTGATGGATTTACACGTTTTGAGAGCTGTAGAACACGATTTGACCATTTTTAGAAAATGTCTGTCTGTCTGTCTGTCTGTCTGTCTGTCTGTCTGTGTGTGTGTGTGTGTGTGTGTGTGTGTGACAAAATTTTGTGGCAACTGTATCTCAAGAACTACTGCACAGAATTTCATACAAATTGGTATGTAGTTGCACCTTGACATAAATTAGTGCCTATCAACTTTTGGTAAAAATTGTCTTACAGGTTGCGTTGCCATCCCGCTTTTTCTAAATTTTTAACATGGTGATATAGGACAAAATTTTGTATAAATGTGCATAAAGAGAATTATTTTTTAGTAATCATTATGAAATTTACAAGAATTATTTATAATAAAGATAGTCAACTGGGAAAAAATTTTTGTATGCGTAGGAGCCTCGCCACACCCCCTGGGGGGGAAGTCCCCCCTCGAGGGGAGTAAATTTTCAATGGGGGGGGGGGGTACTTCCCCTAGGGGGCGGGAAGCGATGCCCCAAATTTTTTCCCTAATTAACTACTACTATTATCAATAATTCATATTAATTTCACAATCACAGGTTAAGAATAACTCTCATTATGTACATTTATACGAAATTTTTTCCTATACTGCCATGTTAAAAATTTAGAAAAAATACGATCACAGCGCCACCTGTTGAGCGATTGATCCCCAAATCTAATCAGCCTCAGTTTATGTCAGGGGCCAACTAAATACCAAGTCTGGTTAAATTTCGTTAAAAAAAAAAAAAAAAAAAAAAAATTACGATTTTTTTCTAAGTTTTTTTTTGTTAAAAGTAAAAAAAATCGATAACTTTGTTTTAAATTATCACAGATTTATAGTTCAACCATTCGTTTTAAAGGTATTGACGAGACCTTTCGAAAGATACCCATCTTGAAAATTTACTCCCCTCGAGGGGGGACTTCCCCCCCATGGGGGGTGGCGAGGCTCCTACGCATACAAAATGTTTTTTCCCAGTTGACTATCTCTATTTTAAATAATTCTTGTAAATTTCATAATGATTACTAAAAAATAATTCTCTTTATGCACATTTATACAAAATTTTGTCCTTTATCACAATGTTAAAATTTTTGAAAAAGCGGGATGGCAACGCAACCTGTAAGACAATTTTTACCAAAAGTTGATAGGCACTAATTTATGTCAAGGTACAACTACATACCAATTTGTATGAAATTCTGTGCAGTAGTTCTTGAGATACAGTTGCCACAAAATTTTGTCTCACACACACACACACACACACAGACAGACAGACAGACAGACATTTTCTAAAAATGGTCAAATCGTGTTCTACAGCTCTCAAAACGTGTAAATTCATCAAAAACCCGAGGTCGAAAATTTTTACGAATCCAATACTTTCTCTATATTACATATAGAAGAAAGTAAAAAACAGCAGTATAATAGCAATTTTAAAAAGGAAAATAAATAGTGCACTTATTGCAAGAAAACAAATCACAATAAATCGGAGTGCTGGCATCTGAAAAATAGAAATGCTGATAACACTAAAAACAAACAATTTAGAAATAAATTCAGAGCAACCAATTCCTCACAGTTAGTGACACACAATGTTGCCACACACACATACACAACAACAAAGCCATTCAAAACAAATGAAGCAAATAACATCACAAACAAAACAAATGGCTTTCACGACTCAAAACGCAATGACGAACAACTTTATAATTGATAGTGGTTCCTCATCGCACATAAGCAACAATATAGACCTTTTCGTTAACTTAGATGAGTCACAAAAATCGCAAGTATGTGTAGCAAACGGTAACACCCTCACTTCACTTGGTTCAGGAGAAATAAAAATTGAATATCTGGATCCAAATAAACAAAAAAGGGAACTAACACTAAGGGACGTCTTGTATGTTCCAGAATTAAAGGCAAACTTAATATCTGTACACAAAGCCACCCAAAATGGATGTAAAGTCACATTCACTAAACAAAAGTGTTACATATCTATGAAAAATGAAACCATTTTAGAGGGTACAAAAAATAACAACTTATATGAGTTAAATTTGCCCATGCCAATAAACAAATATAACACATACCTGACTGAAGAATGCCAAAATCCTAACTGTATTACTCTATGGCATAAACGCATGGGACGTAAAAATTTCAACTCTATTAAAGAACTAAACAAAAATCAATTAGTCTATATATATAAAAATGAATGTTTGTCTGTATGTTATTTATAAAATCGTAAACGGCTTGACCGATTTCGTTCATTCTTTTTTTGTTTTTTTCCTTATAGGTCAGGGATGGTTTAGGAAAAAAAAAATTGAAAAAATCTTTAAAATTAATTAAAATATGAAAATAATAAACTTATTGACTTATATTAGGAGTGGATCAAGACAGCACATTTGCTCCTTTAAAATAGACATCTAAATTTTTAATTGTTGCCTTTAATTTTTTCAACCATAATATAAAATATGCTTTCACGTTAAAATAAATAAATAAATAAATAAAATATCAAATTTGTTCATGCGTGTACTTACGGATAATACGTAAGTATCGTAATTGCGTGCACTTTTGCGATTCAAACACATCAAGGTAGGGTATACATTTTTTTTTGGGGGGGGGGGAGGGGGGGGCAGTTGTGTGCGCAATAGTGATTTCAGCGAAAAAAAGTTACATGCGTTTTCAGATTCATGCACAGCGAGACAGGGGTGTCCAGTGATGTTCTTTGGTTTTCATGTGAGCGAAGCGAACATACGTGCGTGATAGTGATGGCTTCGAAAACGAGTTACATGCGTTCTCAGATTCATGCACAGAGTGGTTGGGGTGTCCAGTGATGTTTTTTTTGGTTTTCATGTGAGCGAAGCGAACATACGTGCGTGATAGTGATGGCTTCGAAAACGAGTTACATGCGTTCTCAGATTCATGCACAGCGAGTTGGGGTATCCAGTGATGTTTTTTTTTGGTTTTCATGTGAGCGAAGCGAACATACGTGCGTGATAGTGATGGCTTCGAAAACGAGTTACATGCGTTCTCAGATTCATGCACAGCGAGGTTGGGGTGTCCAGTGATGTTTTTTTTTTTTTGTTTTCATGTGAGCGAAGCGAACATACGTGCGTGATAGTGATGGGTTCGAAAACGAGTTACATGCGCTCTCAGATTCATGCACAGCGAGGTAGGGTGATATATATATATATATATATATTTATGTGCGCGAAGCGTATATACGCGCATGATACAACACAAGTTTACGTGTTTTCCAATTACATCTTTCGTTTTCTGTTTCCTTACTTTTAGTGGAAGGGTCTAAATTCATAACGGGGGGGGGGGGGGGATCAGGTAGCAGGAAGCTTTCTTACAAAAGAAAATATCTAATCAGCATTTTAAAGCATTTGAATGTCAAAAGAAAATATTAATATTTTATTTTTTATTTTATTTATTTTACTTTTTTCAAGTGAAAGTATATTTTATATTACGGTTGAAAAAATTAAAATAAAGGCAACAATTAAAAATTTAGATGTCTATTTCAAAGGAGCAAATGAGCTGTCTCGATCCACTCCTCTTATATTGACTTAATATAAGCCATTTAAATTTTTAATTGTTGCCAAAAAAAGTTTACGAGATATATTTATTTATTGTTTTCAGCATAAAATGAAATTTGCTTTCATGCGAAAAATAAGAAATTACTAAATGTTAAATTGGTCGATTAGAAAATGACACATTATAATTTTAAAATAAAATAGTAATATTACAAATCTAACATATTTCTTCTGAATTTTATTACACAGCATTTTTTTTATATACCTCAACTTCAGATTTTTTAGTGCTAGAGGCCTATTTCAGTCGGTACAGCGTTGTCGAATTTTTATACGTCACACTTAATAGTGCTAAGGGCCTATTTCAGTCGGTTTATTGAATGGGGATTTATTGAATGAAGATTTTGTAGATAATTTGATTACTCATAACGAAGGTTACAAGTTTTTAAAAAATATAAAAAATTCTCCCAAGGTACAACTTTGACATGAGTCCCCCCAAGGCACAACTTTGACATGAGTCCCCCCCAAGGTACAACTTTGACATGAGTCCCCCCAAGGCACAACTTTGACATGAGTCCCCCCCAGGTCCAACATTGACATGAGTCCCCCCCCCCCAAAGTACAACTCTGACATGAGTCCTCCCAAGGCACAACTTTGACATGAGTCTCCCCCCAGGCCCAACTTTGACATGAGTCCCCCCAAGGCCCAACTTTGACATGAGTCCCCCCCCAAGGTACAACTTTGACATGAGTCCCCCCAAGGCACACCTTTGACATGAGTCCCCCCCAAGGCACACCTCCCCCTCATTGGGAAAAAGAGAAAAAACGTTGTTTTGCGGCTATAAGACAGTTTGGACTTCCAACGTTATTTGTTACAGTATCTGCAGCTGAAACACATTGGTTTGATTTAATGAAAACTTTATCATGGAATTTAGATCGTCACGAATTAACTAAAGAAGAATTTGTCGATATTAACAAGTTTAGCAGTAGGCCTCTGGCACTAAATTAAAATCTGTCAATGTCAGATTTTCATGTTTTAAATAATGAAATAATGTCGTGTCTGTATATATATATATATATTTTTTTTTTTTTAGTATGGCGGATGAAACACGCTTGGCATAAAAGTTAATTCAGCATTATGGTAAAGGTATTTTCTTATTGATAATTCTTGACAATTTTTTGTAATTTTGATGCTGAAGTAGATCGGACATTTTTCGCCAAGGAAAAGATAGAAAGAAATACGCAAGCGAAGTGATGACGTCACTGGCCGTTCGTGGATGCAAGAAAAATATTTCCTATGTTAAACGCCCATTGGATTTTTTGTAAAAAATTATAAAAATCGAGGAAAAATATTTCCCGATTTTAATCCGCATATTTAGGTATAGATATGTATTAGTTACCATGTCCATGCATTAGATTAAGTTATTTTTGTTGTAAAATTGACAAAATTTGAATTTTTAATTTCAAAACTCTAGAAAAAAAAAATGGCAAACTTCCATATTCGATTGAAAACACAAACATTTAATTTCAAAGGATGATATTAACACAATAAATATCCAACTAATATACTAATTAAAAGTGAAATGATAAATATTCTATCATAATTTGAAGTCAAATTTGTTTTCAAATGTCTAAATAAAGTATCTGATATAAGATACTAATATGTTGTAGCGGAATAGATTTGATATCGGTCATCCTTGGTAGAAAAATAAAATATCGCCAAATTATTTGGCGAACATAATTTAATTCCTTTCAAAAATCATGGTTATTTTAACAACTTATTTTAAGACAGTAATGAATAATATGAAACAATATTTCGTACAATGCATATTACGAAAATATACATCTGGCATGTATATTTTCGTATTACGTTTTTGATCACCAAATACAATAAGCGCCAAGAACGACAGAGTTTTGAAATTTAAAATTAAAATTTTGTCAATTTGACAGCAAAATAACTCAATCTAACACATGCACATGATAACTAATACATATGTGTACTCAAATATGGGGATTAAAATCGGGAAATAATTTTCTTCGATTTTTAATCATTTTTTACAAAAAATCCAATGGGCGACTGACATAGAAAATCATTTTCTTGCATCCACGGACGGTCAGTGACGTCACACTTCGCTTGCGTATAGGAACAATAATCGCATAAATTATATTTTTGTCTAAAACGGCAACAAAAATTTAAAAGTCGCCAAGGGCATTAAGGCTGTACCATGATCAAGTTTACATACTAATTTATTTATTTTTCTATATACCAACTACTATTAACTAAGCATGAAGTATATATAACCACAAAATAATAATTGTCTCATGCGATAGAAGTTGCCGATCATAGCATATTGTAATATTATATGTGGCTTGAAATTGCTGTCATTCTATGGTTGATTGATTAAATCAAATAAATATAGGAAATAACTTGAGAGCAAATATTATGTACATCACATATAATGTTGTTCATATGTAACTGGGATTCAGATATAAAAGAGCTACTTCAAATTTTTCGATACTGTCCGTATCGAAACTGTTATGTATGATAAGCAACCAAATTGAAGCCCACGGGTAAGCCATTGTCACAGGCAATAGGGACAGGCACCGGAGATTGCAAGGACGAACAAGGCGTTGCCTAAGGCAGCGGGAACCCAAAGCAAGCTTTTGACCGATTTCAGTTTTTTTTTTTTTTTTTTTTTTTTTTTTTTCATAAAGCATATAGAAAAGAGTTTGCCAGCGAAGCGGGCAAAGCCGTCCAAAATTGTTTAAGAACTAAAATATTATTTAACAATTCGCCGGGAAATGAAAAAAAAAAAAAAATCATTTATTTGTAAAAAAAAAAAATAATAATAATAAAAATTTGAAACTCATAAATATTATATGAATTTCACCACATAGTTAAAATTTTAATTAACCAGTCACCAAATTATTATTAGAACCAGATTAATATTGTGCAATAGTGAACTAAAATCATACAAAGAAAGGTTTCGAAATAAAATTCATAATTGACGACCCAGTTTTTATACTTCCACAACGCAGTACTGTTTTAGTACAGAATCCCTATGGACGAATTTTAAATTTTTATCGCCATGTTGGCGATAACTTTTTATTTATTTATTTTGGCATTTTACTTTGGCTTTCAATGAGTTACAAATTTTTTTGAGTATACTTTACCAGACTCTGTTTTGCACAGCACCACAATAATAAGGTTTCATTTCATTACATATTATGATCAAACCGTCAGTTCCCACACATACACATCAAAATTTCCACGTGAACGAAGTCGCGGGTAACAGCTAGTTCTGGGAATAAAAATCAATAACTGCAAACACGAGATAACATGCGAAACTTGCATCAAAACAAAACTGACTGACACCCCGTATCCAAAAATTGCAGAAAACAGGGGAAAACAAATACTAGAATTAGTACATAGCGATGTTTGCGGACCTATTCAGGTACCAACAATAGGTGGTAAATCATATTTCTTAACTTTTGTTGACGATTATTCTAGGTATACAATGATTTATTTTCTAAGTAAAAAGAGCGAAGTAATCGAGAAATTAAAAGAATACGTCAACTTTACCACAAACAAATTTGGAAAGAAACCGGAAACAATAAGGTCAGATAATGGCGGTGAATACATGAGCAAAAATGTAGAAGAGTTTCTTAAAGAAAATGGTATTCACCATCAGCTCACCGTACCACATTGCCCAGCCCAAAATAGGGTTGCGGAAAGAAAGAATCGTACACTAATCGAAATGACACGTACACTTTTATCAGAAGCCAACTTAGACAAAAAAATTGTGGGGGGAAGTTTTAAACACCGCCAATTACCTCCAAAACAGACTACCTACAAAAGCCGCTACAAAAACTCCTTACGAATTATGGCATGGTAGCAAACCAAATTTAAGTCACTTAAAAACTTTTGGCTGTAAAGCCTATGCTTACATTCATAAAAGTAAACGGGGTAAATTAGATGACAAAGCCCAAGAAGGCATTTTTGTCGGCTACGACAACAGCGCTAAAGCGTACAGAATCTACCTTAAAAATGACCACGTAATACTTGCAAGAACAGTTAAATTCATTGAAAATACTATAAACAATTCAGGAGAAAACAATGAAATAAAATTACTCTCAGAAAACAATACAAATGAACACTCCGACACAGAATCGCATATAGGGCGCGAAATTGTCAAAATTGACATAAGTTCACCAGATCAAAATATCACTAGTGAACACGACAACACAAATGACACCTTGAGACGGTCAAATAGACACAATAAAGGTGTACCTCCCGAAAGGCTTATTTACTTAACAGAAAACTTTGAGGCTAATGAACCTAAAAATTATAACGATTTTCTCAACATAACAAACCCACAAGAAAAACAGAACTGGTTAAACGCAATGCAGGAAGAAATGAATTCCTTAATCCAAAACAAAACATTCACATTGGTAGAACCTCCACCAGGAAGAAAAGTAATTGGGTCCAAATGGACTTATAAGGCCAAATATGACTCCTCTGGCAAAATAGCCAAATATAAAGCAAGATTGGTGGCGAAAGGCTTCAGTCAAAAATATGGCGAAGACTTTCACGAAACTTTTGCCCCGGTGGTATCCCATAGCACAATTAGAGCTTTTTTAGCCAGTGCTGCTCACAGAAACAGACAGGTTCACCATATTGATATTAAAAATGTCTTCCTGCATGGAGACTTAGATGAAATAGTATACATGGAACAGCCTAAAGGCTATATTTCACCGGGAAACGAAAATAAAGTATGGAAATTAGAAAAAGCCCTTTATGGTCTTAAGCAAGCCGCCAGATCATGGCATTTGAAAATTGGTGAAACTCTGAAAGAATTCGGTTTTACACAAAGCACAGCAGTGCCTGCCTGTTTAGGAAAGATGAAACAAACCCCATACATATAATTATTTACGTGGATGACCTTTTAATATCAGGGTCGGACCAACAAATAGAAGAAACTATTGAGAAACTTAGTGCAAAATATGAGCTCAAAAATCTCGGGGAAATAAGTTACTACCTCGGCATCAACATACAAAAATCTAAACAAGGAGAATACTTTATAAACCAAAGATCTAAAATTAAAGAACTCGTAGAAAAATTCAATCTTCAAAACGCTAAGCCCACAAATATACCTATGAATCCTGGCTATCTGGATAATGCCTCAGACGATAATCTACTAAACAACAATACAAAATACAGACAAGCCATCGGATCCCTATTATATATAGCTACTATCTCTAGACCTGACATTGCAGCAGCTGTCAATATTATAAGTAGACGAAATGAGAAGCCCAGGCAGCAAGACTGGGATGCTGCGAAAAAGATCATATGTTATTTAAAAACCACTGAAAAATTGAATTTGGTTCTAAGCGGAAAGGAAAAACCTATACTAACCTGTTACGCCGATGCCGATTGGGCCGGTGATAAATCTGATCGCAAATCGATGACAGGAAACCTATTCTTAGTAGGAAAAACACCAATCCAGTGGATATCCAAAAAGCAAACGTGTGTAGCTCTGTCTTCTGCAGAAGCAGAATTCGTATCAGCCGCAAATGCTGGACAAGAGATCTTATGGCTGACCAGAGTGTTAGAGGACCTTGACTTACCACAGGAACTGCCGATAAGATTATTTGAGGACAATCAGTCAGCCATTAAAATGATTGAATCGCCCAAACACACAGCACGCTCCAAACACATAGATATCCGTTTTCACTGCGTGAAAAACCTGTGTGAAAATGGAACAATTTCTCTACAATATCTGCAGAGTAAATTAATGACTGCAGACGTGTTGACAAAACCTACTCCTAAGCCAATTTTCCTGAAACACCGTGACAATTTGGAACTAAGACAGTATTCCTCGTTTGAGGAGGGCTGACAGAAAATTACAAACTCGAAAAGACTCCTTTATTCCAAAATGTGTTCTGTAAAAAACGAACATTATAATAAGCACAAAAGTGTATCTGTTTTCACCCTCCCAACTTTTCATCCCCTCCGTGGTTTGAAGGGGTGAAGATCTATTATTAGAACTGTACCACGTGACTCCACACCTGTATGTTTTCATCGGAATAGATTCTGATACATTCAGTTAGTGTTTGTTTCTGATTATGTAGAGTGAGATCATTTCTCGCTTCCTTTTTTTTATTTTACTTTTATTTTCTTTTTCATTAAATATACAAGTTAAAATTCAAAAGATGGTGTCAATGGTGTTTCTTCAAACAATTAATTATATTATTATTTACAGAGAAGAAATTAATAATTATAATATAGAATAAAATATTGAGAAGAAGCTACAAGCTCATGGGACAGCCGACTCCTCAGAACAAAAAAAGGTAAGCTCATAATTTTCATTACTTCTGTTTTGAACAAATGAATAATTGCTTTTATTTTATTTGATTAGCGCAGAAAGCGCCACCGAGTGCATAAAATTAAATATTTATAAAAAAACAACAGTTAATTAAACTCTAACAGTTACGGTTACAGTGACAAAATTTCGAAAATTTCAAATGGCAACACCTACTTTTTTTTATTGAAATGGAATCTTCATAGCAAAAAAACATAAATAGCGTTGGAACGGTACCTCTAGCACGAAAATCAGCAGCGCTAGCAGGCTAACAAAAAAAGAAAGAAAACGACTCTTACGTGCCTACCAGAGCACCACTTTCATTTTTTTAATGACGTCACATTTCACACTGAGTCTTTGGTTCAGACTGTGTACTGATTCTGCTTCGAAACGAAAAGAAGAGACCAATGTATCCTTAATTTCGTGTAAGGCTATACTAAATAAAAGCTTTAATTTCGCTGTTTAGTCGTAAGACGCTGTCATGATGACGTCATCACAGTATGTGAAAAACAAGTCATTGTAAAATGGCAATCAAAACCGATTTTGATGATGATAATGATGTTTCCCAGTAAGTGGCATATTGTTCACAGAGCAAGAAAGCAAGATACACATCACGCATTTCACAATGCCTTATTTTTCACTTAGTGTGATGACGTCACTCATAACGGTGTCTTACAACTAAAAACGAAATTAAAACCCTTATTCAGTAGACCTACATGAAATTAAGGATACCGTGGTCGATTCTTCTCGTTTCGAAGCAGAATCAGTAGACTTTAGTGCGAGCCGAAGACTCAGTGTGAAATGTGACGTCATTAAGAAAATGTAAGTCGTGTTCTGGTAGACACATCACAGCTGTTTTCTCTTTTTTTCTTAGTATGCCTAGCGTTGGTGATTTTCATGCTAGAGGTACCGTTCCAACGCTATTTATATTTTTTTGCTATGGAGATTCCATTTCAATAAAAAAAAGTAGGTGTTGCCATTTGAAATTTTCGAAATTTTGTTGAAAGTTTAACTGTTGTTTTTTTATATAATTCTTGAGAGCCTACCTCAAAATACCTTCCACCAAATTTTTATTCAGTTTCTCGGAACTGTATGGTAGCTATGGTCTCATATATCGGGGTAGATTTTTTTCTAATCACCCTGTACATACATGCTTACATCACCGTAAAAATATCGAAAATGAACTCAGGAAACCTTAAATCATATAGGAACACTAAAATTTCAAAGTTGGTTTTTTCACATAATTACACAATACTTTTCTTACATATCTTATGTTCAGAAAGTAAGAATACTTACTTGTGAGCAGTAGGAATCTTCTCCTATTAAATAATTTTCAGGAAAATCCATATCATGTTTAATCCTAAAATTAATAACAAATATTCAATAATATAGAAAATCAGTATAAATAAATATTAAATACTTGCTAATAAATAAATATAAATCTCTTTTTTTTTTTTTTTTAACTTTCGACCCTGAATTTAAATAAATGTTATATTTCTATAAAATCTATCATTTCCAGCCAAATTTTGGAATTTTCGGTTTGTAGATTCATAAAATCTTTTTGTAAAAAAAAAAAAGAAAGAAAGAAAAATAGGACGGACTCCAGAAAGCAACTGTTATTCAAACAACTAAAAATAAAATGAAAATTGGCATGATAAAATGACATTGTAAATTGTGCCTAAAAGTATCAAATAAACTCTTTCGCCAGATAACATAAACACTACAATTAATCATAACTTTTGAAGTCAACCACAAAATGAAATGCAATTTTTTTTTTTTTTTTTACAGATTTGTTTTTAGATCGATAGTCACAAACGCTGTTGTCTCGAATGATCCATCTTCATAGTTTCTTTTATTATTTTATGATCGTATACAATTTGTCCATTAACATGGTGGCTACTAGTCAGGGAAAGTCAGGGAATCATGGAAAAGTCAGGTAACTTAAGTGAGTCTGGAAAAGTCATAAATTTCATGTAAAGTCAAGGAATTTTATCAAATTTTGTAAAAATAAGCCATATTTGAAAGCTCATTATTGTAAATAGAGCATTTCCTCGTGACGTCTGGTGGTTGGCAAAAAAGCGCGCTCGACTTTCCCGCGCCCCGCCCACCATTGATTTTCCGTTGGTGATCCGCCATCGCTAATCGCTATGCTTTTCCCAAGCCTTTTTGCCAACCACTCATAAATGTTGAGATGTTTGTTTACAAACAAGGAACTGCCCTATTGCTAAATTGTTCGCTAATTTTGTGAAATTTTGTAGGAAATACACAGCGTAAGTCAAGGAAAAACCAGGGAAAACGGTCAAAAATAGTGATGAAAAAGTCAGAGAATTTGGAAAAATTCTAATGTTAGCCACCCTGATCAGTAACACCTATCTAGAACAGTGAATATACTTCGTAATTCGGTATTTATGTTTCTACGAAGTTACTAGAGTTTACTTTCCAAATTTTTGCCGCTTACGAAATCTAAATTGTTCATTCGAATCGAAGTAGTTTTTGACTGTGTTTTGCAGATGCCAAAGTGAGATGTATATTTTGAGTAGAAGTTGATTATTGAAAGGAATTAAATGTGTTCGCCAGATAATTTGCGATCTTTTTTTTTCTTTTCCCTGCGTAGGTCAATCCGCGATTGTAATGAAATGCTCGCCCTCTGGTGGGCTAAGGTGAAATTATCACACCACTGCATATCATCATATTATGCAATCGATTTTCCATGATGTAATGGCGGAGAAAGAACAATAATGAATACACGTGGCTATTATATTTACTAACAACTGCAGTTCAGAGAGCGCCATCTATCGATCATTACAAACGCGGATAGATACCAAGCCAACTTTACGAAATATTAATTGTTTATTTGAATCGATGTAGTTTGCGGCTGTGTTTTGCAGATGCCAAAGTGAGATGTACATTTTGAATAGAATTTGATTTTTTTTACTGAATAAAAGTATAAATTTTTATTTAATTTTGCGCCGATTTCAAAGATTATGATTAATTGTAGTGCATATGCTGTTTAGCTGAGGAATTTATTTTATACTTTTAGGAGCAATTTACAATTTCATTTTATGCCAATTTTCATTTTATTTTTAGTTGTTTGAATGACAGTTGCTTTTGGAGTCGGTTCAATTTTTTTCTGTGAAAATGTATTCATTTAGCAGAACACGACAAGACGTTCGATGGCGATTTCAGATATCGCAACTCGCAAGAAAAGTGACACAACTAAAAAAAAAATGGCAAATTCGAGTTTATATCACTGAAAAATATATGAAGTGCCCCAATGTGCACAAAAAACTTTAAATCTCCATTTCGAAAATTATCCACTCGAGAAACAGTTGTGCCGGTTTTATCCTTGTCAATCTTTCATTTTTCTCAAATACTGCCCTTTAGAGTTGTGTCACTTTTCTTGCCTTTATGTGACATGAGAAAAAACTATCTATTTAATCTATATATTAAACTAAAAAACTCTAGAAATGTAAAGAACGGATGCACTGCATTCATAACCAAAAATCCTGTTAGACACGTAGTATAAAAGTATCCCATATTAGTAAATTTATGAAATATAAACGTTAAAAAGAGAAGAAGCTTGAAAAGAATCAATGGCTCTCTATTATTCATATTAGGCTACCAAATGAGGTTCTAGAGAAAAAATTACAGCGTATTTCTTTAAAAAAATTAAAACAGACATAGAAACGATATAACAATAACGTCAACGATATAACGTCATTTAACGTTGCACATTTGGATTTTGATTGAATGTTTACAGAGTGTACGTGTCACCCGCTATGCTATATAGAATGTGTTCAGTGTAAAATTTAATCAAGGATCCAAATACGCATTGCAACTGACGGACAGAAGTTTAAATTTCGAAATAAAGGTATTTTTGATTTGTACGATCGCTTCGGCACTTTACAGTGTAGAAAACTGCAAACAAATAGATGTACGTTTTAAATATCCTGTTTTTAACATCAGTGTCTACAAGGTGCCTTTTCGTACTAAATCGATAATGCTCTACAATTTTGTAATCCACTTTTTCCCCCTACCTCGTTCTGTTTTCGAGATAGAAACGCTAACTCCGCTATTTTCCACTAGGTGGCGCTATAAGTGGTCGCATCTCGTAGCGCATGGCCACTTTACTGAATTTGCATACTACTTTTACGAGTGTATAGCTGCTGCTATTCAGCAGCTATAAGAATGAGAACGGACTTTTGTGGGCACTCTGTAATTTATTTAAATCTTAATGAAATCGTAATGGGACCTGTTTCAAGCCAAGATCTTTACAATACCAAAAAAGTATTGAAATCGGAGAATCTGTTATGAAGTTAAAAGCTAACAATCAACAGTAACAACGACAACAAAACATACGGTTTGGTTTGAGAACCAATTCCTTTATGACGTAAGTTAAAAATGACTATGCAGTAATTGATGTGACCGCTTACAGTGACCATTCTTTGAACTTTACATAGCATACATGTCACCGCTTTGCGATAACGAGTGCAACGTAGTTCAAATGTGCATAGTGTAGGAAATTACGAACGAACAAATGCACGTTTTAAGCGTTCTATTTTTAGCATTATTGTCTGCAAACTGTCTTTTCGTACTAAATAGATGATGCTCTACAATTTTGTAATTCACTTTTTTCCTGTATCTTGAACGTTTTCGAGATAAGAAAGCTAAACTTCGTTGTGTTCCACCAGGGGCGCTGTAAGCAGTTGAATCTCGTAGCGCATGGCCACTTTACTGTATGTACATAACATACCACCTTTCGAGTATAGCTATAGCCATTCAGCAGTTTAAAGGGTTGGGACTGACTTTTGTGGACACCCTGTACTTTGTTTAGATCATAGGGATATTACAGTGGGACCTATTTCAGACAAAGACCTTTACAACGAAAACAAAGTATCAAAATCCGAGTATCCGTTGAAAAGTTATGGGGTAACAAACAATAACAACGACAAAAAAACAACAAACATACGGTTTGAATTGAGAACTTCCTTTTTTTTAAGTCGCTTAATAGTCACTATTTATAGACTGTTACGTCACCTCTCTCCTTCAATTACTAGAGCCGTGCTAGCTTAATCGGTAGAAAGCCGAGCTCATAATTGGAAGATTGCGGATTCAATACTTGATTCGGCCGTAAATGGTTGTGTATATAAATGTCAGCTGGTGCTCGTAAAAGCCGTCGAGAATGAAATGTGCTACATGTTCCCATCCCAAATTATACCTCTGGGGATCACCGAAGGTGGGAAGCCCTTCCCTCCGTGAAGGATCAAAATTGTGACGGCATATGTTTTCGGATCACCCTTAGAGGTGAGTCCCAGACCATGACCAATTCATGGATATAGTAATATATATAGATCTATCATCCCCATGTTGTCGTGCAAAGATTTTTGATGCCGAAAAAAAAGCTTTGGAATCAGCCATTAAGTGGTATTGAAAAAAAAAAGTAAAATGAATTTGAAACTGTATCTGGAGTTTTTCATTCACCTTTTGTAAACAAATTATTCATAAATTTTATTTGCTAAAATATTCGTGTGTATTCCCGTGTGTGTTCACTCGGGGAAAGACGGCCGTATTTCGGTAAAATCGCCGTCTTTTCCCAAGTGAAAAGGAATCACTTTTTTCTCCCCAATGATCAATCTATATATTATTACTATATCTATACACCAATTACCGATAGTATAGCCCAGTGCCACGTAAAAACTCGCTCAACCAACCAACCTCCCTGAATTACTACAGCCTCTAGTGAGTGGCTTTATGTACGATCTCAAGCGGCTTCATTTAAGAACGAAGTTAATAAGGGAAACAATGTTGCTAACTGTAGAGATTTGTAGCTACCATAGATTAATAATCAATATATTATATATTTATGGTCGTTACACAAAAGGTTTTTTTTTCCTTTTCTGGATGTGGAAACGGATTTTGAATTCATAGAGTCTTTTTACTTTTATAAGACTTTTGGTAGGTTTTTTTTTACGGATTTTCTTAATTCCTCATGATTTTTCAATAAGTAGGAACTATTATTGTCAATAAAGGGATATTTTCAGTTGACAGTAGGGATATGGCAAAATCCGTTTCAGCAACAAAGGGGAAAAACCGTTGATCGTTATACATCAACCCTCTCCTCTTCTAATGAATTCAATAAAGATTAATTTCTACTTTAGTAGTGGGGGTGTATGCCAACTGCGCCCAGAAGTGATGGAAATAGCAAACTGCGCTCAGTACCTCAAAGTATGCTTCCATAGAAAATTTCGAACTAGAGCTATTGTCCAGAAACATGGCTATCAGATAGAAGTAAATCGACGCAAAAAATACGGCATTTATACATAAAACTCAACTATTTAAATCGTTTTCATAAAGTCTGAACGACCTTCTGTATTAATTTAGTTACGCTGTGTACAATATAACAGATATTAAAATATGCTTTAAAGAAATACTTCTGATATACCGTAACGCATCGGAAATCCTTTGTGAAACTCCGTACACAAACCAATTGCACTATTTCTATCATTTTCAATAGTTACTTTTAAACATTGTGGCAACGTGTTAAAAAGATATAAAATAACTAAAGATACATTTTTAGTAATTTCTAATCATAGACACTATTGTATCCGAATATTTTGTGTGGCCCTGTAAAAAACAGTTATATTCTACAGAAAACATTACTTCGTGCTTATGAATAATGTATATTAGTTTCATTATGTTTTGTACGGTAGGCATTAAAATATGTTTCGTAGAAATACCCTTAATAGAATGTAACATATTGGATGTCCCTGTCCACAAGTCAATCGTACTGTTTATACCGTTTAGGAAATATGCTACAGGGCATTTTAATAACATATATCAGTTTCAAGACATTCTAAGAATATTTACGAAGTTAAAGCGTGAACAAATTAATTATACATAATATTTAATATTCCGTATATTAAATTAGTAGAACTTTTTATTTTATAAATAATGTTAGTTTCTTATTTTTATCAGTACTTACTGGTCAACGCCTCGCGTCAGAATGAGTGAGTACATGAAATTACTGATTCCTTTTTCATTCATAAACTGTAAAACAAATATATAAATTAAAATATAAAAAGTAATAATTAATTAACACATACATTAATTGACACAAATACAAGGTGTTCGAAAAACATTGACATCTTCTTGGATTGATCTTGCTTGATATTATAAGGTAAAACTGGAAGAGTCTCCGCACACTTCAACAAAATTAACAGGGGGGGGGGGGGGAATCGTATAATTTTTTTTTTTTTTTTACTATTCCTCAATAATTGTGATTTCATTTGTTTTTTAATGTATTTATATTGTTGTTTTGATGTTTAATTTAATAAAAACAGCTAATAAAATCAAGAAAATTATTTATGAGATTGTAGATAGGATTTAGATTTTATTGGATTGTAGATAGTACACTAGCGCCAATATATATATCTCTTTGTTAAAAACATGGAGCTGCAATTCTTGAAATATTCTTATTAATTTCATTTTTCTTTTATATTTAATAGAAGAAAGTATTGAATTGTTAAAAAATTAGGACTGGTTTGTTATCGCTGGAAATTTTTTATTTGGTGGACGTTTTAAGATATCTTGAACATTAAAATGATCGTTTTAAAAAACGTTTGTCTGTGTTTGTATCGAAGACAAAAACTATCTTCCAACTCTAGCTTCATATCTAATACACAGAATTTATAAAAAGTTTTATTCACTTGCACCTTGACAAAAACTGATGTATATCAAGATTTTGTGCATATGGCTTGACAGGTAGTGTTGTCATCCCGATTCATCGTAAGTTTTAACATAACAGCATTAGGCAAAATTTCGTGTAATTGTACAATATGAAGATAAAACAATAATTGTGATATATATACGCTCTAAGACAAAAATAAAAAAAATAATAATAATAAAATAAATGAACAAATAAAAAGACGCACGAAGAAGGAGTTATCCGAATAGGACGAAAATTGTAGATGTGATCTACACGTATAGAGAAAAACAAACGATTACAGTTTCAAAATATTTGGATGATTTAATCAAGAGAAATAGCCTCACAAAGTAAACAAGCCAATAACGCATTGTTCCACTTCTGATCCTTATGTAAGCAGTTATTCGGCTTGGTATTAATTGATAGAGCTCGCAAATGTGCTACTGCGAGATATCATGTCAAATTCTGTCCAATTAGGGCTTTAAATTGGCAAAATCCCGAGCTGGTTGTAGGTTTCTTTTCAGGACGCTTCAAATGCTCTTAGTGGGAGAGAGATCCGGCGACTTTACTGGCCAAAAAAATGTTAGACAAGCAGAAAAGCAAGCAGTAAAAACTATCTCCATGCGTGAGCGAGCATTATCATGATGAAATATACGATCAGGATTGCATGATATGGAAGGAAACACAACGGTACGTAGAATGTCGTCGACGCTGTGCTGTAAAAATGCCACGGATGACAACCAAAGGGGTCCTGCTATGAAATGAAATGACATTCCAAACCTTCACTCCTAGTTGTCGGGCCGTATAGCTAGCGACAGTCAAGATGGAATCCCCCCCCCTTTTTTCGGGGTGTCTCTAGACGCGTCTTCGCTGGTCATCGGGGCTCATATCGGAGTGGGACTCATCACTGAAGACAATTCTACTCCATTCAGTGACATTCAAGTTCGAATGATCCTGATACCACTGCAAACGTGCTTGTCGTTATGCAGAGTTCAATAGCAATCCGCACAAGGAGCTCCGTGAGCTCAATCCCATTTCTCTGAGCCGCCTGTTAATGGCCTTTGAAGTCACTGAAGTACCAGTTCCACGTAGGATCGATGATAAGGATGAATTGGAGCTTTGAGCTGACGATTCATTGGTTCTCACATTCTGTCCTCTCTGTAGACCGACCGCTTCCTCCCTGACACTGTGTTCAGCCATGGTTCACCCATCCCTGTCAATATCATCTAATAATGGCATCGTTCCTATCCAGTTGTCAAACAATTCGCGGATTAGACTAACCGGCTTCTTTGAGCCCAACTACACACCTCTCTCAAATGTAGACATCTGCGCATATTGTTTGCGCACCTGTAGGCGAGGCATAGCATAGTTACTGTCTACCTGAGCAGGCGGAATGAAATTTTCGAAGAATTCATGACCTGGAATCAAAATTTATCATTTTTAATATTCTGCCAATTGCGCAGTTAAGATGCGCTGCAGCGTCGCATGCTCATAGGAGGGTAACCAAACTTTAAAATTTTGCATTTTCCATCTAAATCTGTATGCATGTGAATTTGTGTCCAGTTTGCATTACTCTTTCTTGGTGCGTCTTTTTTTTTTTTTTTTTTTTTTTTTTTTTTGCCTTAGAGTATGTATATATATATATATATATATATACATACACACACAATAGCAACAGTCAACCAGGATATAAAATTTTTATATATGTAAGGAGCATCGTTTCCCTCCAGAGGTTTATATTTTCAGTGTGGGTATCTTCAAAAAGAACTCGTCAGTACTTTTAAAACGAATGGGTGAACCATGCATCTGTGATAACTTGAGACAAAGTTATCGATTTTTTTCATTAAAAACAAAAGTCTTTTCTCAGAAGTCTTCTATAGGGTACCGAATTGACTTTCTTTCGATATTTAGTGTTATGTTTCTCAACGATGAAAGTCATCTGCATTCGTCATGAAAATGAATTTTAGCCAATAATTATTTTAGTTAATAATTTGGTTTTCATGAATTTACCTCGATAATTATATAAGAAAGTTTTATAATGGCTACAACTGGCTTTTATTTATTTTTATTTTTTAACTATAAGAAGCTAAACAATATTTCTCAAACACCTATTTTTGATAATTATATGATATTGTAGTGTATAGAAATAGAAGGCTTTAGTTTAAACTTACGCATTTAACGTTATCGCTGATATAATTTAAAAGCTCATCCTTTGACCAGAAGCTTCTCACTTTAACAATCTGTAAAAGAAAGAAAAAAAAAAAAAAACGTCAATTAAATGTATTTCAAGGAAAAAAGTAGCATCAAAGTAAACATACTTATTATGGGCAAGAGGAAAGGGAAAGTAGAGATATGATGATTTTTGTGTATGACTAGACACTTTATGCACATTTTTTAATGATATAAACTCAAAATTATCATTTTTTGAAGGACGTATCCGTATGACTTTCCTTTCTGAGTGTGACATATAATGAACTTATTATAAAATTGTAGTGTGCTTCAATTTTGATTCATATCGCTTCAGAAGTGACGTCATTGTCGTTTTACTCATAAAAGTCATTACTCACATAGTATTTCGACTACTATCGAACACACTAAATCAAAGACATAAGACTTTTTATTAGGGGGAGGGGGAGGTTTTCAAATCGCCAAATCAAGTACTGGCTTTTTGCCAATTTGTTTAGGACCAAAGATAAGTAATTTTGGGGTTATTTCAAATGAACCTGCAGATTTTCACACACACTGAAGTGTTTTTTTCTCTCCTTATATTTTGGTCATAATCATTACATTATGTGATAGTATAATGTTTAAAATCAAACAAACACAAGAAAATTGAGCCTAATAATATTTAATCAGACTAGTAAGCCAGCGTAGATGTAAGAATGCGTAGAATCTACAAATATATGTGCATTTTGTTACAAATGCACATATCTAATATATATATTTAAAAAAAAATAAAAATGCAGATATCTATACGTATAAAACTGCAAATTTGTCAGTGAATCTATCAGGATTTTTTTGTTAGTCATATAAATACAAAGCTACTTCGTTAAATAGATCGCTACAAAAACTCGCACTTTTATTAATCAGGAGAAAATGTAATTTTTAGTTCAGGCAGATAACACTGTTCGGCATAAAAATTGCCTCTGACACCATTTCAACATATTCTTACGTAAAATGACCTCCTGAATCCGAATAGGACGCCCATTTTGCCCTATCACCCACCATTTTTTAGGAATGCCCCCTATTTTTTTTTTTTTTTCCTTTTTATGGAAAATTTGCGACAAGGATTTTTTTTTATCTGTTATTAATGTTATTTTTTAAACTTTATATGTTTTTGTTTTTAGATGTTAGATTAATTATTTTTCATTCTTCAAATCAAATTCATAGTCATAAAATTATCGAACAGGGAAAGAAATTGAGGTAGGGGCTGGTATATCTAGAAAACGGTAGGTGACTGGGCAAAATGGTAGTCATATTCGAATTCAGGAGGTCATTTTACATAATAATCAGTAAGAATGGTATCAGATCTCGTTTTTTTTTTTTTTTTTTTTTAATGAAAAAGCCATTTTAACCGTAAAATTATTAAAAAGAAAAGACAAGTTTACGAAAAAATAATTAATTACACGTTTATTTTATTATTATTATTATTATTGTTGTTGATGTTATTGTTATTATTCGACTTAAAAGGCGACTTCTTCGACTTAATATTTATTTACCCGCAGAATGCACAAATACGTCTCTTTATCTATTTCTTACTAGCAGGCAACGCCTGCTTCGCTGGTCCCTATTTTTAAATGAATCACTATAATGACTGAATTCTCAAAATTGCATTAATTTTTATCACGTGAAAAAAAAAAAGAGAAACAAAATCTGATTAAGAAAAATGTCGCACCGGGTTCTCACTGCCTTCGGAAAAAATTCCCAAATTGCTCTAACTCTTATTTCTATTATTTTTCCCCTTCGCCCCCCCCCCTCCCGCCTATCCTAATAATTTTACAAATTCGAAAATATCCGCAATCTATTTGTAAGTATCAAAAACCTCTATGCACCAGTTTTGAACGATCTATCTCTACTTTTATTTTTTTCTGCCCCTCCGCTCCCCCCCTTCCCGCCCCTCTCAATAATTTTAAAAATTCGAAAATATCCGTAATCGATTTGTAGGTATCGAAAACCTCTATGTACCAATTTTGAATGATCTAACTCTACTTTATTTTTCTTGCCCCTCTACCCCCCTTCCCGGCCCTCCTAATAACTTTACACTTTCGAAAATATCCCCATTCGACTTGCAGGCCTCTAAAACCTACCTGTACCAATTTTGAACGGCCAAACTGTATTTCTATTTGTTTTTGCCCACAGCCCCCCCCCCTTACTGCCCCACCCCCTTCCCACCCTCCTAATAATTTTACAAATTCGAAAATATCCGCAATCGATTTGTAACTATCGAAAACCTCTATATACCAATTTTGAACGATCTAACTCTATTTTTATTTTTTTTGCCCCCCCCCCTCTCCCCTCTCCCTTCCTGGCCCTCCTAATAACTTTACACTTTCGAAAATATCCCCATTCGACTTGCAGGCCTCTAAAACCTGTCTGTACCAATTTTGAACGGCCTAACTGTATTTCTGTTTGTTTTTGCCCCATAACCCCCCCTTCCCGCCCCTCCTAATAATTTTGTAAATTCAAAAATATCCGCAATCGATTTGTAAGTATCGAAAACGAAAACCTCTATGTACCAATTTTGAACGATCTGACACTATTTTTATTTTTTGTCCCCCTCCCCTCCTAATAACTTTACACTTTCGAAAATATCCCCATTCGACTTGCAGGCCTTTAAAACCTATCTGTACCAATTTTGAACAGCCTAAGTGTATTTCTATTTGTTTTTTGCTCCATACCCCCCCCCCCTTGCTGCCCCACCTGGGGGCGGAATTTCTAAAATTCCAGAAATTGGTTTTTAGATAGTTGCATTAACATATCTATTTTTTTTGTTTGAGATATATAGGTTTATGCGAAATCACGTTTTACGCATGTGAAATCACGTTTTGTCCCCCCCCCCCGCCCCCCTTGGGGACCGAATTTTGAAAATTCCAGAAATTGGTTTTTAGACATTTGTGTTAGCTATATTTTAAAGCAAAAATTTTACGGATATCTGTTTTTTTTGTTTGAGATATGAAGGATTTTGTGAAATCACGTTTTGCCCCCCCCCCATCTCCTCCCCTTGGGGGGCGAATTTTGTAAAATCGCTTCTTAGTGGATGCCTACGTCATAGAAAGAACATTGTCACAAAATTTCATGCTTCTAGGTCAAAGGGTTTGGTCTGGGCGATGATGAATCATCCCCTCACTCACTCAGGAAGAACGATTTTATATACATAGATTACTAGCGGTCGCCAATGATCAAAAATCAATTGTAATTCAATAATTTTTTAAGTTTGAACATTATTGAGACCAGGGCCCCGAAATTTCAACTCAGATTACACTCGCCAACAAAAAAGTTTTACTCGAAACAAAATAGGGTTGTTATTTTCCTTTTTACTTTCTTCTATATGTAATATAGAGAAAGTATTGGATTCGCGAAAATTTTCGACCTCCGTTTTTTGACGGATCTACACGTTTTGGGATGTCCTGAACACGAATTGATAGTTTTTAGAAAATGTCTGTCTGTCTGTCTGTGTGTCTGTCTGTCTGTGTGTCTGTATCATTTTTTTGTGGACGCTGTATCTCACGAACATATGAATGAAATTTAACCAAACTTGGTATTTAGTTGCACCCTGACATGAACTGGTGCCCATTAGATTTGGGGATCAATAGCTCAACAGGTGGCGCTGTAATCGCATTTTATGCAAATTTTTAACATGGCAGCATAGGACAAAATTCCGTATAAATGGGCATAATGAGAGTTATTTTAAACTTGTGATTGTAAAATTAATTTGAATTATTGATGATAGTAGTAGTTAACTAGGAAAAAAAAATTGTGCATGGGGGGGCATCGGTTCCCCCCCTGGGGGGGAAGTACCCCCCCGGGGGGGTTAAATTTTGAAGATGGGTATCATTCGAAAGATCTCGTCAATACCTTTAAAACGAATGGTTGAACCATAAATCTGTGATAATTTAAAACAAAGTTATCGATTTTTTTTACTTTTAACAAAAAAAAAAAAAAAAAAAAAAAACTTAGAAAAAAAAATTCGATTTTTTTTTTTTTTTTTTTTTTTTAATTATTGTTAGTGATTGAATATGTATTAATTTTCACAAAAAAAAAAAAAAAAAAAAAAAAGAAAAAGAAAAAGAAAAAAAAAAATCTTTTTTTTTTTTTTTTTTTTTTTTTTTTAATATTGTTACTGATTGAATATGTATAGGAAAATATAGAAGAAAGTCTTGTGGTGGCCACAACATACTAGTTTTTTTTTTACACGTTTTCGGTTTTTTATTTTTCCTAACTATTTGAAAGGCTTTTACAAATCTGTCTAAAATTATATATATTAAAAGTGTGTCGTATATCATCATGTTTCATAATCATCTATGATTAAAAACCATTATAATGTATTGTGTTTGAGGTTTGAAAAGCATTAAAATATCTAATAACATAAATGCAAAGAGTGATTAAAGAAAAAAGATGAAAAAAAATTTCTTTGTCAGACAATATCCCGTGAAAATCTTCGATGAAAGATTAAGCTTCCTTTTTTATCCATTTATTTACTTAACTTTTTATAAAAATGTCTTCTTCGTCCATTTTATTTTTGTAATCGGACGGAATGTCGATGTGTATAATTTGTTCATTGTTGTCATTTGAAATAGCCCTTTCGGAATACCTTTTTCGATAAAATCGTTGCTTACAAATCATTACAAGTGCGGATCACTGGCGTTTCAGTAAAAACTTGAAAATATGAACTGTGTTTTGATCATTATTCAACAAAATATACATAGGCAGTATCTTTAAAATAGCTCGGGCTCATTTTCATGTGACAATATCGCATAGGCAAACTTTCGCATATCTCATCTCTTGGATAGTGGGCGATGGGCAAAGAGGCTCTTTGCTTGTCCTATTCTCACTCTGATTGGAGATGTGGGAGAAACGAAACTGCCGAAGACATCAAAACTTTTATGTATGCACTACGTATTTTTTCCTTTCCCCGGTTGGGGCAATCTTGGGCAGCGCAAACACAGACTCAGCTCTCCGATAATCTAAAAAGGAGAGGTTAAATATGAGGTTATAAGATGGCAAGATTTTGCCATCTTTAAATCTCTAAAAAGAATGTTTTCTGTCACCGTAACGTGTAAGAATTCTATCTATAACTAGACCAAATTTTCCACTCGCCAATGGCGAGCTGGCGAGTGGAAATTTCGCGCCCAGATTGAGACTCTTTATCAAACGGTATACCTCTATAATCATTGCACATACTTTTTTTTTTTTTTTTTTTTTTTGGTTCTGTTGCGTCTTGCGTCAGCTGCAAGTGAGCACAAATACGTCCTTATGCATTAATTTTCGAGTTATTTGAAAAATATAAACGATATAGGAAATTTGAGGTATAGCTTGGCTAAGCCATATTTAGAACACAATAACAGCTTTATGATTTTTTTTTTTTTTTTCCTATACTGGTCTGGTTTTTCCAAGGACCAGCGGTAAAAACTGATGAATTTTTTTAGAAGATACTGCATAGATGTTAGACTTTTTTAAAAGAGCTCTAAAAACTGTTCATTTTTTGTGAGGACACTATATACATCAAGTTATTAGATTTAAAGATATTACATTGCAAAGTCTCTTTTAATTTATTAAAATGGGAAAATAATAATCTTCTAATAGTTTTAAAATACACCATTTAAATATTAGCTATAACTTAATTGTGTTCAATAACAATAATAATAATAATACGAGTTCATTTTCTTTCGACATAAAAATAAATACGTTTAATTAAAGTGAACATTAAAAAATTGAAAAAAAAAAAAAAAAAAATTATGCATCTCAAAAAAATTGACGTTATTATCACTTTAAAAATTTTATACACATTGATAAAGTGCTATAGCTATACAAGATTCAACAAAAATTTTAAAAACATGGTATATAAAAAGTTTTTTTTTTTTTTTTTTTTTTTTTTAAATCTTATAATTATTTATATTATTGTTGTCATTTCGGCGATGAGTTGATATGGGTATTGCAAATGCGTAAGTAAACATTTTGGCGAGAAACGTTCGAGCTACTTCAGTGCCAAATTTCAAATTTCGCCAAGAATTCCAAGCTGTTTCATTGTTTTTGTACATTTTTTCTTAATTTTATTTTAAATATTTGTGTAATGCGAGAGAGAAGAAAAGGAAAAACATTTTTTTAAATTGGTCTAACTATACAAGATGCCTCCATGTAAAATATTATGCGTTTTCCGTTCTGTTTATTATCAAAAAGAAAATGACTAATGCAATTGTTCCTATATCATTGACATTTCAATAAATTAAATTAAATTATCCAGTATCAAGAAGTTGCAGTGAAGAAGTTGTTGAAGCAATCGGAGTGCGGGCGCCAGTACAGGAAACCAGACGGTCACGTGATGAAAGAGAACTTTTTATTATTATTATTATTATTACTTTTGCTCTCTCGAAAACATGTTCGTTTTCGGGCAGTCAAGTCAAACCGTTCGGGTATTCATAATCTAATGAAATCATACCTGATATTCTTATTCTTAATCTTATTCGTTAAATCAAGTCAAGCTTTTGATTTATTCGTAGTCTATTAAAATCATGCTAAATCATGTATGATTATTCTGTATCGAACTTAATTCTCTTTTATTATGTTTTATGGATGCTATCAGTCGAAATAAAAACATTCGTAAATTATAATCGAGTAATAATGACTGAACCATGAATCTGATTCTATATGAAAAATGAACTATTATTCTTTATTTGATATACTTCACTCGTAAAAAATGTACAATATTGCTAATTCGAAAATCTTCTAAATGTGAGTTGAAATAATATTATGTGGTTGTTTATACAACGCTCCTGAATAAGTCGTCATCTATATAATACGTGAAATCAAGAGAAAGATGTGTTTAAGATTTGTCGATCTCATATTCTGATATGTTGTCTTGATATTCTGCAAGTCTGTCATTAAATTCCAGTATATAAGTAATTTAAATCTGAATCTATTTTATGTGTGTATCGTACATTTACTTCAAGCATCCGGGAAATACAGGAGAGAGGTGAGTTAGCTTTTCCTTAATATTATGCATGCTAAAACTTAGTTTCGTTTTAATAAAATGTTTTTGATGCAGGTCAATTCTTTATGCATGAGTCTAGTTATAATTAATCAACATGTGTATTTGGTCCGTCTTAGAGCCATGAGGCTATCGATGATTTATATATATATATGTAAGAAAAAAACTATATATATTTAATATGTATTTGATATTCTTATTCTTATTCTTATTCGTAATCATTTATTCTTAAAATGATTTATTTTTGTTCTTGAATGTTTGTTCTGTAATTCGAAGGCCTATAGTTATGTGTATTTAAACTTATATATTCTAAAATGCCGAAATTATCTAAGCAAGTTTTATTATTTGAAAATTTATGTAAGGAAATCGATAGTTTTAGAGATAGAGTAAAGGGGTGTAGTAAAGATGAACAATCTAAGGTTAAATTATTAAAAACCAAAGTTCAATCGTATGATCATGAAGTCGCGGAAATATTTAAAAATTTATCCGCTAAAGAGAATGAGGATTATATGGATATGTATTTGAGATATAAGGGAGTGGTTTTTGATTTACTGGTGGAGTTAGAGGACAAAACAGAAGTAAACGCGTAAAACAGAAGTCCCTGCCGAAGGCAGCAAGGGCCCGAAGCGAAGTTTGTAAGCAATTTCAATGTATTTTCTTTTTAGTTTTAATTTGTAGAACTGTATAAAAAATATTGATTCTTTTTTAAATTCATTTAAATATAGTGACCAGCGAAGCGGACAAAGCCTGATAGTTTTAAATAAAGATACTTAGAGAGAATAATATTATTATGAAGATTTTTAAAAATGTTAATACCTGCTCGTCAGCACCGTTATTTTTTGAAGTGGTGATCCTAAGACAGAAAAAAAAAAGATAATTCTTTTATCAGAAAATCATAAATAATAACATTGTTTATTAACACAAGGCCTTTAACAACAACAATATATATATATAGAAACCAATAGCTGAAACTGATAGATTTTTGGGCGCTGATTTCAGAAAAATAGTCTAAAAATTCCTTGACATACCAGTTTTTCAAAAAATTGAACATTAAAACAGAGATGGAGCGTAGATACGAAGGCAGATGTAACGTCAATACGAAAGTGAACTACTCATGGATGCCCCCCGTGCTCAGTGTTGTCAGATTGGGGACTTCTTTTATTCAACAGTCACCAATAAATTTGAGAAGTGATAATTGGTATGCATAATAGATGTTTACTCTTCGATGTGATTAGGCAACCTTCACAATTAATATTTAGTGGTAGATATTGAATCAGAAAAAGTCCCCCAATCTGGCAACACTGCCCGTACTGTCTCAATAGACTAAGTGCTAAAAAGGAATTTTCAGGACAAAAGGAAAAGAAAGCATTAAGGATATATGAATTCAGGATGTATTAAACAATGGTAACCATTAACTGTTCTAATTAATATAATTTCCAATTAATGTAAAATCAATATATGTATAAGTAATTTGTAAATAAAGCACTTAAAAAGATTTCGAAAAGATTTTCTTCTCCCCAGAATATGTAGCATAGGCTTTCTCGCCCATATATTTAAGCCCATTTTGTGAAAAGTCCTTACTTGATTGAGAAAAATAAGTGCTATGTTTGAAAGCAGCGCACCAAATAATATAAAAATCAGTCATTACACTGCAAACACTTTTTCATGACTTAAATTTTGCAGCCTGTGTAATTTATAATGTTTTGAAACATTATATATATATATATATATATATATATATATATATATATATATATATATATATATTATATACATATATATATATATATATATATTAATAAAATCAGAGTTTTGTCTGTAAATTTGTCGGAATCGAAAAATTTTGCGATATCTTCACGTTTCACACCCCATGGAAGCCGAAAATGACTTCAGAAAATTTTGCCTGTGTGTGTGTGTGTCATCGTGTCCGTCGCTTTTTTTGTCCGGGCATCACTCGAGAACGGCTGGATGGAATTCAACGGCGCTTGGCAGAAACTGAGGTCTTCACCCAACTTAAAATTATATCTATCAACTTTTCAGAAATTCCACCCCGTTCCCCCCTGGGAGGTAAAAGACTAAAACACGTTTGCCCGGGCATCACTCAAGAACGGCAGGACGGAATTCAACGGCGCTTGGCAGAAACTTAGGTCTTAACCCAACTTAAAATTATATCTATATAAATTTTCAAAATTATGATTAGTGATTAAATTGTGGGTAAAAAACGCCTGCGCATGCGCATAAATATTTTTTCGCTAAAACGCTTTGAATGGAAAAATAAAATATAAAAATAAATTCTTAAGTTTAAAGACTTTTTTATTCGCGTGATTCGCACTACAAACTATGAAAAGATTGAAATGAAGTGTTGCCATCTAAGTTTCGTACTTTAGTTAATTTTAAAAAATCTAATTGTCGTATCGAAAAACTGTTTACACCCCAGGATTCAGAAAAATCACCCCTTTCATTTGGTACTAAATTTGTAACGATAGGTCTAATATTTCTAATTTATTTTTCCCCTTTTCCGTTGCCACTTAAATTCCATACTTTAGTTATTTTTTAAAAATCTAATTGTCGCATCGAAAATCTGTTTGCACCCCTGGATTCAGAAAAATCGGCCCTTTCATTTGGTATCAAATTTATTAATATAGGTCTGATATTTCTTATTCATTTTACCCCTTTTCCGTTTTCAACCCAGATTCGATGTGGAACAGCTTTAGTATTGGATCCCTTTGGCAAAATTTGAAATTCGGCACCGAAGTAGCTCGGACGTTTCTCGCCAAGATCTTTAATTGCACAATTGACATAGCCAATTCAGTTCATCGCAAAAATGGCTTAAAATATTTAAAGTCACCAAAGGGTTGCGATACTTAAGCTGTGCTTTCTGTATTTATTTATTTATAATACTGTCTCTTAAAGACTTCTGTGGTCACGAAATTTGGTGTGTAAATTGTTTGTATGCATCCGGCACTTATTGTAACTGCATTTCACGAAATTCGAATTCCCCCCCCCCCCTTCTCGGAGTCGGAGGGCAATAAACATGTGTAAAAACATGTTTTTCCGTTTGAATTCGCTTTGAATTATCTTAGATTGGCGAATTTTTGTGTGTGGATATTGATTAAGTGTACGCATTATTTACATTAGTGGGATTTTGCAAAACTTCGAACTCACCCGCTGAGGGTGGGGAAGTAAGAAGTGGGTAAGTTGTGCCGAAGACAGTGGGGACCCAGACTCCTCACATTGAAAGCGAGAAAACCCCTACCAATCACAGCGAGAACTTAGGTTATTAATAAAGATATGGCATTTTCACAACTCATTTAAGTTTAACGTCCAGCGAAGCGGGCAAAGCCTGCTAGTATATATATAAAATCCGAAACATTTCTCGTAAATTAAAGCAATTAGTTGCTCAATATTTACCAGATCCTGGTATATATCAGTAGCCATCAAACATATCAGTAAAAAGTCTGAAATCCTGAAATCAGTAACGTTTCAGGGAGAAAAGCCTGTTTTAAGAACCTGTTCCAAATTTTTAAAAATTCGAAACAATTAAGATAGTATGCAAAAATAACGTAACCTCCCCCCCCCCGCCCCCCCCCAAGCAGTGACATTTAACAAGAAAGAATAATCATGCGGTTCTACGAGTTATAAAACATTTTCTATGACGGTATCTACCTATTATACTGCTTAATAGTCAATATATTGTTTCCATAATAAGTTATGAGGGTTTTTTTTCATATTTTACTGAAACATGAAAAATTATAATACATTAATCAATAATGTATTACCCGTTGCTGTTTCATCGCTGAATCAAATTACCGGTGCCTCGGCGATAAAAATCTCTTAGTTCAAAGAATTTATAAAAGCACCAAATAAGACGTCTCCCATATACATTAATTTGTCATCGCCCCCCCCCCCTTCATACACCTTCGAATTTTTAAATTTCAAATATCTCAGGAATTAGCTCTCAATCAGCTCCAATTTGCTCCGGCTTCGTTAACAAGATATTTTAATTTGAAGGGGAGAGGAGGAAAGAAGGGACGAAAGCAAAATTGCAAATATCGAAATTTCAAATATGCCAAAATTTAGCTCTCAATTAGCTATAATTTGCACTCTAAGATTAGAATTTGTTCTGAGTTCAGTATCGAGATATATCGATTTTACGGTGGAAGGCTAAGTTAAATCCCACTTCCACTTTCGAATAACGAGATTTCGTAAGCGCCAATATTTAGCTCTCAGTTAGCTCCAATTCTCTCTCTAACATTAGAATTTGCTCTGGTTTCGTTAACAAGATATTTCAATTCGAAGGAAAGAGGAGATAAAGAAGGGGGAAAATTAAAATTATGCGAAATTTTAATTATGCGAAAATTTAACTCTCAATTTAGCTCTAATTTGCTCTGGAATCCTATCGAGATATATGTCAACTTTAACAGTGCGGGAACTAAGTTAACGTCTCCCCCTTCCCTCTTCCCTTTTCAAGTAAAGAGATTTCAGAGGTGCCAATATTTAGTTGTCAATCATCTGTAATTTGCTCCGGCTTCGATAACAAGGTAAGAAAAGAGGGAGAAAGTAAAATTGCAAATATGCAAATCACAATAACTTTCAAAATAATGAACCAAATCGAACCAAATTTGGAGAGTGAATTTATCTTACATATATCTTGGACGAGTTCGTTAACCATGTTGTTCCACCATTTTGTTTCAAAGTGGCGACCAGTTGAAAATTTCAAATCACGTAGTAAAAAAATGTATTTAAGTTCAAATTTGCTTATATTTTGATGTATATACAGACCATATGAAGGTCTCCATCAAAATTATTCTTGAATCTGATCCGCCATTTTTAAACAAAATGGCGGATACCTTACATTAAGGGGAACACTTGAAATCAGGCTGTAACTTGAAAATTTGTCATCGCGATAACTTTTGAAATAGTGAACTAATTAGAACTAGGTTTGAGCAGTGGACTTATGTTGCAAATATCTTGGAATGAGTTCGCTGGGCAACCAACTCCGCCATTTTGATTCCAAGTTGCAGCTCTTTGAAAATGTGTTATTATGATAACTTTTGAAATACTGAATTAATTCGAACCAAAGTTGGACATTGGATTTATCTATCAAATATCTTGGATGAGTTCACTGGGTAACTTGCTGTCATTTTGTTTCCAAGTGGTGGCCAGTTGAAAACTTTTGAAATGCTGAATAAATTTAAAACAAAGTTGAACAGAGGACTTATCTCACAAATATCTTAGAAGAGTTCACTGGGTAACTTACTCTGACATTTTTTTTTTTTTACTTTCCGAACACTATAGTGAGGAAAGTATTGTAATTATGTCAAAAATCCGAATTCGAGATTTTGATATTTCTATACGTTTTGAGGTCCCCTGAGTCCGTTTTCACTATTTTTACGATGATATATGTATGTGTGTGTGTATGTATGTGTGTATGTCTGTGAGTGAACACGCTAGCGTCTAAACGCTTTGTTCGATTAACCTGAAAGTTGGTACGCATATTGTAAGTCACCATAGTACGAACCCTATAGATTTTGGTGAATCTAGCACTTATAGTTTTTTTTTACAGGGACACAAAGAAAAATTCTTTATCATTATGGCCTATGGGAGCAAAATCTTAAAAGTGCGATAGAATCTAAACGCCTTATTCAATTGAGCAAAAAATTTATACACATATTATAGGTCACAAATACTCAATCTGTATAGATTTTGGAGAATCTAGCACTTATAGTTTTTTTACAGGGACACAAAGAAAAATTCTTTATGCCTATTATCATTATGCCTATGGGGCCAAATTTTTAAAAGTGTGATAGCGTCTAAACGCCTGATTAATCTGAGCAAAAAATTTGTACACATGTTATAGATCACAGTTGAACTAACTGTATAGATTTTGGTGAATCTAGCACTTACAGTTTTTTTACAGGGGCACAAAGAAAAATTCTTTATCATTATGGCCTATGGGACTAAATTTTTAAAAGTACGATAGCATCTAAACGCCTTATTGAATTGAGCTGAAAATTTATATGAGTATTATAAATCACTGTTGCACTAACTATAAGCATTTTGGTGAATCTAGCATTTATAGGTTTTTACAGGGACACAACGAAAAATTCTTTATCATTATGATCTATGGGCTCAAAGTTCATTAGCGTTAAATAAAACATCGTGTAATATATGGAGAAAAATACTCAAACACTCTATTATCTCTCTTTTTTTTTGTTTAACAACTCCTCTTTCTTTACTTTATCTACAAAACTGTTAATTACTCAATGTTCGGAAAGTCGAGTGGAGTCACTCCAGATTTTTTTTCTAAGTATCTACAACTTGAAAATTTGTCACTGTGGTGACTTTCACAAAATTGAAATTGGTGACTTTCGAGAAATTGAAATAATTCGAATCAAATTTGTACATTAGACTTAATCTATAAATTCATTTGATGCGTTCGTTGACCAGCTTGATCTGTCATCTTGTTTCTAAGTGAAATTTTCAAATTCACATAAAAAAGGTATTTACGAGTCGCTTTTCTTAAAACTCCATATGTGCATAGCTCACATCACTGTCTCCAAGTTTATTAATAAGCTTTACCGCCATCTTGTCTCAAAATGGCGGCCACTTATTAAAGGGGAAAAAAAAAAAAAAAAAAAAAAACCTACTCTTCCGACTAAGTCGGAAGGACTTTTTTTGTTTTGAATTGTTTTTTAATCGCGAATATTTAAATGAAATTTGACAAAATTAAGAATTAATTATATTTCGTGATTATGAGTTCAAAAATCGCTTATATCTTTCAGTAAGGTATATTAATTCTCTTAATAGTATTAATAATTAAATACCGAAAATACTTCTTTTAAAATGTCAGGTACTCTATTGCCAAAGAGGAAATTACAACTCATTTTATATACAGGTATATATTTAAAGAACTAATTAACAAAATAACATTCGAATTTTTTCAAAATTTTGAAAATGTCATAAAAATTATTATCTTAACAAAGTCTGCAAAAATGAAGTAATGTCGATAAAAATTACAAATGATAAACTTTTATATCTATCACGGGTAAAGCTGTTCAGGGTGCTAGTTTACAAACGGCAAATACCTTGCGACAACAGCATCATCAGCCCCTCTTGCCCTCCATAGTAAGTTGGTGATGGCTTGAGTAAGGGCGAGCTTTTTCTCCAAAAATGAAGGTCGTAATCTGTAAAAATAAATAAATAAATAAAAGTACCTATCAGAATCATAAACATATAGCGTGAAATCGGAAGAACAATTGAATATATTATTATTTTTTTTTTCTATGAATGTATGTAAAAATTACAATGAATAGAAAAATGAATGAATAGAATGAATGAATAGAATAGAAATGAATGAATAGAAAAATAGAAAAAATAGAATGAAAAATGAAATTTTTTTTAAAAAATTAATTATAACAATTATATTTAATTATAACAATTATAAATTTAACTATAAGATTTTAAAAATTAACTAACAATTTTAAATTAATTTTAATTTTAAAGTTTTTTTTAAACAATTTTAAATTAATTTTAATTACACTGTAAAAAAATGTTGTAATTTTTCCTGCACTTTCTGTTGTATATTTTCAAGCATTGGCGCTTTTTTAATAAATTCAAGCACCAAATGCTGTTAAAATCGACTTCCTGTGGACTTTAGATGCGAACATCTGCGCTGAAACATAAAATCTGTGTCTCTGAACTTAGATGCAGATGAACGATGAATGAACGAAGAGAGAAGATCATGGAACGAGCAATGATGTCCGTTCATCAAAAAGGTTAGCTATTAATTTTTTTATTAATATTTTGTATTGATTAATGGTACTTTTATGTTTGCGGGGCGCAAACGAAAAATCGCCAATTCAATATTATCGCACCAATTCAATATTATCGCTAATTTATATTATTGCTATTTATATTATTATTGCTATTTATATTCAAATCGCATATTGCATTCTTTGCAAATAAACCTTTTTCTTGAAAAAAAAAATAGATTGCATCTTCTTCAGTTGTGGGCAAATCCCAAATTTTCATCATTTTTGTAAAACAAAAATTCAGGTAGAAGAAAGAATGTTAATATATTTTACTTAGAAAACAAAAATGTTCTAATATGTTCTAATGTTCTAAAATGTTCTAATGTTAATAATTGGCGATTTTTCGTTTGCGCTCCGAAAACGGAAAAGTACCTGATTAATTAATATTTCGTTAAAACGCATTAGTTGTAAACATATTGTAGTATGCTACCTAAATCACCTAAGCTAAATCGTGTGCCAATATCCTAGCACTATATTTCAGTGCTGTAAGTAATGCTCGAATCTGTTGATGACACCTATCACTTTTGTCTTAATGATTTACAATTAATTTTTAGGAAACCAAATTTCTTGTTAATCATTCAGTATAGTCCTTTTAAAGGTTTTTCATAAAATTACATTTCTCGAGATATATGTTGGCCAAGCATTTTTTTTATATCAAAAGATTTATATTAACGTGTATAAACTTGCACTCATGTCATTCAGCAAAAAATATTCATTATTTATCATAATATATTCAATATTTACATGATTACACATTAATTTTTTAAAAAGAAGATTTTCTTAACTTCAAATTGAAATGTATTCACTTTGACATCAAGTCTTGATAAATTATATAAGTATAAAAACATATTCCTTGAGATATTAATTAACTCTCTCTCTTTTTTTTTTTTTTTAATTACTAACAGCAAAAAATGTTTGCATGACAGTATGATGCATATACTTTATTTTAAAAATTGAAATAGGTATACTTCCGGGACAGAATAAGAACAAAAATTCGGACCGCTTTAACGGCCCTCTTCACTTACGGTCGCCGGAAGCCCGAGCCAATGTTATTCTATGGGGAAATTTTCTTTACAAATAACTTATTAACTAATACGTATTCTTAAATTCTGTTTTCACATTCAGAAAATTCCCAACTGGTAAATTGACGGACGTGTTTTTAAAAATGTATTTTTTTAATTTTTAATATTTTATTTTGAACTTGCAAAATGAGAAAATTTCACATATTAAAAATTCGTATTTTGCAGCTTTAAAATAAAATATAAAAATTTAAAAAATAATTTTTTTAAAAAGATCCGTCAATTTAACAGCTGGGAATTTTCAGAATGTGAAAACAGAATTTAAAAATATTTATTAGTTAATAAGTTATTTGTAAAGAAAAATTTCCCATAGAATAACATTAGTTTCGGCTTCCGGCGGCGGTGAGTGAAGAGGACCCTTAAGGCCCTTGTCATATTCAATCTCATATTACACTTAATTTGTGCAGAGATTCTTAGAGCTTATTTTGAAAGTTTTATTTGATCATTTAAAACGAAAATCTAATTTTACATTCTATATTTTGTTTCATTTTAAGGATTTTAATCCCAATTTAAATAGAGGTAGAAATATAACAAATTTTAAATAAATAATTTAAATTAGGATAAAAATTCTTTTGTTTCAGTATGGCTTATATATATATATATATATACACACAAGAAAACATTAGCATCTTTCAGTGTAGTGATATTATAAACTAAATATGTCAAAACGGAAATGATTAATTCCAACACCTGCTCGAACTAATGCAAAGCCTCTGAACCAAAATTCGCGCCTCCACTTACGTCAGCAACCGAGGTCCCAAATGATCTTTCCAACACCTGCTCTACCAATTTAAAATTCCAGTATATCTCGTGTTCACTTGCATAGAAGATGGATATTTTTCCTGAACCATTTTAACTTTTTTTTTTTTATAATTATTAAAATTGGAATTTATTTGCAATAAGGTAAGTGTTTAATTTTGATAATTCTTAAATGCATGTGTGTATTTACTTATATAAGTTTGTTTCAACTATTTTAAAATCTCATTTAATTCAATTAGGAAGTTTTTCATAATGCGTAAGATTAGTAATAATTTAACATGCTTTGAGAACTAGCCCATGACTCTTTTTATGCTGCTTATTTTATTCAAGATTTAAGATTGATCTATTTATTGTCTTTAATGGTTATTTCTACAGCTGTTTCCATTTCATCTACCTTTTAGTTCGTTATCTTTCCCATATTGTTAAAAAATATTAGTAAACAAGACAAAAATAAAAGTAACAATACGATTTCTTTTAATGAAAGTGAAACAAGTAAAATTACGGGATTAAAATTTAATAATAAGTAGTAGTATTTCAAAGTATATTCTGGTTACTAACTTATTTGTTTGCTTTTAAAACTTCATATTAATTTTTAATAAGTGATGAAATACCTGAAAATTACTTTCTATTAATTTAATAGAAAATATTTTATTCGTAATTTAAGAATTTTTACTATTAGGCATAATTTTGACTTGGTGTTTAAATTACAAATTTATCTTGATTTCTAAAATAAATTAGAAATATTATAACAAAACTTATTAATAATTATAAGAGCAATTTATTCTGATATTACGGTAAATGTGAACCTTAATAAGTTTTTAGATTGTTACTATACAACTGTTAAATGTGCAAATTAAAGTTTCATTTATGTATTTCCAAAACCTAAAAAGTAATATATAATCATTCTGGTTGTCAAGAAACTGATGTCATTTTGTAGAAATCCATTCTTGTTATTAAGTTTCTGGCAAGTTTTTTGTTTATAATTTTTGAAAATAAAAAATTATGCCTGTCTAAATAATTGTGCTATTCCCACAAAAAAAAAAAAAAAAAAAAAAAAAAAAATTGAACATGGTAAGTGCATAATAGGCGAGACGTATTAATCCTGGACGACAGGTCTAACAGTCTTACAGTGGTCACAACATACTACTTTTAACTGCAATACAAAACTTAATGATTTTTAGCTTAAAAAAAAAAAAAAAAAAAAAAAAAAAAACAGGATTTTGCATGGGAAAATCTTGCATTTCTTTGGAAAGTGAACCATTCAATGCATAAACAAAAAATAAATTCTGATGCATAAAAATGTACACCATAATTTTTAAAGCTTAGAGAACAGATAAAAAACAGTTATAAAATATAAAAAGATGGGATAAAAATCTATGTGATATTAATTATTAAATAAAAATCGTATAATTAATATATTTAAAAAATGAAAGAAAAGAAAACAATGTGTTAAAGTTAGAAGTCATTCGTAGCTTTTTAATGATACACGGTGATCAAAAGTATTTCTTCCTTTCTTTGATTTGTATTTGATCTCCTGTTTACACTCGTGACTATATCGCTAGTGAAAAATATGAAATAATAAATATTGTTAGGTATCTGAAGTTTAAGGCCGTTCTGTCCAGAATTGAGTTTTTTTTTTTTTTTTTTTTTTTTTTTGGTGAATCGAAAGAATGCAGAAAGAAAAAGAAAATGATCATTCATTATATTTTGTAGACTTACTACAGTATATCCCGCGTTTTTTTGTTTGTTTGTTTCTTTTTTTGTCACCCATTTCTATACCATTGGTGCACATAGTTTCTTTGGTTGACCAAATTAAGAAACTGCAAGACACTGTGGTGAAAGATTACCTCAGAACAGGGACGTACAAGTCTTTGAATAAACGTGTACAAATAAATTTGTGAAAATAAATTTCTATTTATTTCTAAGAAAAATTCTGGTTGTTTAAGCATTTAAATAAGAAAATCCTGCTAAAATTTACAGATGCAAGTGTCTGAAAAATTGTGAATCTTTGTTCTGAAGTAACCTCATGAATCTCTAATTTGTTTTCTTGTTTAAATAATTTATTATATATTTTTTTAGGGTTCTCAACACTCTCTTTCTCTTGCCCCCCCCCCTTTTTTTTTCTTGTAGGATACTTCTACCAGTATTTTTCAAACAATAGATTTGTTATCAAATATATTATATTGCTATTAAATTTATATATAACAATTTTTTATAAAAAAAAAAAAATGCCATACAAAATTAATGGTAGAGAAAATAAAGGACACTATAGGACCACATGAACCCTGTGCTATCTCAGTACTAAATTAGGATATATCAAATACATATATAATTTATTTTAAAGATCTGTTTTTTTTTTTTTTTTTTTTCTTATATAGTTGCTTCAAATCAATCCTTAATACATCATATATCTTTCTTCTATATTTTCCTATACAAATTCACCCAGTAAAAAACTTTATTAAAATTAATATTTAAAAAAATTATATTTCATGATAATGCAGACGATTTCTATATTAGAGAAGAAGTATAACACTAAATATCCAAAAAAGTCAATTTTATCCTCAATATTATTAATATTATTATTATTTTGTTAAAAATGAAAAAATCAATAACTTTATTTTAAATTATCGCAGATCGATGGTCCAACCATTCGTTTTAAAGGTTTTGACGAGCTCTTTTGAAAGATACCCATCATGAAAATTTACTCCCCTCGAGGGAGGGACTTGGCCCCCAAGGGTGGAGGCGAGGCTCCTACATACATTTTTTTTTTTTTTTTTTTTTTTTTTTTTCCAGTTGAATATCTATATTACAAATAATTATTTTAAATTTCATAATGATTATTAAAAAATAATTCTCTTTATGCACATTTATACAAAATTTTGTCCTATACCACCGGGTTTAAAATTTAGAAAAAGCGGGATGGCAACGCAACCTGTTGAATAATTTTTACCAAAAGCTGATAGGCACTAACTTATGTCAAGGTGTAACTACATACCAATTTGTATGAATTTCTGTGCAGTAATTCCTGAGATACAATTGTCACAATATTTTATCTCACACACACACACACAGACATACATTTTCTAAAAATGGTCAAATCGTGTTCTACAGCTCACAAAACGTGTAAATTAATCAAAAACCCGAGGACGAAAATTTTTACGAATCCAATACTTTCTTCTATTGAATATAAAAGAAAGTAAAGCTGCATTTTCATAATGCAACTTTAGATTGCTTCATTGATAGTGTGGAGATGCTTGGCAGTGTGCCAGCTCTCAAGGAAAATACGCGATTTATAATTATGAAAACCAGAATTTAGAATTTTTATATTTTCGAAGTCAGGAATATGATCGGTTTCTATTGAATGGATTACAATTTTAGAACTATGGTTGCAATTTTTAAAAGATCGTCTGTGCTCTTGTAGTCTAATTTTTGCTGTACGGCCAGTTTCACCTATATAAACATATTTGCAATTTTTACAAGGAGTTAAATATATTACACCAGTTAAATCCAGAGAAGGGGTTATGGGTTTAAAGTTAAAAAGGACGTTTTTTAATTGTTTAATTGGCCGGAAAGCAGTATAAATATTATGTGGTTTAAGTAATTTAGAAATAAATTCTGAAGGAAAACCAAAATATGGCATAGAAATATAATTGTTCTTATTAATTATTGAATTTTTCATTTGCATTGGAGTAGAGGGTAAATTGCAGGAGGAAACGAAGGAGAGGGGAAGCTGATAATATTTTCACGATAAATTCGTTTTAACCAATTAAGAGGGTAATCGTTATTTATTAAATCCTGAAAAATGCAAATAAAAATTCAATAATTAATAAGAACAATTATATTTCTATTCCATATTTTGGTTTTCCTTCAGAATTTATTTCTAAATTAGTTAAACCACATAATATTTATACTGCTTTCCGGCCAATTAAACAATTAAAAAACGTCCTTTTTAACTTTAAACCCATAACCCCTTCTCTGGATTTAACTGGTAATATATTCAATTCTTTGTAAAAATTGCAAATATGTTTATATAGGTGGAACTGGCCGTACAGCAAAAATTAGACTACAAGAGCACAGACGATCTTTTAAAAATTGCAATCATAGTTCTAAAATTGTAATCCATTCAATAGAAACCGATCATATTCCTGACTTCGAAAATATAAAAATTCTAAATTCTGGTTTTCATAAATATAAATCGCGTATTTTCCTTGAGAGCTGGCACACTGCCAAGCATCTCCACACTATCAATGAAGCATGCGCACTGGCTCCTCAATATTCGGTACTCCTTTAAATTCCTTGAGTGTTCATTTAATGTTTGCATATTGTGTTGTAATTACTGATGAGGAAACCCGGACGGGTTTCGAAACGTCTGATTTTAATTGTTTTTATATGTATTTTTGTGTTTTTATAAATGTATTTTAACTTAAAATTTTTGTCTCTTAAATAAAACTGTTTTTGCTTTTACTATAAATTTATGCTTATAATTGTAAAAAAAAATTGGAAAAGTGCTCTCAAGTCGACCCGACTTGCTGAAAACCAAACCCGACCCGAACCGCAAGAAAAAAAATTCAGTCAACCCGATACGAACCCGACCCGCACGAAGAAAAATATCAGTCAACCCGACCCGAACCCGACCGGCGGGACGGGTCGGGTTCGGGAAAAATCGGGTTACCCGACTCGATGCAGGACTCTAATCCAACTAGCAGCATCATGTTTTCTTTGAAGAAACAAACAAACGTCCTTTCTCTCTTTTGATATTTCTGTGTTTGATGGCGTGCGGCGCCTACACTGAGTGATGCCAGATGGTTGAAAATTATTTTCCCAAACAGGTCTTCAAATTTTCCCAAATCAGGGTTTTTTTTTTTTTTTTTTTTTTTTTTTTTTGAAAAAAATCCCCAGCTTGATTTTTACTAAAAAGGCAAAAAAAAAAAAAAAAAAAATCAAGCAGATTTTTGTATGATTTAAGCTCAGATTTTTCCCGAAATGAAGGCAATTTTTGAAAAAAATCCCCAAATAACAATAAAGCTATTGAAAGTCTCTAGTCGTAGGGATAAATCATTACGTTGCCATCATTGGCAGAAAGTTGAAGAACTCCCCAAATTTGTCCCCAAAAAAGTTCCCACAAACATTCGGTCCCCAAAATTGTCCTCAGAAGCCTCGAAAATCCCCAAAATGGGGACAAAATGCCCAATCTGGCATCACTGCCAGTAAAAAAAGAATCAGTATTTTAAAAAAGAATCAGTAAAAAGAATAAAAAAAAGTAAAAAAGAATCAGTATTTTACAACAAAAGGTGCTGGCAGCCGCGGTGCCAGCACCTTTTGTTGTAAAATACTGAAATTTTTTTTTACAGTGTAATTCATTAAATTATAATTCATTAAAGAAAGATAATTCGACTAAAAGTTATTAAAAAGCCGATTTTTTTCGTTTATAAAGACGACCGAAATATTTTTCCGGCGACTTTTTTTCCGCTAACCTAGAACTACGAAATAAAGAAAAGAAAATTTTATCCATGTTTTGAAACGATTACATAATTTGAAAAATAGAAAATATGATATCTCAATGGCGATAATGTACTGAGAAAAATAAAATAAAATTTTATTTGTGATTTAAAATGAATAAAAATTACATTTCATTAATCAAATTACATTATTTTGATTACAACACAGTTAAATTTTAAATAATCGGGTTTTTTTTTTTTTCCCCATTTCCTCTTTATTGGCCATTTATCAAGGCATTTGTTTTTGATTTGGCGAATATGTCTTTCCGAGATAATATGCAAGACCGAATTTATAGGTTCATTTGAAAACATTAACAACGAAGTGGGTGAAGGCCGACTAGTAATGTAATACGTGCTCCTTGGGTATAATAATTATTCCAATATTTACTTATAGGTCTTGTAATTTCTACTCTAACTGTTATGAATTGTTCGTTTATCAATATGATTTACGTATTTACTTAATAGATAAAAAAACTTACAATCCATCTTTAAGTACAATTCTAGAAGCTCCATACAGGAGTTCGAAAAGGACTTGGGCCTGCACAGCGGCAATGACCCCACATGGTCCTGGCTGAAAAAAGAAATTACATTCATATTAGTAATAATTCTAGAAAAAAAAATCTGGAGTGACTCCACTCAATTTTCTCAACATTAGGTAATTAACTTTTGTTTAAATAAATTAAAATAAGAGAAATCTGACATTAATCAGCTCAATTGAATAAAGCGTTCAATTCAAGGCTATTGCACTTGAAATAATTTGAGCCTAACCATGAACCACAATCATAAAGAATTTTTCGTTGTGTCCCTGTAAAAATCTATAAATGTTAGATTAAACAAAATCTATATAAATCCATGTATATAAATTTTCAGCTCAACCTAATAACGAATTTAGACACTTTCTCACCTGAAATAATTTCAGCCCATAGGCCATGGTGATAAAGAATTTTTCATTGTTTCCCCGTAAAGAAAAAAAAAAAAAAAACTAGTATGTTGTGGCCACCACAAGACTTTCTTCTATATTTTCCTATACATATTCAATCAGTAACAATATTTAAAAAAAAAAAAGATTTTTTTTTCCTTTTTTTTTTTTTTGTGAAAATTAATACATATTCAATCACTAACAATATTTAAAAAAAAAAATCGATAACTTTGTTTTAAATTATCACAGATTTATAGTTCAACCATTCGTTTTAAAGGTATTGACGAGACCTTTCGAATGATACACATCTTCAAAATTTTGCACAAAATTTTTTTCCTAGTTACGTACTACTATTATCAATAATTCATATTAATTTTACAAACACAAGTGTAAAATAACTCTTATTATGCACATTTATACGAATTTTTGTCCTATGCTGCCATGTTAAAAATTTAGATAAAATGCTATCACAGCGCCACCTGTTGAGCTATTGATCCCCAAATATAATCAGCAACAGTTTATGTCGGGGACCAACTAAATACCAAGTTTGGTAAAATTTCGTTAAAAAAAAAAAAAAAAAAAATACGATTATTTTTCTGTTTTTTTTTTTGTTAAAAGTAAAAAAAATCGATAACTTTGTTTTAAATTATCACAGATTTATGGTTCAACCATTCGTTTTAAAGGTATTGACGAGATCTTTCGAATGATACCCATCTTCAAAATTTAACCCCCCCCGGGGGGTACTTCCCCCCCAGGGGGGGAACCGATGCCCCCCCATGCACAATTTTTTTTTCCTAGTTAACTACTACTATCATCAATAATTCAAATTCATTTTACAATCACAAGTTTAAAATAACTCTCATTATGCCCATTTATACGGAATTTTGTCCTATGCTGCCATGTTAAAAATTTGCATAAAATGCGATTACAGCGCCACCTGTTGAGCTATTGATCCCCAAATCTAATGGGCACCAGTTCATGTCAGGGTGCAACTAAATACCAAGTTTGGTTAAATTTCATTCATATGTTCGTGAGATACAGCGTCCACAAAAAAATGATACAGACACACAGACAGACAGACAGACACACAGACAGACATTTTCTAAAAACTATCAATTCGTGTTCAGGACATCCCAAAACGTGTAGATCCGTCAAAAAACGGAGGTCGAAAATTTTCGCGAATCCAATACTTTCTCTATATTACATATAGAAGAAAGTAAAAATATATATATATATATACAGTAACCGCCGCTTAATAAATTCACTGGTTAATAAAATCAGCCGCTGAATCTGATCAAATTGCCACGACCGGAATCAAATCAATACAAACTACTTTTAAAGCTGCAGCTTAATAAAATCAGCATCGCCGGTTAATAAACTCAAAAATATCTCCACAGCAGCCAAAAATATCACTTATGCACACTAAAAATTTTTTTTTTTTTACTTTTTTTTTTTTTTTTCAATAGAAAAATAAATTAAAGCACAACAAACCCTCCGTTATTGCTCATTGTCGAAGATTTTACATTTGCAGCACTGTTAGAAATTAAACACGCCCATAACTTATCTCCATAACAATTTCAAGGAACGTATTCTTCAAAACGCAGTAAAAAGTTACAAATTTCATTTGAAACAATATAATATACTAGCAGGCAACGCCCGCTTCGCTGGTCCCTATTTTTAAATGAATCACTATAATGAATTCTCAAAATTGCATTAATTTTTATCACATGAAAAAAAAAGAGAAACAAAATCTGAGTAGGAAAAATGTCGCACCGGGTTCTCACTGCCTTCGGAAAAAATTCCCAAAATGCTCTAACTCTTATTTCTATTATTTTCCCACTTCGCCCCCCCCCTCCTGTCTATCCTAATAATTTTACAAATTTGAAATATCCGCAATCGATTTGTAAGTATCAAAAACATCTATGCACCAGTTTTGAACGATATATCTCTATTTTTATTTTTTTACCGCTCTACTCCCCCCCCCTTCCCGCCCTCCCAATAATTTTAAAAATTCGAAAATATCCGCAATCGAATTGTAGGTATTGGAAACCTCTATGTACCAATTTTGAATGATCTAACTCTATTTTCTTTTTTTTTTTTTGCCCCTCTGCCCCCCCTTCCCGGCCCTCCTAATAACTTTATACTTTCAAAAAAATCCCCATTCGACTTGCAGGCCTCTAAAACCTATCTGTACCGATTTTGAACGGCCTAACTGTATTTCTATTTGTTTTTTACCATAGCCCCCCCCCCTTACCGCCCCCCCTTCCCGCCCCACCTAATAATTTTAAAAATTCGAAAGTATCCGCAATCGATTTGTAAGTATCGAAAACATCTATATACCAATTTTGAGCGATTTAACTCTATTTTTATTTTTTTGCCCCCCTCCTCCCCCTCCCCTCCCCCTTTCCCGGCCCTCCTAATAACTTTACACTTTCGAAAATATCCCCATTCGACTTGCAGGCATCTAAAACCTAACTGTACCAATTTTGAACGGCCTAACTGTATTTCTATTTGTTTTTTACCATAGCCCCCCCCCTTCCCGCCCCACCTAATAATTTTAAAAATTCGAAAGTATCCGCAATCGATTTGTAAGTATCGAAAACATCTATATACCAGTTTTGAACGATCTAACTCTATTTTTATTTTTTTGCCCCCCTCCCCCCCCTCTCCCCTCCCCCTTTCCCGGCCCTCCTAATAACTTTACACTTTCGAAAATATCCCCATTCGACTTGCAGGCATCTAAAACCTAACTGTACCAATTTTGAACGGCCTAACTGTATTTCTATTTGTTTTTGCCCCATAGCTCCCCCTTGCCGCCCCCCCCCTTCCCGCACCTCCTAATAATTTTATAAATTCGAAAATATCCGAAATCGATTTGCAGGTATCGAAAACCTCTATATACCAATTTTGAACGATCTAACTCTCTTTTTATTTTTTGCCCCCCCCTCCCCCCCCCCATTGCTGCCCCACCTCGGGGCTGAATTTCTAAAATTCCAGAAATTGGTTTTTAGATATTTGCATTAGCTATATTTTAGAGCAAAAATTTCACGCATATCTATTTTTTTGTTTGAGATATATAGGATTATGCGAAATCACGTTTTTACGCATGTGAAATCACGTTTTGCCCCCCCGCCCCCCTTGGGGACCGAATTTTGAAAATTCCAGAAATTGGTTTTTAGACATTTGTGTTAGCTATATTTTAAAGCAAAAATTTTACGGATATCTGTTTTTTTTGTTTGAGATATGAAGGATTTTGTGAAATCACGTTTTGCCCCCCCCCCCCATCTCCTCCCCTTGGGGGGCGAATTTTGTAAAATCGCTTCTTAGTGGATGCCTACGTCATAGAAAGAACATTGTCACAAAATTTCATGCTTCTAGGTCCAGGGGTTTGGTCTGGGCGTTGATAGATCACCCCCTCACTCAGGAAGTCTTCTTTTATATATATAGATATATATATATATATATATATAATTTCTAATTATTAAAAGGCAATTTCTAGTTCTTATTTTTAAATTACTATAACTCATGAGGCTTACACGGAAAGATTTTAAATTTGTAAGAACAGCTCATGAACTTATGGTAAAGTAATGATAATTTTCCTCAAAGGAAAGCGTATGGGAACTTGGAATGCGTTTAATTTACTTATATTAAAGGAACAACTAATTAATTATCTATCAAAAATTAATTAATATTGTTTACTATTTTCATTATTCGTTACCTTTTGAAGTTCCTTTCCAAATTCAGGGAAGTAATGCCTTTTCCTTCAGTGCAGGAACGTTCGCCGGATATAAAAATCAGCCGCTTAATAAAGTCACTTTGGTTGCGAACTAATGTGATTTTAATAAACGGCGGGAACTGTATATATATATATGTGCTATATTCACCCAAATATGTACAGTTCGTGCGATGGTGACTTATAACATACGTACCAACTTCCAACTCATTCGAACAAAGCGTTTAGATGCTATCGTATCAGTTTATTACATACATTACCATAAAAACAGCATAAAGAAACTTCAGGGACCTCAAAAATACATCAGAATCTCAGTCTAATTTTTGTCATGATTTTAATACTTTCCTTACACATATGTATGCTCGAAAAGTAAGAAATCATACATATATGTTATGGCCATCATAAAACTTTCTTCTATATTATTCTATGTAACAAACAGCGTTACATATATCTCGTTAGCATGCATAAAAAATAAATCATATCTTCTCGCCATAAATATTTTCAGTATGCAGTTTGGAGTCATTTTAACTAATAGTTACTGAGATGTTGTTATGTGGAAATGCAGATGGTGAGTATTAACAGAGTCACCTTTCAGCTGATATACACTCAAATTAATTCAACATTCGTTCTCATAATGGTTATCAATTTTACTTATAAGATTGGTGCATTTATACGCCATAGAAACTCAGATATTACTTTTTCATGCACAGAAAAAAATTCTATACAGTAAAACCACTTACCAGCCGGTATGCTGTTAAACCGAATCGGCAAAATGTTTCATACTGGGCCACTTGTGTATCAAGATTTGTGCAGTTATCTACAATAGAAGCTGAAACATAGCTTTCCCATAAATGGGAGAAATCACAGTACAGCAGCGCCACTTGTCGAGAGATTTACACCAAAAATAACTAGGCACCAATTTATGTAAAGGTGCAACTAAATTATAAACATTTATGAAATTCTGTGCCTCAGTTCTTGGTCTAGAGTTCCGACAAAATTTTTGTCATACGCAGACAAACATTATCTAAAATTGGTCAAATCATGTTCTGAATCTCACAAAACATGTAAATTCATCGAAAACCAGAAATCAAAAACATTTACCAACCCATTACTTTCTTCTAATAAATATAGAAGAAAGAAAAGGTAAATAAATAAAATAAAATTTAAAGAGTAACTTAATTTTGACAGATTTTTATTTGGTGCCAAAGATTTGTGAATATATTTATCTATAAATTATGTTTAGCATTTATTTTTGTTTAACACTTATGGCGACAAAGACATTTGCTTAAACCTTCGTATTTCAAGAATTGCCTTTTCAAAAATATTTAACTTCCTATTAGAATATATTATTTAATGTACCTGAAACATACTTTTAAAATTGGGAAACAAAAATGTAAGCATTCATTGACAAAAAAGCGTGCAATATCATGGAAAATGACAAATAAATAAACAAATAAAATCTAAATATTTTAGATTTCAGTTTACATTTTTTTTTTTTTTTAAAGAAATTTGTCAATTTTGTTATAAAGAAAACCTGCACCACATTTCCCTCAAGTTCTAAGCCCTTCATATTTTGAATATTTACATCTGAATGTTTTTTCTTAATAAATTAAATTTTGGTGTGAAAACATGACGTTACTACTGCTATCTGTTGGGGATTTTGCAAACAACTTCTGTTAAATGCAATGGCTGCAGGTTAGTAACAATCACTTAAATCGTGTTTCAAAGCTTGTTAGATTTTCCTACATTCAATATAAGAAAACACTGTATTCGTAAAAGTCTTCGACTTCTTCTTTTTGACGGTTTTATACGTTTCAAAACTCCCTAAACGCATGTTTACTAATATTTAATGATGTCTATCTGTGTGTAACAAAATTTTTTTATGAAAATTTAAACAGTAGGTATTATATGAAATATATTGCATATTTCATATATTTCATATCATCTGTTATATAGAATGATATGAAAGAAAGTTTTGTGGTGGTCATAACATACTAGTGACATTGACTGAATATTGAGTTCGGTTTTTTGCGTATATTGCTATGTGTATTAATGTGAAATACGGGGAAAATAATGTTTAGCAATAGGATTAAAGCAGTTCTTTGATCTGGAGACTTGCATAAGGAGGCATGAGAACCGATGCAAGCGTCGCACCCACCAACCAGCCCATGCTCGTGGGAGCCCATACGGTCCCCGTTAAGTGGTCCCAGAATCTAGGAAGTCTCGACCGCTTTGACAGCAACATAACTCCTATGCGGCAGCAAGTACCGCCCCTGATATGGATTGCAATCAGAATTACGAAGCCTCCACCATCTCTCCGGACCAGCTTAAGCTAGTCAATTTTGAGTCCGAAGCTCCGAAGGCCTCAGGTTCTGGCAGTTCCACGGTTTGGCGACCAGAAGGGGCAGTTTACCTTCTGAGGACGTCTTCTGCGATCCATAAAGCCGCGCTCCCAACGGCGTTCACCACACTAGCCGATTTGCGCCAACTGCGCCAACTAGTTGGATCTACACTCGCTTCTCCTTTATTGGCCGACCTCCACTGCCGCACAACAGTTCCCACTCAGGACACCTGATACTGCCCCCGTTTCCCGGGCTCCTCACCACATGTCAATCAGGTTGAAACCAGCGCAGACATTAAACAGAACAGTCATGCACCACCAGTCAAAATTTCACAGACTCACTCCATTCGTTCTAGACTCTACTTCGAACATCGAAGTGCAGGTACCAAGAGATCTTAATGACACAAGGATTGGCTATTTGGTACTAGGGGGGGGACCCTCCAACGGGCGAGGTACAAACCCCATTCGACTCTCAACTGCTGATCTTTGCGTTCGAACCCAACACTTTAGGCAGTTGGATTGGAAGCAGAGGTTCCCTGCCTTCTTGGAGTCTTCCTAAGAGGTTGAGGATTGCGTTCAGGCTCTTCGACCATTCTGGCCCCACCACCAAGCGGGTCTAATACCCAGCAAAGAAGATCGGATATTATAATCTCGATCCCCTTCCTACAGTAGTAGTCCAGGCATAGATCCCGTCGCGTTCGACACTGGAAGTCCGCGGGGAAATACTTCTCCCTTACTGACCTCCAGCGGGCTCACTCATACAGCACATATCTGACTGAGCTGGTGTGGTGCGTGTCCCACATATGCATGCGGGATTCTTTTTTAAAGAAGCGGTGTTGGTGAGGCCCAAATGAGCCATGTGCCGTCAGGACTTGGTTAACGAAGAAGTCACCCTGAATTCGGCTCGTGCAACCTTCGGGAAGACTTCATGCGTGAATCTCCCCACAGTCGCGTCATCCCACAATGTTTGCCATGCTAATATCATTTTTTGTTATTTACTATCCTTTTGATATGACATTTTCTAAGCTTCACCTCAATGTCAACACTGTTCCTCCAAACAGCGGTTTTGGCAGATAAATCTGTCATTTCATTATACTGATGACCGACATGTGCTTTGATCCAATGCATAAAGACTTTGACATCTTTTTTGCTTCACCAAGTCTTTGATCTCAACCACGATCCTGTGTTTGAGCACTAGACCATAAAGCGATTGAAGCGCTGATCTGGAGTCCGAGTAGATATCTAGCTCGCCGAGACCCATGTTTACTGCTTCCGTAATTGCCTCCTTAATCGCTAGGTCTTCGGCTGCAAAGACAGTGCTGTGATCTGCGAGACGGAACTGGCACTCCGAAATGATGTTCAAAATTATACCTCTGGGGGTCACCGAAGCGGGACAGCCATCCCTTCCGTGGAGGATGAAAATTGTGATGGCATGTCTCCGGACCACCCCTAGGGATGTGTCCCAGACCGTCGCCAATTGCCCATCAGCACTAGTGCGACGTAAAACCCATTCATTCCGAAACGATGTTGCCTTGAGAGACCCCGAGAAACGCGCAGCTCACCCTGCCGTCCTCTGTTTTTGAGCCGTCGGTATAGAAGTTATACGACTCTGCCTTCGAATCCATAGTCCAAGGGAGCCTCCAAAGATCTTCTCGTCTCGGGCTGTAAGTCCAAGTCTCTACCGTTTCCGGATTGAGATTGGTGCCTTCATGGTGCCTTCAATACTCTTTCTCCATTTTAATAAGGAGGTATAAGGAATCCTAGAATTCATAAATATTTTATAACGGAATTCACTAGAAACAGTAAAATTTGACTTCTCAGAAATGAACATATTGTTTGTTTGTTTTATTGATAACATATACATCAGATTTGTATGCTTCACTTATAGTCCGCTTCTAAATCTTCGTCAGATAACGACAGATAGCACATGACAGAATTACAATACGAAGAATTGGAGAAAACACCCAGGGCCAGCGCGGGAATCGAACCCGCTCTCCTACGCTCGAAGGCGATTAGTAGTGTGGTGACATATCCACTCGGCCACGGAGAGCCCAAATGAACACATGAGATAACGAATAATTAAAAAATAAATAAATACATAAAATAATAATAATGCAGTTGTGTTGTGCATAAATATATAAAAATACTTGCCAACTTTTGTATTAATCCATACGGTGGTAAAGATTTGAAAGAAAATCCATGATTAATCCATGCCGGTTTAAAGAAATGTTCCGTGTTTCCGAATAACAGCAATTTTATTTCCTAAAATAACACAGTACATAATGTAAGAATTTTAAAAAATGAAACATATAAAAAAGTGCTAAGTAAGTGTCTATAAGTAAGTGTCTTTAACGTCATAACTACAACTATACTACAGTGCCTAGAAGTATATGTAATGTGTTTATCGCACTATAACCATACAAATATAAATATTAAATATTTAAATATATTAAGGGCTATGTAAGAAAATAGCTGGAATTGAGTTTTCATTTTTATTAAGCATTTAAACACTTTCTAAAAATATCTGAGGGCGAATGTGATTGAATTAGTTTATATATTTGTCTGACTGTCTATATCTGTCTGTCTGCGCGCCTCCAGCGTAAATATTTTTAGAATTTTTTAAAAAATGACAGATTTTATTCAATCTATTTAAAAAGGCATTAACAGGCCCTGTATAGCTGCTTTGTGTACGGGACAACCCCCTCCCCTCTTTTTTTCAGAAAAAAAAAAAAAGCCAATTTATTGCGTTTTAGAAATTGAAATATTTCTATAAATCATATTTAAACAACTTTCTATTGCGAAAATCCTAATGAAATTGACATTTATTGTTAATATGCTAAAATAATGCTTTGTATAGAATATGGTATGCGTAACATTCAGATTTACAGGGCTACACTAAAATATTCTGATGTATTGGGGTCCTTGGTAGTCAAAAATCTCTCTTTCTCCAGCCCCATATAATCCAATGAGATTTTTGTTGCTTTGTATTATCAGGATATCTTGTTCAAAAATAAAGTTTTTCGAATTTTGTATTCTGAATTTAATTCTTTGAAATGTCATCTTTTACCTTAGAAAGCAATTTTTTTAAAAGAAGTAAACTAAATATTTCTTTTCGAGACTGAAAACTAGGCTCTTAAAAGTTTGCTTCGTGAAATAAAATATTTATTTATTTAGATTTAGATTAAAAACACTTTAAAAACACACTTGTCTAAAATTAAACTTTATTTAAAACATTTAAAAAAATTATCCAAAGCTTTTCGCTTTGAAATAGCAAAGCATCATCATACGGATTTCATTAAACGTTTCAAATGAGTAGTTTTATATATATTTTTGCGTTTTATGGTCAACAGTTAACTAACTAGAACTTTACAGTATTAAGCTAATATCTTGAACAAAAGCAAAGCCAATTTGAAGTCTGGTGAAGGTTGGATCCAGGAGCGAAGAAAAAAAAGGAGTCTTATGGTTACCAAGGAGCTGCAAGTAGCTGCAACTATTGTCGAAACAAAGGTGCTGCAAGTAGAATAGAGATGAGACGGGCTCAGCCCGAGCCCGTAAGCCCGAGCCCGAGCCCGGGCCCGAGCCCGATCAGGCTCAAATCTTACGCAAGTCTTCGGGCTCCGGGCGGGCTCGGATTCAAGCTAAAAGTTCCTTTTATTTTACTCCTCACTAACTGGAAAATGTAAAAAAAAAAAAAAAAAAAAAAAAAAAAAAAATTATTCATTTTGAGAGCACCTTTAGTAATGCCTTAATAGTCATGATAGGTTATAAATCACAAAATAATCTTGCAAACCTTAGTGGCTTTGACTTTCTTTTTTCTAAATAGAACTTTTTTTTCAACGGGATGCATATTATGTCATACTTTTATACAGTAATCCTTCCTCCTTCGTTATACTGGGCCTCATTATATCACTCATTCGGATAAATTTTTTGTCCCCCGATAAGCGCGTTATAAACAATGGGCTGCCCTATAAATATATATTATATAAATATATACATGTATACAGAAACACAGACATTATAAATTGTTATAATAACATTTATAGTTATTTAAATTGAGGATTGATAATAAGAAAATTAATTTGAAAATGAAAACGGTATTTAATTTTTTTACTATTGTGTATGCGTTGCATAGCGTATCACTTTCAATATCGGGCTCGGGCTCTGATCACACAAAATTTTTCGGGCTCGGGCGAGCTCAGTTCAAAAATGTTTCGGGCCCGGGCGGGCTCGGATTGCTAAAACAGAGCCCGAACTCACCTCTAAAGTAGAAGTTGTCACTATTGGGGTTACTAAGCTACTGTAAGTAGAAACTGGAACTGTTGTAGGATTAGGAGGTGCTGCAAGTATTTTATTTATTTATTTATTTTAAATTGCTCCTTTAATCCCTTAAAAAAAGAAAAAAAGCGACCTGTTCAAAGAGAAAAACTTTATTTTTGAACGATATATCCTGATAATACAAAGCAACAAAAATCCCATTGGATTGCATGCAAAATAAAAGAGGGAGAGTATCTGCTACCAAGGGCCCTTAAGGGTTGTAATTGGAAGTTTGTGGAATTGCATTTCCGTTTGCGTTAAGCATTTTTAACACTTTCCAACAATGTTTATAAATTCATTTAGTCTATCTGTCTGCTTTTCTGTCCTTCTGTCTCTCCGTTGTGTGACAACGTAAGCAAAGAACACTGAAGGTTAAACGATGCAACGAGTATATAGTACAGTTGGAAAGTGTTAATAATCAATGCGAACTGCAAGATTTTTCTTTCTTTCTTTTCTTTTTTTTTGGTAAGATAAGCACCTTATTTACTTCTAGGCACTGTAGCAATACATAGAGAAAAAGAAAATAAAATCTCCTCTGTTATTTGGAACGGATATTTAAAAATTCCTTTTCGGCCAACTTAAAGGCAAAGGTCCTTTACGTTAATGTTACAAAAGTAAAGAAATATTACATATACATTAACACATACTTAGACAATGACTTTGTTCCCACACATTGCATTATTTACGTCGCTATTCTATTTTCAAGAAATTTAATTGTCAACTACAGAAGGGTTTTATTCATTCTACTTAGAATTTTAGGCTAGATTTATTGGTAATGTAAATATTTTAATTTTTTTAAATTCAAGCTCATAATCATTCAACAAATAGAATAACGTCACAAAGATATACAATCCCAGCAATGGTGAATCCGGGAGGAGGCTATTGGGATACAACCCCCTTCCCACCCAAGCTGAATCAAAATTATAAATTTTATTTAAAATCCATATAACTGTTGGTTCAGTATCTGTCTTTTAAAGAAAAAATAGTAGAAACGGGAATATGTACTTATGACCTTACTATGGTCAAGCACTGGTGAGCCTGGCGTTGCTACGGTCAAGTCAAATACAGTTAAGTGGTAGCGTTTTTTGGATAGTTATTTCATTGTAATTTTTATTGAATTATTAAAAGTTTTGTATTGTGTTTTTCTGATTCTTATTATCGAATGAGTAAAAATTGTAAAGTGAAACTGTTTTGGTTCGCATAAGCTGGAACATTAACATTAACATTAGTTAACATTGAACCATTTGGGCACCACTAAATTTCAATGTTAATTGTTACAAAGTTAGTAAATTGTATGATTTGGCGAGATTTTGGTGTCAAAACTTGCAACTTAGCAATGAAATTTGTGATTTGGCTGCAAAATTTTATAGTTGACGGCGAAATTTTTTATTTGGGGACGAAATTCGTTATCTGACGACAAAATTTGGTGAGCTTGGCAATGGAGAATGGCAGCTTTGGCGTCATTATATATTCTTCCCACGCGAAAACCTCATATCTCTTCACAGACCAATATCCTGTTTCCACAAGATAAAAAGTCAAAGGAAGCTGTAACGTATTACTTTCAATCGTAAATTTCAAATTCTTGCCTAAACCAGCATTCTAAACTATTCAACACAAACAATATTGGTATTAAGACTAACGTATAATTTTAATTTTATATTTTTAAATGATTAATTAAAGCGGTTAACATGCTTTTTATATTTTCAGTGATCTTTTTTAATTATCATTTGCACGCGACATAAGCATCAGATTAAAAATTTAAGAAATGAAAACTATAGAAAATGTCGGCTTCAATTAGATTTTTTAAAATTAACTAAAGTATGAAAAAAAGGTGGCAACAAATCACAAGAGTTTTATTAATTTCGCAGACTAGCGAGCTTCTAGAAGTATTTCGGTTACCATGGCGTCGGGCGAAAGAATAAATAGATTTTACTTCCTGCTTTACTGATTTTGTACTGGGAATAAAAATTGCAAATTTCTGAATTCTTCAATTTTCTTCAAAATTATTTCAAACTTGCTACACACTGTTAACATCACAAGACGAAGCTGCAGTTCAAATTTCATCGGGTTTCGAGAATAAATAAAAAATGTACAATTTAATTGCAAATTAAATTTTATTCTAATACGCGTATTTCAAATCCTAACTATGATTAAATTATTTTTAATACATCATTCGAAAGATATTTTAAAGTACTTTTATATTATCGAAAGTGGGATTTAAGATTTCGATTCATTTACACGTATTGAGGTCTCCTGAGTCGGTTTTCTTCTGTATCTCAGCTACTAATAAATATAATTTCATAAGTAATACATCATTAGAAAGCTTTGTTGATTTGGAATCGAACAGTAGATTACAGAAATTTCTACCCCAGATGGCACTGTAATATTTTAAAATTTCAATTTCTAATTATGATTAAATTATTTTTAATACATCATTCGAAAGATATTTTAAAGTTCTTTCATATTATCGAAAGTTTTAACCAGATTTGCACGTTTTGAAGTGTCCTGATTAGGTTTTCTTTTGCATCTCAGCTAATTCAGTTAGACCGTTCAAAATTAGTATATGTAGGTTAATTAGGAAAGGCTGAAAGGGTGGGGGAAGATATAGGCGTGCACCGCGCGCATATCACCTAACTTGTGCGCACGCAACGCGCACGGGACAGCGCTGCCGAAGGCAGTGGGGACCCGGTCCAACTTTTTAACCGATGATAAATGATTTTTTTCATTTTCTTTTCTTAAGAATAAAAATTTGATTTGAGAAAGAGTATGTGCGTGTAGCGCGCGTATACCTACACACGTGCGCGCGCAGCGCGCATGGGTCTTCGCTGCCGAAGGCAGTGGGGACACAGTGTGAGTTTTTGCCCCCGATCAGAAATGATTTTTTTTTAGGGGGCACGAAGGGTCAGGGAAGGAATACGCACGCGCATAGCGTGTATCCCTTAACTTGAGCGCGCGCAGCGCTCACGGGACTACGCTGCCGTAGGCAGTGAGGACCCGGTCCGACTTTGTACCCGATGAGAAATGATTTTTTTTAATTTTCTTTTCTTGAGAATAAAAGTTTGATTTGAGAAGGAATATGTGCGCGCAGCGCACGTAAACCTTCACTCGTGCCGGGCATGGGTCTGCGCTGCCGAAGGCAGTGGGGGCCCGGTGTGAGTTTTTACCCGATCAGAATTTTTTTTTTGGGGGGGGGAGGGGGGCACGAAGGGTCAGGGAAGGAATACGCGCGCGCAGCGGGTGTACCCCTTAACTTGTGCGCGCGCAGCGCGCACGGGACTGCGCTGCAGAAGGCAGTGGGAAACCGGGGCGACTTTTTACCTGATCAGAAATGATTTTTTTTTTCTTTTCTTAAGAGTAAAAGTTACTGTTAGTGATTCTTTAATTTTAGTGATTCATGTTAAAATACTGACCCGCTAGCGGGCGAAGCTCGCTAGTTGATATCCAATAAGTACTGAAAATTACTTACGTCGTGCTCATTTTCTGTGATAGTTCTTTCATCTTGAATATCTTCCATTTTCTGTTAAATAAAAATTACATTTACAAATCATTTTATGAAAATAGAAGATTTATATATATATATATATATATATATATAGCGTTATATGTGTAACATATTTTTACTATCCGAACATATACATATGTAAGGAAATTATTGTAATCAGGACTAGTAAGTTGGAATTGTAGGTTTTGGTTTATCTATACGTTTTTAATATTTTTTCTTTTAAAAGGTATTGCAAGATTCACCCTTAATTCTTTTAAGTAGGTTCTATTAAATAACAAAAAAAAAAAAAGAAAGAAAGAAAAAAGAAAAAAAGAGTCTTTTCTTAAATATCTGTAGAAGTTTAAGCCTTTTAAAGATCATAAATTCATGAAAAAATGCAGAGTGAGGAAACATAATTTAAAGATTTCAAATCTATTTAAAAAAGAAAAGAAATTTTTTTTTTTTTTAATCATTGGAATTGTTGTCTGAATATCTATATTATTGAACTAAACCTAATATAATTCAATTTATACCTATCAAATGGAAATATAAGCTTTTATATGAAAGCTTTTCAATAATGTCAAGTGCCCTTAACGGCCCTCTTCACTTACCGTCGTCGGAAGCCCGAGCCAATGTGGGGAAATTTTCTTTACAAATAATTTATTAACTAATACATATATTTAAATTCTGTTTTCAGATTCAGAAAATTCCCAGCTGTTAAATTGACGGTCTTTTTTTAAAAATGTATTTTTTTAATTTTTAATATTTAATTTTGAAATTGCAAAATAAAAAAAATTCACATATTGAAAATTCGTATTTTGCAGCTTCAAAATAAAATGTAAAAGGGTCATTCCGAAAAAAAATGTAAATTTCACATTTTAAAACTCGAAAAATAAAAATAATATTTGCAAAAGAACTTTATATTCCAATGATAGCCAAGAGTGCATACTTTATTATGGCTTAAAATTTAATTTGATAAATCAAGTATTTTTAAGGATTTTCTTCGTTTACTGTCAAAAAATGGAGAAATTTGTCCACTCTGTTACATAAATGTTTTTTGATTTATCTGTGTTAATTAATCATTTAAATTGAGCTTTAGTCCTGTAAATATATGCAAATACATTAAAATTTGTTACACACATTGTAAAAATTATCATAAATATAATTGTTTATATTTTTTCTTATATTATAGTTCACTATGTTACGAATTAGGATACAACAGAAGAAAAAAGTTTATTTTTCTATTATATATTTAGTTTACACAACTCTTGTTTTTATGTTTCATAAAAGTTTTTATGTTTTTATAATTCATATTTAAAGTAAAATACATTTATTTTGCATTACTATGTTTGTTTCATTTAATAATGACAAAATAAGCTTCTGTAACAGAGTGGACATTTTCTGTAACAGAGTGGACACCTTCTGTAACAGAGTAGAAATATTTTATAATACTGGTCATTTTTTCCCTTGAAAATAGGAGGTGGGGAAGGGGGGGAGCCAAAAAAAAAAATTGCAAACATTATTTAACGATTTAATAGTGTTTTACACAATTCTTGATATATGTTCTTATGCTTTCTCACAAACATCCACACTACGTGGAAATTCATAATATAGTCACACACCCTGCAATTTAAGTGTGGGCTCAGGTAGCATTTCAATGATCTGATCAAATTCTGAGTATGAAATATCTTAATCATCAGCTTTGAATAAATTAGCACTATTGTTAGCAATTTTTCAAACTAATAACTCTTACTTCTCCATCATTCATATCTTCTTGTGTTACTACAGCATATTTGAATGTTAATTTATAATGAGTACCATCTGTGTTGAATTTTGCAAGTACATGGACTCCAGCTGTTATATCTTTTTGAAATATTTATTTTTATTTTTCTCAGTTCTTCATACATGGACAATAGTTTATCAGTTTCTGTTGAAGCCGATAAGTAAGCATTCGATATTTTCAGCTTTCAGTTGTTGTTGGATTTAAGGCTGATTGACTTCGCTGGGGTCCTAGGAATAAGTGTATTGCCCTTACATGATCGTTTTTCTAAGGAGGCCTAGCACACATTTACGTGAGTGTCAGAGAAAACCACAGAAAACTCTGCATAGTTAGGTTGATGAGCATGGCCTAGGATCGAACTTGGCACTTCCCATCTACTTTATTATTTCAATCTGTTTACCTTTAATTCAGTATAATTTCACCTTAGTTGTATCTTTAAAGGAATTAAAAACTTAGTAGCATCCTTCATATTATTACTGCATATTACAATCCGCCTTCCTCTTCAGCATGCCTCTACATCATCAGCAGCTCCTTTGTGGTGACCTGCTTCGAAAAAATTCCAAGTGCGCAACTTAAAATCAACTGCATACTTATTAAATAAGTAAAATTTTTTCTTTAGCCGTTATTGTTTAAAAGGGGCATCAGAAAAAGTTGAACAACATTTATTTTTGTGTCTGAATCATCTTTAAACTCGGTCCAAATAGATGCTAGACCATGATCTAAGCACAGATTCCGTACATACATGACTTTGATGTCAACTTACACTGTTCTCTAATAATTTTTCAGGGTCTTCCAAAGTGATGTATCACTTACATAATACAACTGACTTATATTTTACATAGCTTTGTTGAAAATACAAGCCTGTTGGAAATATTCTTAAAAATTAGAATCTCTCGATAATGGATTTGGCGCTCTGCATTACTTTCTTTTGGCAATATCAAAGAAAAAAAAGAATTTCCAGTAACACATTTAATGTATTTTTCAATTTGAAAAATGAATATATTAATTAAGGTATTTATAGTAGATAATATTATCTGTTTCTGTCAATATGTCCATTCTGTTACATTAATGGTCCACTCTGTTACATTCTTTGTGTAACAGAGTGGACAAATAACCCTAAAAGTAAGGTTAGAGACTGTAAATTTCAAGCTATAATAAAAATAAACTTTCCTGAAAAAAACTTCATAAATTACATATTGATTTTCAATAATTTATTCATTTAAATTTTTTTATGAAATAAAAATTTAAATGTAACAGAGTGGACATTTATTAAATGTAATCAAGGTATTATAGATATAGAAAGCAATTTATCTTGTTCTTGAAAATTTTATCCCAAATGACTGATAGCAGGGGAATAGTAAACCCTTCAGGCAATTCAGTAGTGTTGCCAGCTTTGATATAATATTAAAATATTTTTTTTTATTTACTGTAACAGAGTGGACATAACAGAGTTGAATAAAATTTGGGACACAGACAAAAAAATTGTTTTTTCATACAAATAAAAGGTGATGATTTTTACTTTCTTCTATATGTAATATAGAGAAAGTATTGGATTCGCGAAAATTTTCGACCTCCGTTTTTTGACGGATCTACACGTTTTGGGATGTCCTGAACACGAATTGATAGTTTTTAAAAAATGTCTGTCTGTGTGTCTGTCTGTCTGTGTGTCTGTCTGTCTGTCTGTGTGTCTGTATCATTTTTTTGTGGACGCTGTATCTCACGAACCAATGAATGAAATTTAACCAAACTTGGTATTTAGTTGCACCCTGACATGAACTGGTGCCCATTAGATTTGGGGATCAATAGCTCAACAGGTGGCGCTGTGATCGCATTTTATAGGACAAAATTCCGTATAAATGGGCATAATGAGAGTTATTTTAAACTTGTGATTGTAAAATTAATATGAATTATTGATAATAGTAGTAGTTAACTAGGAAAAAAAATTGTGCATGGGGGGGCATCGGTTCCCCCCCTGGGGGGGAAGTACCCCCCGGGGGGGTTAAATTTTGAAGATGGGTATCATTCGAAAGATCTCGTCAATACCTTTAAAACGAATGGTTGAACCATAAATCTGTGATAATTTAAAACAAAGTTATCGATTTTTTTTACTTTTAACAAAAAAAAAAAAAAAAAAAAAAAAAAAAGAAAGAAAAAAAAAAAAAAATCGTATTTTTTTTTTTTTTTAAACGAAATTTTACCAAACTTGGTATTTAGTTGGTCCCCGACATAAACTGGTGCTGATTATATTTGCGGATCAATAGCTCAACAGGAGGCGCTGTGATAGCATTTTATCTAAATTTTTAACATGGCAGAATAAGACAAAAATTCGTATAAATGTGCATAATAAGAGTTATTTTACACTTGTGATTGTAAAATTAATATGAATTATTGATAATAGTAGTACGTAACTAGGAAAAAATTTTTGTGCATGGGGGGGCATCGCTTCCCCCCTGGGGGGGAAGTACCCTTAAAAAAAACAAGTACCCCTCCAAAAAAAAAACCCTTAGAAAAAAAAATTGTATTTTTTTTTATTTTTTTTTTTTAAATATTGTTACTGATTGAATATGTATAGGAAAATATAGAAGAAAGTCTTGTGGTGGCCACAACATACTAGTTCTGTTTTGTCAGTCCTTTTTAGAATTTGTATTTCTGTTCTATATCATTAAACTGATTATTATAACTCATTACAAACTTGTATTAAATATGTTTGAATTTTATAAATTTCCGCTTGGGACAACAGGTTTTTCACTCCTCATCTAATTAAAATATTTTATTGTGGCTATTATATTTCATCTAGAATTTGAAGAAAAATATCCAATGAAAGAAATATAAAAAGGGAATAAAAACAAACACAGATGCGTTTTAATTCTTTATCATTATTTAAATAAAAAATCATATTTTCTCGGACATAGTTTTTACCATTTTTTTTTTTCGGAATGACCCAAAAATTAAAAAAAATTTTTTTTTAAAGGTCCGTGTTTTTAACAGCTAGGAATTTTCAGAATGTGTAAACAGAATTTAAAAATATGTATTAGTTAAAAAGTTATTTATAAAGAAAAATTTTCCCATAGAATAACATTAGCTTCGGCTTCCGGCGGCGGTGAGTGAAGAGGGCCCTTAACTATTTTCATGAAAACCAAGGATTAACAGTTTTGGAAAAATAGAAATTGTTCTGACAAGCTGTCATCTTTAGAAAATAGTTTTCACTGATACTTGCTCTTCATTCAGAGAGAAAAAAAAAAAAAAAAGCAGTTCTGACCCTGTCAATTAAAATTAAAGATTAAAGATTAGTTTTTACTTTCCGAACACACATATGTGAGGAAAGCATTGTAATCATATCAAAAATCCGACTTTGAGATTTTGGAGTTTCTATACGATTTGAGGCCCTCTGAGATCATTTTTGTTATTTTTTCGATAATGCATGTATGTGTGTATATGCGTGTGAGGGAACACAACAATGTTTAAACGTTTTGTATGAATAAACTGAAACTTGTTATATACGTTTTAGATCGCCGTTGCACGAACTGTATAGATTTTGGAAATTCTAGCAATTATAGTTTTTTACAGGGACACAATAAAAAACTCTTTATCATTATTGGTTTAAGGACTCAAATTTTTTTTTTTTTTTTTTTTTTTTTTTTGAGTAAGATAACGTTTAAGCGCCTTATTCGATTGAGCAAAAAATTCATATTCATGGTAGGGTTACCATCGCATGAACAGTATAGATTTTGGTGAATCTAGCACTTACAGGTTTTCCACAGGGATACAAAGATTTTTAAACTCATGATCCTTATTTACAGCTAATTTTTAAATTTTTGTTAAATCGACTAAAAAAATTAGCGATTTAAATAAAAAGCTTTTTAATACTCTTATCAAAAACCTAATGTAAATATGTAGTTTATGATACTGTTTAGCGTGTTTATAATAAATCGCGAATTTAGCGTAATTTTGTCCCATCCGAGTGATTTACAACACTTTAGGAAAGACCATGTAATAAATGCCATATTCAAGGGAATGAAAATTAAATCAGTGCAAAATATATTCTAAAACAAACCGCTTAAAAGCCAATATATATATATATATATATATATATATAATACGTATTTTTAATAATAAAAGCACAAAACTACAAGTAATTACACTCAGAAAATAAAACAAATAATCTGGTGTGTCACTCACACGACTTTCTCTTACCCTGAAATTTAAAACTATAAATTACAGACTGCATATTAAGGGGTAAGATAACGAGTACTGTTATGCAAACCTATGTTAAAACAATTCAAATTAGGCTTCTGAACAGCTTGATTAGATAAGTAATTCTGTGTGATGGGGGGCGCCCCCCGTTTAATTACAGTACCTACATTTATATAGAATTCGAACCTGTTATTAAATTCAAAAGTTCATTTAAAATTATTGAGACAACTTTCACACCAACATTCCTTGAAACTTATCAATCTTGATCAAACTTTTCTAGTAAAAAACACATTAACTTCAAATACAACATTTGGATCGCCTGAAGTTATTTGTTAAATTATTCTAACAGACTCAGACAAAGGTCAAACGTTAAAAACTTGACTTCGGTATTCACGAAGCCTCAAAACGTCTAAATATACAAAAAACTAAGAGATGAATATTTAGCTTTTAAAAAATACGGCTATGAGGAATTAATATCAATTCCTGAGCGGCTTTCCTGGACATCGTAAAATATTACAGTAAAGCACTTCTACTAACAATAAAAAAAGACTGTTATGGCTTAAATATTCACAGCCCTGTATATCTTCTAAAAGTTAAGTACACATCACGTAACGGACATAAATATAATCCTATATTAATAAACACACGGCACAACCTGAAATACACTTCATCGATTTTCAAGTATTGTCGTACTATAATCTAGTTCTTTTTTGTAGCCCTGTAAACGAACAGAGAATGATTTTTATACCATATTCTACATGAAACGTGTTTTTACGTATATAATATATATATATATATATATATATATATATATATATTCGTTTCATTTGGTTTAGTGCAATCTATAGATGTTAAACTCTACTTTTACCTGCAATTTTCCTCATAGACGTAATGTATTTGAATTCTCTTGAGTGTCCCTTTACACGAACCATTTGTTTGGTCTCAACAAAAAGTTTAGTGTAGCATCCCTATATCATACACATTTAGAATGCCAAGTTTGGACTTTCTGCTATAATTTGTTTTTGAGATATGCTGATAACAGACAGACACACACACAGACCAACCGCTAAAAAACATGTTTTATGGATTCAGGGTGCCTCAAAACATGTAAATATAACAAAAACTCAATTTTGAAAATTTAACCCAAAAAACAATACTTTCTCCACCTTATGGGTAAAAAAAAGTATAAATAAATAAATAAATAAATCATAAAATATATTAACGTGCTACGCGATATGAATGCACGAAATTCGGCGACGCAGCATTCACTGTAACACGCGTCTGTACGATTAACATGTATGGAAATAATAATAATAATAATAATAATAATAATAATAATAATCAGTTGGTACTGTACCTCACTCGGCATTAATCTGAAAATATAGGAAATTTGGTGTATCAGCAATCTCTATCATATTCTTTGCGCACATGAAACGTGACGAGGGAAAAAAAAATTATAATAATCTGGTGTGTCACTCACACGACTATTATTTTACTAAAATTTCCCATAGAATAACATTTGCTTCGGCTTCCGGCGGCGGTGAGTGAAGAGGGCCCTTAAGAGGATTAGTTTAGCCTTGGTTTAGGCCACCTTCCCTTATGTCTAACCAGTCTAAGCATGTTACACTTTAAGGGCGAATAGCACTCCATTATAATCTTTTTTGACAATTCTTAAACATAACAGCAATTTTGTCAATGGAATATCTTCTACCTCCAGGTGAGATCGCACAGACTTGGGGCAAACTTGGGTGAACGTCTCCTTTTAGGAGGGGATATGAAAAGATAGAAAGAATTAAGGTTTTAAACCATTATTCATTTTTAACTAATATTGTATATTAATCAAAAGAAAATACCATTCAAAATTCTTAGCTTGAAAATAATTCTAAAGTTTCCCATGTAAATTGTGTTTCACTGTAAGACGCTTTCATTACGCAAAAGTCAGAAAACTGAACAACATTTAGAAAAAAAAATAATCTGGTGTGTCACTCACACGACTTTCTCTTATCCTAAAATTTAATACTATAAATACAGGTTGCAGATTAAAAGGTAAGATAACGAGTACTGTTGTGTAAACCTGTGTTAAACAATTCAAATTAGGCTTCGGAAGAGTTTTATATGATAATTAGTTCTGTGTGAGGGGGCGGGGCTACCACCCCCTCAACACCCCGTTTCATTAATGCACCTACATTTAGAGAATTTAATTCGGTTATTGAAAAATAACTATGTTTTTAAAAAATAATTTATTAAAATTATTTTAAAAAAAATTATCTTTTATGATAAGGCAGACAATTTCCATATTAGAGAAGTAGTATAACACTAAATATATATATATATATATATATATATAAAGTTGAATTTATTCTCATAATTACTTACATTTTTTTTTTTTTTTTTTTTTTTTTTTTTGAGTTATAAATGAAAAAAATCGATAACTTTATTTTAAATTATCGCAGATCGATGGTTCAACCATTCGTTTTAAAGGTATTGGCGAGCTCTTTTGAATGATACCCATCATGAAAATTTACTCCCCACCTGAGGCGAGGCTCTTACATACACAAAAAAAATTTCCCAGTTGACTATCTCTATTACAAAAAATATATGTTCGTTTCATTTGGTTTAGTGCAGTCTATAGATGTTAAACTCACCGACTTTGGAATTTCTGCTACTATTTGTTCTTGAGATATGCTGATAACAGACAGACACACAGACAGACACACACACAGACCATTCGCTAAAAACATGATTTTCATATTCAGGGGACCTCAGAGCATGTAAATATAACAAAAACTCGCATTCGAAAATTTGACCCTAAAACAATACTTTCTCGACCCTATGGGTAAGAGAAAGTAAAAAAGAAAGAAAAGGAAAAAATTGCCAGGGAGAAAATTTAATTTAGTACGACAGAACTACTAATGTGTACATTACAAACTTTTTTTTTTTTTTTTTTTTTTTTTTTTTTTTGGGGGGGGGGGGGTATTTTTTCATATAAATACATACGATAGCTGTACATGCCCGTTCACATACATCTATTGGAAAAGATTGAGTATATTGCCGTACTGCCTCTCGTCGTAGTGTTTTGGATTAGTTCGTAAATCAATCTTCATAATTTTTAATCGTTCGATGAATTCTTTCCCGCTTTCTGAATTAAAAATCTCCTTATATTATTAAAATCTGTACGCGTGTGTGTGTGTGTCTGTCTGTGAGAAACGGCTTGAAACAGCAAAAACTCCGCCGCTAACGGTCGCACGGACTTCGAACAGGTACCGTCGGACAGAAAATTTATCGCAGATCTGGGTTATCTAATTTGCTAAACGATGCGACCCTAATTAGCGGAGATATTAATTAAAATGTCGACCATTGTCTAACGAAAAAACGATTCAAAATGGCACGCGACCGCCATATTCGACCAGGACCGCTTACCTCGAAAGAAGAACTACAAAGAGGAAATTTCGTGGGTTTTTGTAAAGCGATCCTGCTCCAACGGTTCGAGATATCGAAATACACCTCAAACAGCAGAAAGAGCATTTATTACCGATTCTTACGGTACAATTTTTTTGTTTTTAAATACGGATTTTTTATATTTTTAAAAAAAGTTTTAAAAAGGGTCGAAAATTTCTCTTTTTCGCGGTCGTCTTTTTTGAAACGCCCTGTACGGCCGAGTAACCCTTCCATTTCTTAACAGCTGGTATATAAAGAAAGGCCATTTAATCCTCTTTCGAACCATATAAACATTTTTACGAAATACGGATTAGCGATCCATATTTTTAGATTTTACGAAACATCGATTTTTTCGCAAAACATTTCATAACTCAAAAGCGTTTAGAGATAAATCTCTTTTTTTTTTTTTTTTTGTATATAGATCTCGCTTTCATAATTTAATTCCCAAAAGATTGAAAGAAAATTTCAAAAACTGAATGAGTTATAATTTTTTTAATTTTAGCCATTGAAGCATTCATTTGAATAAGACGACCTTCCAGTGGCGGATCCAGAACTTGATTTTTTGGGAGGGCTAAGATTTGTCAAAGTGTTATTCTAGACGAATAAAAAATTTACAATTGCAATATTCAATTGTGAATGTCAGTGTTTTGGGGGGGCTTCAGCCCCCCCCCCCTTAAATCCGCCACTGCGACCTTCATTGCATCAGATCGTAAAATGTGTTCGTTGGCGTTTCCACGGCAACCATTTCATGGAAAAGAACGATGTCTGATGGAAAGCGGAAAAAAAAAAAACCTTGAACGGAAAGAGAAACATGAGCTGGTATTTAATGAGGTCACGTGTTTTGGAACTGCGATTAAAAATTGCAATTTTTAAAAGGCTTCAGTTTTTGAATGCCGCACACTAAACTTCGTATACAGACCTAACATCACAAGACAGCCTTGCAGTTCAAATTTCATCGACTTTGCAAAAAATTTACGTTTTAATTGGAAATTAAATTTTATTCTAATACGCGTATTTCAATTTCTAATTACGATTAATTTATTTTTAATACATCATTCGAAAGATATTTTAAATTTCTTTTATATTATTCAAAGTTTTCAACAGATTTACACGTTTTGAGGTTTCCTGAGTGAGTTTTCTTTTATGGTGCTGTAATATTTTTAAATTTCAATATTGCAATTTCTATTTATGATTAAATTATTTTTAATACATCATTCGAAAGATATTTTAAAGTTCTTTTAAATTATCGAAAATTTTCACCAGATTTATACGTTTTGAGGTGTCCTGAATCAATTTTCTTTTATGCCGCTGTAATATTTTGAAATTTCAATATTTCAATTTCTAATTATGATTAAAAAAATTTTAACACATCATTCGAAAGATATTTTAAAGTTCTTTTATATTATTCAAAGTTTTCAACAGATTTACACGTTTTGAGGTGTCCTGAATTCGTTTTCTTTTGTATCTCAGCTACTAATTAAAATAATTTCATGAGTAATACATCATTGGAAAGCTTTTTTGAATTGGAATTGAACAGTGGAATACAGAAATTTGTACCGACAGATGGCGCTGTAATATTTTAAAATTTCAATATTTCAATTTCTAATTATGATTAAATTATTTTTAATACTGATGTATTAAAAGATATTTTAAAGTACGAAAGATATTTTAAAGTACTTCTATATTATCGAAAAATTTCACCAGATTTACACGTTTTGAGGTGTCCTGAATAAGTTTTCTTTTATGGCGCTGTAATATTTTGAAATTTCAATATTTCAATTTCTAATTATGATTAAATTTTTTTTAATACATCAATCGAAAGATATTTTAAAGTTCTTTTATATTATCGAAAGTTTTCACCAGATTTACACGTTTTGAGGTGTCCTGAATTAGTTTTCTTTTGCATCTCAGCCAAATGAGTTAGAGATCGTTCAAAATTGTTATGCGTAGGTTAATTAAGAGGGCCTGAAAGGGTGGAGAAGAAATAGGCGTGCATAGATATGGTATATATATGTGTTAGTTATCGCATACATGCGTTAGATTAAGTTGTTTTTGCTATAAAATTGATAAAATTTGAATTTTCAATTTCAAAACTCTAGATAAAGAAAATGGCAAACTTTCATATTCGATTGAAAACATAAACATTTCATTTCAAAGGATGATATTTACACAATAAATATCCAACTAATATATTAATTAAAAGAAAAATGATAAATATATTCTATCATAATTTGAAGTCAAATTTGTCTTCAAATGTCTAAATAAAGCGTCTGATATAAGATATTATATGTTGCAGCGGAATAGAGTTCATATTTGTCATCCATGGCAAAAAAAAAAAAAAAAAAAAAAAAAAAAAAAAAAAATCGCTAAATTATCTGGCGAACATATTTAATTCCTTTCAAAAATCATGGTTATTTAAAGAACTTATATTAAGAGAGTAATGAATAATATGAAACAATATTTCGTACAATAAATATTACGAAAATATACATCTGGCATGTATATTTTCGTTTTACGTTTCTGATCGCCAAATACAAAAAACGCCAAGGATGACAGAGTTCTGAAATTTAAAATTAAAATTTTATCAATTTGACAGCAAAATAACTCAATCTAACGCATGCATACGATAACTAATACACACCTATACTAAAATACGGGGATTAAAATCGGGAAATAATTTTCCTCGATTTTTAATAATCTTTTACAAAAGAATCCAATGAGCGATTAACATACGAAATATTTTTCTTGCATCCACGAACGGTCAGTGACGTCACACTTCGCTTGCGTATAGCTGCAACCGTTGAGCAAATTCCATCATGTAATTTATAGCTGTCAGATTTCTCCCACTTCCCTCAGTTTACTGCCACTCCTCAGAATGGCTTGACTTCAGAATGTTTTTTTTTTTTTTTTTCTCTCATCGTATCATCACGCCGAGCCCATGTAATGAGCTCACCTTAGTTAAAGAATCCCGATTTACTTGATGCTGCAACCCAACTTCAGGCTTCTACACCTTCAGGTGGAGGTAAGCGGTGGTCTCGTACAGTGTTGCCAGACTGAATTTTACTTTTTACCCTCCGACACCTATAAAATTACCCGCAAGACAAGCGTGGATTGATAGCGCCATCTAGTGGAGAAAATATGTACTTGTTTACAAGTAGAAGGGTATGAACTCTTCCCCGTTCGCGAAAAACATTATTAAATACGTATTACTGGTATTACCGCTACAAAATTTTCTTTAACATTTTTCTTTTCAAAAAAATTACCCACTGCAAATAATGTATTAAAATTATTTTCTATGATGAATGCAGAGAATTTTCGTAAAAGAAAAAGTTTACCACTAAATATCCAAAGAAAGTTAATTTTATACTCGACTAATACATCATACAGGCTTCTTTTTATTTGTTAGAAACGAAAATACATATATATGAAAAGATAAAAATAATTAAGATTTTAAATTATTAGTTTAAATTAATATTAAGTGATAACTTAATATCTCAGAATAAATTTTAAATTTAAGAACAACTTTATGGGAAATCTGTTTTAGACAGAGTCCAGGTAAAATTAGTTTTACAACAAAACACATCGTAGCGCGATAATCAGATTTAAGGACGAGTTTTAGAATAAAGATTATGCAATGACTTATTATTGTAAATAAATATTTTTAATTCTATAATGATTTGCAAAAAATAATTCGCAATATATATATATATATGAAAAGATAAAAAGAATTAAGATTTTAAATTATTATTTAAATTAAGTGATAACTTAATACCTCAGAATAACTTTCAAATTCAGATTAATACCTCAGAATAACTTTCAAATTAACTTTCAACTTTATGGGAAATCTATTTTAGACACTGATCTCTATAGTAATCTACCCTATAGAGATCAGTGATTTTAGAGCGCAGGTAAAATTAATTTTCTAACAAAACACGTCGTAGCGCGGGAATCAGATTTAAGAACAAGTTTTAGAATTAAGATTATGCAATGGCTTACTATTGTAAAATTTTTAATTCTATAATGATTTGTAAAAAATAATTCGCATTTGCCCATTTATACGAAATTTCGTTTTATACTTTCTTGTTAAAAATTTAGGGTAAAAAAAAAAAAAAAAAAAAAAAAAAGAGGTCGTAACACCATTTGTTGAGCGATTTATATTGGAAGCTGACAGACACTAATTCATGTCAGAGTTATCAATCTATATATCAGTATATCAGTTTGTATGAAATTCTGTGCATTAATTCATGAGATACAGCAGTTGCCACAAAAGTTTGTCATAAACACAGACATTAAAAAAAAAAAAAAAAAAAATGGTCAAATCGTGCTCAAGAACTCTCAAAACGTGTAAATCGATCAAAAACCGAAAATCAAAATGGTTTACGAAGCAAATATACTTTCTTATATATTTGCAGATAACACGATTGAGGAACATTGTATCAATATGCAAAGGCGGATCCAGATCTTAACTTTTGCGGGGGGGGGGGGGGGGGGGGGGGCTAAGATTTTTCAAGATGCAATTGTACTATTCATTTGGGAATGTCAGTACTTTGGGGGGGGGGGGCTTCAGCCCCTAGCTTCTCCCCCCCCCCCCCCCCCATAAATCCGCCACTGCCAACATGCACATGATAAAATCGAATACAGATTTTGAACTTGGAAATTTTCGAAAAAAGAAATCTTGAATATATTGATCTTTATTCTTTGTAATCTTATTTTTAAAGGTAGGAAAATCTTTAGGGTTTTCAAATGGACGACTAGAACAAGGTGAAGCTTCCACTGTTTGTGGAGGAAAATTGTGCTATGATTGGATATATTCCATTATTTGTGGGCTAAATTAGAACATTGGTAGCTTAGCCTTAGGCAAATTAAATGAAAGAAAATCGTCATCATTACGTCGAGTAGCGTCAGAAAGTCGCGTCGTCAAAACAGCGTTCGGGTCTCCGGTCGGGTGGGTGATAGTCATGACCATGAGACCGGGAAAACTATGGTTACTCCTTCTCCTTAACAATTCCTGAGAAAAATTACACAAACTGTAAATAATTGACTCTTCATCATTAAATTTAAAAAATACCCGAAATACCCTCATGTCAAAATTACCCTCAAAAATACCCGCGACTCTTCAAAATACCCGATTTTCGGGTAATTACCCGCAATCTGGCAACACTGGGTCTCGATCACTGCAGGTGCTCCCTAAGCTCCCGTGATGATGATGATGATGAGAACCGTTGAGCAGTTAAAGGGGTTGGGACTGACTTTTTCAGGCACCCTGTTTTTTTTTTTTTTGTTTTTTTTTTAATCGTAAAGATATTATAATGGGACCTATTTCAGACCAAGACCTTTACAACAAAACAAAAAGTATCAAAATCGGAGCATCCGTTCAGAAGATATGAGCTAACAAACAAACAAACAAAAAAATTAAGATTACTAAAAAACATTACAAAAAAAAAAAATTAAGATTCTAAAGCATTTAAATTCGGTATACTTTTTTTTTTTTTTTTGTTCCCTGTGGTTGTATACCCAATCTAGTAATAACGCTTTTTTTCCGTCTGAAAGAAAGAGTTATCTCGCTCTCATAAGAAAAAGTTTTAACCATTAATTCAATCAGGAATTAGGAAAATCTATTTTGCTCAATGGAAATATTTAATTGAAATTATTCGATCGATGAAGTGTATTAAAATACATTTTTACGATATGGCGATTATGAAAAATTTCTAAAAAAAAAAAAAAAAAGATAAAAATATGATACGATATATTAGACCTATCGTCCAGGGTTAGTAGGCATTTTCGTTGAAAGAAATAGTTTGTTCGTTCGGTGCAACTTGCACATTAGTCCCGTGAGGTACGACTTTCACATTAGTCCCTTAAGGTACAACATTCACGTTAGTCCCGTCAGGTACAACTTGCACATTAGTCCAATTTAAATATAGTGACCAACGAAGCTGGCAAAGCATTCGTTGATTCATTTTTTTTTAATCCTTTTTCCTTTGATTTACATCTTTAAAAAAAAAAAAAAAAGAATCCTTTATTTATCTTGCCATTACAATCTTGCGATCAAATTAGGTGAACAATTTTGCCCAAGCCCTATCTCGATTAAAAACAATGTCTTCAAAACTTTTTTGCTTTGAAATATTTAGAATCATCTCCAAAGCTGTAAAAAAAATACCTACACATGATTTAGTTAGTTTATTTAGACTTCAAATTTAGCACTGTGTGCTGTTGGTCGTCGTTTCTGAACGAGCAACATTCCTGTTCTGTGGAGCTGTGTACTAAATTAAATGCTACTATTTTATTTTTAAAATCTGTTTAATGAATAACTGTAATTGCTAATTATAGTTAAATATAATTTAATAACTAACTTTAATTTTTCTTATTAGGTGATTCTAAACTTCTTACTTCTGGTTGCATTCAATGATTTTAATCCGTGAATTAGGCCACCTTGAAGAAAAATGAGAATCTCAGTAATTGAAAAACCTCTTTTTAATCAATCAGTATTGTTACCACTTTATAGTTTTAACATATAGGACGGAGGACTATTAGTTTTTTTTTTTTTTTTTTTTCAAATTATAACATCGCTTTCAAATTATTCAATTATATTTTCGATAAATTTTAGATTTTGACAATGTCCAACTATCGAAATCGACAACGCAAAATCCCAGATTGAGACTAATAGGCCCTCAGTCCTAAAAAAACTAGTATGTTGTGGCCACCACAAGACTTTCTTCTATATTTTCCTATATACATATTCAATCAGTAACAATATTAAAAAAAAAAAAAAAAAAAAATTACGATTTTTTTTCTAAGTTCTTTTTTTGTTAAAAGTAATACATATTCAATCAGTAACAATATTTAAAAAAAAAAAAAAAAAAAAAAAAAAAATTCTAAGTTTCTTTTTTTTTTTTTTTTTTTGTTAAAAGTAAAATAAATCGATAACTTTGTTTTAAATTATCACAGATTTATAGTTCAACCATTCGTTTTAAAGGTGTTGACGAGATCTTTCGAAAGATACCCATCTTGAAAATTTACCCCCCACCCAGGGGGGGGGGGGAAGCGATGCCCCCACATGCACAGAAATTTTTTCCTAGTTAACTATTACCATTATCAATAACTCATTAATTTTACAATCACAAGTTAAAAATAACTCTCATTATGTACATTTATACGAAATTTTGTCCATTACTACTATGTTAAAAATTTTGAAAAAATGCGATCACAGCGCCACCTGTTGAGCTATTGATCCCCAAATGTAATCAGCACCAGTTTATGTCGGGGACCAACTAAATACCAAGTTTGGTTAAATTTCGTTAAAAAAAAAAAACGTTCTTTTTTTGTTAAAAGAAATACATATTCATTCAGTAACAATATTTAAAAAAAAAAAAAAAAAATGTTTTTTTTTTATTTTTTTTTTAAATCGATAACTTTGTTTCAAATTATCACAGATTTATAGTTGAACCATTCGTTTTAAAGGTATTGACGAGATCTTTTGAAAGATACCCATCTTGAAAATTTACCCCCCCCCCATGGGGGAAACCGGTGCCCCCACATACGCAAAATTTTTTTCGTAGTTAACTACTACTATTATCAATAATTCATATTAATTTTACAATAACAAGTTTAAAATAACGCTCATTATGTACATTTATACGAAATTTTGTCCTATACTGCCATGTTAAAAGTTTACATAAAATGCGATCACAGCGCCATCTGCTGGGCGATTGATCCCAAAATCTAATCAGCACCATTCCATGTCAGGGTCCAACTATATACCAAGTTTGGTTCAATTTCATTCATTGGTTCGTGAGATACGGTGAAAAATACAAAATTTTGGGATCACAGCGCCACCTGCTGGACGATTGATCCCCAAATCTAATCAGCACCATGCCCCGTCAGGTTCCAACTATATACCAAGTTTGGTTGAATTTCATTCATTGGTTCGTGAGATACGGTGAAAAATACGAAATTTTGTCCTACACTGCCATGTTAAAAATTTACATAAAATGCGATCACAGCGCCACCTGCTGGGCTATTGATCCCCAAATCTAATCAGCACAATGCCCCGCCAGGGTCCAACTATATACCAAGTTTGGTTGAATTTCATTCATTGGTTCGTGAGATACGGTGAAAACACGAAACCACAGACAGACAGACAGACACACAGACAGACATTTTTTAAAAACTATCAATTCGTGTTCAGGAGATCCCAAAACGTGTAGATCCGTCAGAAAACGGAGGTCGAAAATTTTCGCGAATTCAATACTTTCTCTATATTACATATAGAAGAAAGTAAAAAAAAAAAAAAAAAAACCATACGGTTTAAATTGAAAACCTCCTCTTTTTTGAAGTCGGTTAAAAAGTATAATCAAAATAGGCACTAGATTTTCTTTATTAAAAAAATATACTACACCATCCTCCTTCCAAAGAAAAAAAAAAAAAAATCGCCAAAATGGCGACGCAAATTTAAAATCCTTGAAAGGTGTCATTATACTAAATCTGAACTAAATTGGGTAATACACTCACCTAATTCATAGACATATGTTAATCATAGATATAGTAATTAATAAAAATCTATCATTCCCATGTTATCGAGCAAAGATTTTTGATGCCAAAAAAAACTAGTATGTTGTGGCCACCACAAGACTTTCTTGTATATTTTCCTATATACATATTCAATCAGTAGCAATATTTAAAAAAAAAAAAAAAAGAAAAAAAAATACGATTTTTTTTCTTTGTTCTTTTTTTGTTAAAAGTAATATATATTCAATCAATAACAATATTTAAAAAAAAAAATCGATAACTTTGTTTTAAATTATCACAGATTGAACCATTCGTTTTAAAGGTATTGACGAGATCTTTCGAAAGATACCCATCTTGAAAATTTACCACCCCCCCTCCCCCGGGGGGAAAAGCGATGCCCCCACGCCCACATGCACAGAAATTTTTTCCTAGTTAACTATTACTATTATCAATAATTCATATTAATTTTACAATAACAAGTTTAAAATAACGCTCATTATGTACATTTATACGAAATTTTGTCCTATACTGCCATGTTAAAAGTTTACATAAAATGCGATCACAGCGCCATCTGCCACTTAAATTCACATACAATATGTTCTTTAAATTTTTACATTCTCCCTCTTCCCACATATGTATCTTTTATACAATTTTTGAAAAGGTTACCACATGATTATAATTCAAACGGTCACGCCATGGGAACCGGGACTTTTAAGCAAAAATTAACGTACCATGTTATGAGATAAAGAATGCACACAGGGCGACAAACTGCCTTTATTTTGTAAGATGAAAAGAAACCAAATTAGGAAAAGTCAAAACAAGCTATTGTAGATCTACATTACGTTAAAGAACGAATAATATGTGATCAAAGGTTTCGATAGAGTTGCAATAAGCAAAAGATACATATGTGGGAAGAGGGAGAATGTAAAAATTTAAAGAACATATTGTATGTGAATTTAAGTTGCAATTTAGAGGTCATAAACATGTGTTCGTTAGTTTAATTTAATTTTTAATATGATAATATATTTTTTAAAATATGTGATTATCGACATCACAAATAGAATATGGAAGTTTGCCATTTTTTTTATCTAGAGTTTTGAAATTTAAAATTCAAATTTTATCAATTTTACAACTAAAACAACTTAATCTAACGCATGCACATAACTAATACATGTCTGTACCTAAATATGGGGATTAAAATCGGGAAATAATTTTCCTCGATTTTTAATAATTTTTTACAAAAAATCCAATGGGCATTTAACATAGAGGAACAACTTCAGTATATTCCCACAACGATATTTGGCGATTTTTTGTTGGCGATTATGGCTAAATCATAAATCTAAAAACCATAAATGATAAAATCATAAAACATAAAATCAGTAATCCAAAATAAACAACATATAGGCTGCGATATTATATCGCAAAGAGTCCAGAACGACATCGTTATCGTTCAAAACAGCGCCAAAGAAAAATCGCTAATCCAGCTGTGGGGATATACTGAAGTTATACCCTGAAAAGCTGCAATGTTTCTGATAAAAATGCATTTAAATAGTTTTGAGAAGATAGAAAAAAATATATATATTAACATTATATTTAATTATTTTACCTTTTAAATTCGGATATAACCGCACAAGAAAAATTACGATAATAATCACAATAAAAACTGTTGCCATATTTTAGAAAACTGAAATAATAATAATTTACTTACATTATGAAACTCTTTCAAGCTACTTTCGATTGTTGGTAAAAAAAAAAAAAAAAAATCAAGTTCAATTTTTCACGAAGTTTTATATCAATTTTAATATTTATGCGTGAATTTCTTTTCATTTCAAAAAAATTTAAAGGACAATATTCCTCCTTTGGGTTCGAGACTATAAGAAATCAGCTGTTTTAGGAAAACAATCCTCAACTCTACCATAGCAAAGCATTGTGGCCTGCAAATTTTTATTTTGCAATATTATTTATAAGAGTTACAGATTATATGAAATTGAAGTAAGAGTGATGCTTTCGTGAGAATAGTGATACTTTCGTTTTGTTTTTAATCCAGTTTTTGCAATTTACTTTAATATTAATCAACATATATAATTATTAAAAGTTGCCATGTGAACAGTGGCGATGTTAACAGATTTAAATAGACGTTCCATTTAATAAATTCCTTTATTAAAGTGATTGAAATTCTAATTATTTAAGCTTTGATGTCTATATCCAATGTAATCAATGACATCTTTTTTCTATTTATTAATTTGTAATGTGGTTTCTTTGTAATCTTTAATTTTGTTCGCAAAAGGCTTCGCTATTTTCGTTTTAAACATTGACATTAGTTTCAAGATTCATAAGTGATGATTGATTTACTTTTTACGCATTTTTTGACGCGTTTAATTTTTATTATCTTTTATTCATTATATATATGTGTGTGTACATAAAATGTTCTGCGATTTTACGATATGGAATAGTCTTAACTTTACCATTCGATTCAGTTGCTTACATTTCTCTTTTGTTCTTGTTTGAACAGATATCTGATTATTAAGTTTCACTGGAGAAATATTTAGACTTGAAAATGTTATGCGTAACAATAAAACGGCATCTTGTATCTAATTTGTTTACAAAACATCGGCCACGTGTTCGTGGATTTTACCTACTGTGACGTCACAGGAATATTGTCTAAATAAATTATGTATTTTTGTCCAAAAAAGGGCTTTTCAACTTTTTCGATACAGTACGTTTCGATACTGATTATTATTAATTTTCTTTTTCTTTCAAAAAAAAAAAAAAAAAAAAAAAAAAAAAGATTTTGATAAAATTCTGGCAAAAGCACAATTTAGTTCAGTTCGGAGGACTATTAGTTATCTTTTTTTTTTTTACTTTCCGAATATACATATATAAGGAAAGTATTGTAATCACGTCAAAAATCCGAATTCAAGATTTTGCTGTTTTTATACGTTTTGAGGTCCCCTGAGTCCGTTTTCACAATTTTTACGATGATGTATGCACGGACTGCATACATCATCGTGCATACATCATCGTGCACGATGATGTATGCACGATGATGTATGAACGTCCATGGATGTATGTGTGTGGGTGAACACGCTAGCGTGTGAACGCTTTTCTCGAATGAGTTGAAAGTTGGTACGTATGTTGTAAGTCACCGTATCACGAACCCTATTGATTTTGATGAATCTAGCACATATAGTTTTTTTTACAGGGACACTAAGAAAAATTCTTTATCATTATTGCCTATGGGACAAAATCTTAAAAGTGCCGTAGCGTCTAAACGCCTTATTAAACTGAGCAAAAAAATTATACACATATTATAAATCACAGTTTCACGATCTGTATAGGTTTCGGTGAATCTATCACTTATAGTTTTTTTTTTTTTTTTACAGTGACACAACAAATAATTCTGTATCATTATGGCCTATGGAGTGATAATATTTTAAGCGCGATTAGCACCTAAATGCCTCACCCACTTGAGTTGAAAATTTATATACATGTTTTAGGTCACTATCACACAAACTGTACAGATTTTGGTGACTGTAGCATTTACAGAGTTTTACAGGGACACAAATAAAAATTGTTCATCATTATGGTCTATAGGCTCAAATTATTTAAAGTGTGAAAGCGACTAAACGCCTTATTCAAATGAACTGAAAATTTAAATACATGTTATAAGTCACCGTCACACGAACATTATGAACTTTAGAGAATCTAGCACTTAAAGATTTTTTTTCAGGGACAAAATGCAAATTTCTTTATCATTGTGGCATATGGGTTCAAACTTTGAAGTGCAATAGCGTCTAAATGACTTATCCGGTGGAGCTGAAAATTTATATAAATATTATAAGTCACTGTTGCACTAACTATAAGCATTTTGGTGATTTACAGGGACACAACGAAAAATCCTTTATCATAATTCATAATGATCTATCGGCTCAAAGTTCAATAGCGTTAAATTAAACATCATGTACTATATGGAGAAAAATACTCAAACATTCTATTATAATTTTCTCTTTTTTGTTTATTTAACAACTCCTCTTACCTTACTTTATCTACAAAACCGTTAATTACTGAATGTTCGGAAAGTCGAGTGGGGTCACTCCAGATTTTTTTTTTCTTTTAAATTATAACAACGCTTTAAAATTATTCAAATATATTTTCGATAAATTTTCGATTTTGATAAATGTCCAACCATCGTAAAACTGTGTTTTATTCATAATATTCCGTACTTAAAAAAAAAGAAAAAAAAACAGAATTTAGTTTAAATTGTAACAATTTACTGCTTTTTTTTTTTTTTTTTTAGCTGCTAAATTGCAACAATGTGGGATCTTTTTTTTTTTTTTTTTTTCGTTTTTAAAGGCAAATACCAAAAAATGATAGCCTACAGTAACCCTCGTTCATTAATATTAAAGCGCGTAGCTTTAATTCATAAAATGTTACATCTATAAAATATTTCTCTGACGTGGTCCAGTTACCATCATATTTTGTAGACACGATACGATCAACGAGATATATAAATTAGAGTGCTGATTCAATGGATGAAGGATTAGCTTTCCGTGGTTCAAGATGAATCACGTCAGTAGTTTACTGTGTTTGGCCCTTTATCGCTATTTTGGCATTTAAAATATCAGTTCGACAAATTATCATTATTATTAGGTAACATGACGGTACTATGACTGAAAAAAAAAATAATAATAATAATTAAATAATTTTACACACATTTCACATTTTAATGAATAATAAAATACCTTTTTTTTCCATCGTTTCCCAGCAAAGTTTAAATGTGTTTATAAAAGAAAATTTAAACTTTTAAAGAGCTAAATTTAACAACAAATCATAATTTTTCAACTATTTTTAAGCATTTTGTCGGTTAAAGTTCAACTACACGAAATAAAAAAGAAGTAAAATTAAAATCAAAAGGGCTTAGAACAAAAGAATATTAAACTACGTAAAACAAAACAAAAACAAAAACATTGGCTGCGAAGAACAATCTCCAAACCGTTGCCATAGAAATTTACTGAAAATAAGCTGTTACCAAGGGAACCACCGAATACGCAGATGCAAGGAGAGCATGTCACATGACTCATCTTGGACCTTCTCAAGGGTTACCATTTATCACTCTACTTTATATATCTCGTTGGATACGATAGTGACAATCCGCGATTGTAATGAAATGCTCGCCCTCTGGTGGGCTACGGTGAAATTACAATAAACATGGTTTAATTCGAATTCCATATAGCCGCCATTGCTAGCCGATGTTTAGTTTCACATATATTTATTGAATAAAAATGAATAAATACGGTAAAAAAGATAACACATACTTTTGTGTGCCACAGTGTAAATCCAAAGCATCAAGAAATCCAGAATTGAGCTTCCATTTATTTCCAAATGACGAATTTAAAATTTCAGTTGCTTCGGCTAATGGAAGTAAAGAATTAATCAGATGATTTGAAATTAATATTTGTTCAACTTCAGTTAAAAATCTACTTCCGATCGAACTTTGAATAAACTGAAGTATTTTTTCCAAAAGCAATCAATTTTCCATAATGTAATGGCGGAGAAATTATAGTACGAATATTAAGTAGAATAACAAGAACACTATTGGAACACACGTGGCTAATGTTTACTAACAACTGCAGTGTTCACAAAGCGCCGTCTATCGATCATTACAAACGCGGATAAAATACGCGAGGATAAAAAATAATATACGAATAATATTTAAGCACGCGGACTCAGTTCAGCGATAAAAGAAAAAAAAAATGACATTTGTCTGATTAGATCCTTTTATAGAAAAATTTATTTTTAAAAGTTGCATCTTTACAATCCTTCAAGCGTCATTTTAAACCCAGCAATACTTTAAAGAAATAAACAAAATATGAACGTTTTCATAAATTGTCTGAAAAACGCAAGAATAAAAAGTACAATCAAAATAGATACTAAGTTTTTTTTAACAAAAATTATGTCGAAATGAATAAATAATAATAAAAATAAATAAATAAATAAAGGGGATCTCGCCAACATGGCGGCAAAAATTTTAAAGTCGCCATATGTGGCGACTTTTAAAGTACCGGTATAGGGGTCATTTATTAAAGCTGTCTTGATTGGAGAAATATGAAAACTGGGTCATCAAACACGAATTTTATTTTGAAATTTCTCTTTGAATGATTTGGTTTAACTATCATTAGTATTTCATCATCCAAAAACTAATAATAATTTGGCTTCTAGTGACTTAGAATTTTATTGGATGGTGAAATTGGTATAAGACTTATAAGTTTCAAATTTTAAAGGTAAATAAAAACAAAGAAATAAACTGCGAAAAGTTCGCATGGGTTGGGTAGTATTTTTTATTATACTATCTGAAAAAGGTACAGTTTTAGTATAGGACCTCCTTGGTGATTTTTTTTATTTTTGTTGTCGTTTTGGAGATTGGGGCGCTGATTAAAATGGGCTATCGAAATTGCGTAAGTAAAGGTTTTGCGAGAAGCATCACAGCTACTTCGGTACCAAATTTCAAATTTCGCCAAAGGAATCCTATATTAGCTATTCCTAAAAATTTTCATTTATTTTATGTTATTTCAATACTGCATAGATTTAAATAATGTAAATTAATTTTAGATTCGTTTTACTTCCATTCCTATGAGAGTATTATATTCGATCAAAAAATTCGGTATCGAGTTTTTACCTGATTTACATGTTTTAAGGAATTCTCAGTCTAAAAAAATGGTTTTCAGCAAATGGTCAATTTGTGTGTGACATAACGCTGGAATGAAAGTTGAATGCGTACTTATTGAATTTACATCGAATTCCAAAGACTTAACACTTTATTTACACATACAGATATATTAAACATATTCGAACACAAACCCAAACCATATTGAGTTTTGCCATATATAAGTTACAAATACTCGGTTCTATTTAATGATGCCATATAACATGTGTAAAAATTTTTTGCTCAGATTAATAAGCCGCTATCACACTTTTAAAAATTTGGCCCCATAGGCCATAATGATAAAGAATTTTTCTTTGTGCCCCTGTAAAAAAACTGTAAGTGCTAAATTCACCAAAATCTATACAGTTCGTGCAACTGTGACCTATAACATGTGTACAAATTTTTTGCTCAGATTAATAAAGCTTTTAGATGCTATCGCACTTTTAAAAATTTGGCCCCATAGGCCATAATGATAAAGAATTTTTCCTGGTGTCCCTGTAAAAAAACTATAAGTGCTAGATTCACCAAAATCAATAGGGTTCGTACTATGGTGACTTACAATATACGTACCAACTTTCAGCTTATTCGAACAAAGCGTTTAGACGCTAGCGTGTTCACTCACAGACATACACACACACACATACATACATCATCGTAAAAATAGGGAAAACGGACACAGGGGACCTCGAAATGTATAGAAACATCAAAATCTCCAATTCGGATTTTTGACATGTTTACAATACTTTCCTCACTATAGTGTTCGGAAAGTAAAAAGAAAAAGAGGGTGTAACACAAAAAAGATTACAAAGAGAACTTTACTACAATTATAGGTTCGATTAATTCAAGAAGAAATTCAGGAACAACTTTCACCAAACTTTTGCCAATCATACAGAAAGGAACTAGCAAAGAGCAGATAAAATTCAAGCATACCTAAAATTTTCTTCTTTTGGCATCATATTAAAGCTTTCAAGCTTTCAACTGACATCAGAACTACCATTTTTGGTGGTTCACGTTTTTTGCTGATCATTTATTACAACTTGGCGTGGAAAAATTCTTTTAGATTCGGATAACATAGTTGTATAGATGCTAAGTCGCCCGATTTGCAAGTTAAACTTCATACTGAAATTTTGTATAATTTTTTCAATTTCTTTAATCTAGGAAAATAATGTGACGATTCCTTTGTAAGAAAAGTGATGATAAATCTAATTTTAAAATTAGAAAAGTTGCCAGTAATTATTATGTCTGTTGTTATTGCCAACAGTCTGTTGTTATGTCTGTTATTATGTCTGTTGTTATGTCTGTTGTTATGTCTAGTTATTATGTCTGTTGTCTATATTGTCTGTTGTTATTGTCTGTCTGTTGCCAGTAGTTATTATGTCTGCCAGCAGTTATTATGCCAGTAGTTATTATGTCTTATGTAGTTATTATGTCTGCACTCAGCACAATCTTTCACAATGTACAGGATTTAACAGAAGAGATTCTCCTTAATTTCTTTCAATTGCCAATAAAAAGATTTTTCATGGTTGTATGAAAAAGAAATATTGACATGTAAAACTATTATCGATAACACAGGCCTGCGGAGTTTTTGAAAAATATAAGAGAAGTTTTCGCAGATTTTTATCTTATTTGGTGTGTTGATTTCGAAAATGACCTCCATTTTTTTTCCACCACGTCAGTATTTTTTATAAAATCGATATCGATACTTATTTTTTTAAAGCAATATATAGTGTAACCACGTTTCCTACGCCTAGCAGTGAGGACGAGTCAAAAATCTTGGAGGGTTTCCAAGTTGACCAACAGGTTTGAATTTAGTAAGCATCCAGTCATTCGGTATTCCCTTATCGCTTATTTTCTCTCAACGAAAAGCTTGTCTCCCCTATTTTACTAGTGGACTCGTTGAATCCGCACTTGCGCAGAGGCTTTCATGGTCGCAAGAAATGTAGTTAAAGAGTAGTATGTACTATTATCTGGCAACAGTGATTTTTATCCATTTAGCCAAAGCGCACATTGAGACGCAGGCGTGCCGCGCAGGTCAAGCGACATTGCTCTGGAAAAAACTACGTGAAGCAGGGTGACTGCATATTGCCGCGCAGTATAAAGCTCCTATAATACTCCTATATATCTTATATAGGAGTATAAGCGCAGTATTTCATCACGTTTCACGTTTGTTGACATTCAGAAAGAACGTTTCGTGTTTCGTACTTTCTCATTTTGTCATTGCTGACAATACGGATTTAAGTTCTGAATCAATTCCTGATACAGAAATAGATACGTACTTATTATTTTATCGTAGATCTGGAAAAAAAATGTTCTGGAAAAGCGATCACATGAAAAATAGAGAAAAACTTCCATATTGTTTTGACTTGCGAAAAGCTGTGTGACGCTCGAAACTGCGTTCCGAACACAAAAGACACTCGGACCAATGTCAGAAAAACCTGCGCGTGGGCCAATTTGCACTGTTTCTGTCTTTTCAATGCTTCACAAAATCGAGGGACGTGAAAATTTCTCTGCACGTGACGGATGCGTCTCAATGTGCGCCGGCCCTAAATCTATGTAAAATGATCAATTCTTGGTGTAGCAAGTTGATTTTTCAGCAATCGATTTATTTTTATAGGTTTAAATGGATGAAAACCACTGTTGTTGGATCGCACGAGACGCCTCTGGCCGAGAGAAAAACGTGAAGTTCCCTTGGGTATTTTTTGCATAAAATTACGGTGCAGTTTCTAAAAGAAAATCCTCAACATACTATTTTATTTGTTTTTATAAAGGTAACTTAGATAAAATAGACGATTGACCAAGAGGAACAAATATTATGTATGTGTTAAAAATCGAAGTAAAATGGAATTTTTCAAGAAAACGTGACGTGATAGAAATTTTTCGTTATATTTATTGAAAACAGCACTAAAAAATTCATAAAATTCAGCTGTCAATTCTCTTGTATTTTTTCATCACAGTCCTGTGTAATTTATATCAATGATCTGTTTCTTCAGAAAATTACAAGGGAAACTTCAATTTGCAAATCGATTGATACTGTGATTAATGAAAATGAGATTGTCAAGTATCCCACTGAGTTTCTAATTCTTTAGATGCTCCAGGAATGCCTTCCACATACTCAAATTTAAAACTGGATCTTCTATCATGCTTTTGATAAAATTAAATGCACTGAAGAGGTGCAATGGAACAAGACTTATAATAAAATCACTAAGAGGGCACGTTATTTAAGCAATTATTCAAACGTGTTGCGCAAAGGAGGAACATGTTTATCTTCCACATTTACCTTCAATCGCTTAAGAGCTAACTTTTCAGTTTAAACGACTGCAGTTTCTGACTAGATTCAGTTATGCTATAAATAGCAATGAATCTCAAGAATAAACATTCAAATTTATAGATTAACATTTGGAGGAGGATTGTTTCTGTCACACTCAATTAAGTGTTACATACTTCCATGTAGAAACTTTTAACAATCTTCATGTTTATGCTTCTCCAGGGAAAAAACTAAAAATATTGTTTATACAGAACTTCTAAGAATTTCTCAACACGTTTCATCGAAAATCTGGGTTGAGCTTTGAATCCAGTGCATTCAAAACTTTCAGTTGTAACATCATAAGACTAAAAATTTTTCCCGAACAGCCCATCTTTTACCCAAGATATCTTCAAGATGTCCTCAGGATGAAAAGGCATACCAGAAACATCCTGAAGAATGTACTGTAGATAAATGTGTTGTTAAGGTATTATTATTTATTTATTTGCATTGTTTTCTATTAAAGACTTTTGAAAATGTTTCATACATTTTTCTTTCTCTCTCGCATCTTTTTTGCTCAGTTTTTTCATTGATTTCAAAATTCTATAAACACTACTTCAACCCAGGCAATGCCGGGTGGACCTGCTAGTCATACACATACTTTGATAATATTTTTTTTATTTTACGTTGATCGACACATCCACATAGAATACAAATTTCTTGTTGCTAAACTATTTGCCATCAAATGTATTATTGAACAATGTACCCAATAACGTAGTTCAACATTGAAAGAACGATTGGCAAGAGTTGTTTAATAAGCAATGTGAACAATACTTATAAGTGTTTTTTACAACAATGAAAAGCCTTATTTTCAACAATTTTCTTCACTCTAATTACCGAGCCTATCTGAGAATAGCGTATTGTATTTTACACACAATTTTCTTATGTGTCTTACTTTTAAATTTTTTGAACATTATCCCATAGATAATGCTCGTAAAAATTACATGTATCCAGTGACGGTCTCCTTTAGTAGATGTGGTGTGATAGCGAGTAATAATAGTTCAAATATGTTTCTTTAAATAGGGTTCGTTCCCGCAAGCATGTAAAGTTGGAAATAAAAAAAGCTACCAGAAGCTAATCCCATTAGGTCCCATTATTCCACTACCTGATAGTGTAATTGATGAACCTACATTTTAAAACGAAATAGATTTAGTTTATTCTCAGGTAGCGAACACATTCGATAAAATGAAACAATTCCTATTTTACTGCCGGACTCTGCTACTAACCTCCGTTTCAAATCGAAGTGGAATTAGTTCTGTTTTAGGCAGAGAACACAATTAATGAAAATCAATCAATTTCCATTTCCCCACAATTTCATAAAAAAAAAAAAAAAAAAAAAAAAAAAAAAAATCCAAAAATTGAGGAATTTTTAAAAAGTATATTGTTGTTTCTGTTTTGTAAAAGAAGCTCCCTTTTGATGCTTGCTTGCAGTAGGCATGGGAGCCTACATAATCAAAACTCCCCTGGCAGTAGGAAAGGGGAGGGAGGACTGCCTTCCCTGGCAGTAGGCAAGAGGACCTGCCTTATCAAAACTCTCCATGAGAAACGATGCATGGCGACCTTCACTTGGTGTTTCTCAGGTCATGCTAACAGCCATGCATGCGTGTTTAATGCAACACATAAGATTTCATGTGCGCGTGCGTATGTTAGTGTTATAGTTACTATTATAACATATACCTAGTTTTCTTCTGTAGTGATTTTCCACAGTTAAGATTACGAATTTCGAAAACTATGATTTTTGTGTATTTATAATCTGCTTGATACTCTAATATCATAAAATTTAGAACTAAGTTAAAATCACACATTGTGTTTCTACATGGCAAAAAGTAAGTAAAATAAAATCTGATTTCCCTTTACATACTTTGAAATAAAAAGGTAGCTTGTGTTTTGTCGGTCAAGCCCCATATTCCCGTACACTCTTCGATTTCGAGTATAAGGTAAAATGGAGCAAATTACATTGGTTCACTCCTACGAGACCATCTTGCTTACAGTGTGTAAAGGTAAAAACAAAATTTCTCCTACCACATCGCAATTGGTACTGAAGTAATTAAATACAGTATTTCAAAACTAAAAATAATAAATAGAAGTTGCAAGCAATAAAGAATATTGGAAAATTTTAACAAAATTGGAAGAATAGAAATCTAAAATTTATGCTGAAAACTATATCTGCAAGAGGTAGACTGCTGACAAAACTTTGGCAACCATTTGATTCTAAAAAACTGCAAATCATGTACGGATGTATTCCGTATCCTGACATGCAGAGACAATAAGAAGAAAATGTAAATATCAAAAACTGATTAATAATTCAAAATTAAAACGTTTTACGGAAAATACAGGAAAATGACTAAATAATCACCCATGTGTAACAAATAAAAAATGACAAAAAAGTGAGACAGTTATTGAATTTGTGTCCCTTTAACATCAACGATCTTTAGTAAACGTCCAGGAATTAATTTGTATTGATTTATTTTGGTTTCCTTATTGAATGTCTTTGCACAGATCTCCAAAGCACGAATTAGTTCTTTCCGGTCATTGTACTGCTTACCGCAATACACAACCTCCTCATTAGGTGCCACACATTCTCGATGACGTTCAGATTGGGGCTGTACGATGGACAATCTACGACAGCAATTTTATTGGACTTAAGGTACTCCAGCACTTTTTTTACAGCGTGGATACTCGTATTGTCTTACTGTCAAATCCATTTGTTCTGGCCAAGTTGTCCATGACACCACGGGATAAAGACAGTTCGTAGGTCATCAAGATATTTTAGGCTGTTATATTCAACAAACTTCCTCACTAGATTATCAAAGCTGGAGATGACACCTAAAGTCATAACACAGCCACCACCCATATGAAATTTCATTCGATGCGGTATGATGATGCTATCACCTCTATGTTCGACGTATGAACTGACGTTGTTGTTCCATCGTGAAAACCACTCGCTTGAAGTCCGTGGACTCAACAACGTGTTTGCGTGCGAACTTGACACAATCTTCCCAGTGTCTCGGCGTTAACGGCAGTTGTTTCTCGATTTTTAAATAGTTAAAGTCTTGTTTAGTTAACGTTCGGGACAAACAATTCGGCGTGAGGCTGTGACACCGGTTTTATTCTTTATTATACGGCTCGTAACCAGTTCATCTTGCCCCTTGCCCTATTAATTGCCGTGTCGTCCTCCTAAATCTCTTTTAATTGTCACTGGCGGACAAATCTTCAGGACGTCCGGTCTTCTTCCCTGTTTCCCTTTTCCTATTCTTGAGCACCCTGATGACAGTATCCTTGGGAACACTTGCTTGGACAGCTGTTTTCCTGAGACTTTTAAGCAGGCCGTCATAGAACCTGATGATTTCGGCATATTTCTTTTCAGTGATCATCCTTAATATCTTTAAGTTACTACACGCTTATTGCGCCACCTGTAAGCTATATACAACTAATAACGAAGCAATCATCTACATATGAAATATTTCCAAAACTCTTATTGGGGGTCATTTAAAGCGTTACTCTGTCATTGTACAGTCGGAGAAAAAACGCAACAATGGCTGTAATTTCATTATTAATTGACGCGGAAAAATCAAATAGACACCATTCAACTGGAAATTAAGTGCACTTTTTGAAAATGATGTCAAATTTTGAATTAGGGGTCATCTACATATTGAAATGAGAGCCAACTTTTTTTTTTTTTTTTTTCTTTCAACAGCAACACCCAATTTTGACTTCATAATTGAATTCCTGAGAGTCTGGCAGTGCGGAAAAGTATACAGTTTGTACACTTTACTTTAATATTCATAGAGTTATAACCAAAAATGTTTTAGGGGTTTATCTGTAAATCTAGAAAAATAAAATTAAGATCCTACAAAAATTAGACAAAATTGCACCTTTTACACCGGAAATTTTTTAAGAAAAAAAGTATTATAAAATAAATACTGATGATCATTTTTACAGCATTTTGACTGCTTAACAGTTTCGTTAGGCTTTTCTCAATTATCTTATTAATAAAAAAAAAAAAAAAAAAATGTAGGATTAGTGCTCTTTGCTCTTCTGCCATATGACTCCACAGCTACCTGATCGGCTCTGCTCTGCCTCTCTCTTCCGTCATGCTGCTGACAGCATCAAATCATCACTCTAGGGTTTCTTGTGAATCCACACAGCTCATCGTTCTGAACATCTTGAACTGCAAGACCTCCTTATTAGGGTGCCTAGAATGGAGAGTGACGACAATTTGTCACAGCATCCGATTGGTCAAGCGGGGAAGACATCCGCCGGAGGCAATTTTGGATTTCTTTCCCATAGAGATTACATTGGGATTTTTGCGCTCTTTAATTAAAGTGTTACGTGTAATTGGATAAAAGATAAATTTAATTTTACGTTTTCATAAATATATTAAGGAAGGTTAACTGTAAAACCTGAAAGCATATTTAGCTGAATAATGCTAATTATTAATCTGTTATATTAAAATTAATCGTGATCTTTACATGTAGATTCAGGGTCGAACTTGTTTTTTAGCTTTAAATTTAATATAGAGATTATATATGAATCGTATTTTTTGTTATAACTAAACTGTATAGACTCTACACAGTTAAAAATTTCGCTTTTGACTTAAACTTGTGTGATTTTTCAGTAAAAAAAAAAGTTTTTATCATCAAATGTAATTAGAAGCTTTTGGCGATATTCTACGTAGTATTTGGCATGAATTTCTTCGTCAATGTTTTCTCCGTATTTCGTGGTTATTTTAACGGGAAATTATAAACTTTGAAATGAATATCTGTGTGTAAAGACTCTTTTGTGCTCTCCTTTACCTATCTGTTAACTGCAATATTTATTGCACATATAAAAATTTTAATACATTTTGAACTATGAATCGAATACGTAAATTATGGATATTTAATGCTCTAAATCAAAATTGTAACAATTTATTATAAAATTTTTATATTCTTATGCATACTTTCTAATTTACATTTAACCTTCTAAAAATTATTTTGATATTTTTATTTTTCCTTATCTAATAATTTTATAATTATCAGTTATAATTTTATATTTTGAATGAAAGAAATAAATTTTTGATTTAAAATAAGTTGATTATTTGTAAAATATTATGTTAAAAAAGGAATTTCTTAAAAACGTACCTGTGTTATGCAAATAAATGTTGTAATATTATTAATTAACAAACTTACTTTGACACTTTCATACTATTTTAGATTTAGAATAAAATGATGCAAGAAAATTTCACAGAATAATTTACTACTTTTTTCTATATACATGGAAGAAGTAATTCTTTCCGATTATAAATAATTATATAAAAGTTTAGAATTAGTTGGACTATGGCATAAACGGGCGCATATCAGCTTATGGTGCATATTGCCCAACAAGTGGCGCTTTTCGAAAATTAATAGACGGATATATTTTTTTTCTTTTCTTTTATTTTTTATGTAGTCTTTTTTCCTAATAAGTACAAAACTTTGAATAAACACAATAAAAAGTAAGCGTTGTTGTTTTGTTTGCAGCACTCGTGCCTGTGCCTACTTTTTTCGCCTGACGAAGGGTCGTGTATTCATTCGATCCGAAACAATTGTTGCGAATTCTTGCCTTTTATGGTGTTTATTCAAAGTTTCGTACTTATTATTTTCAAACGCAGCATTACAATCTTTTTAGGATATGCAATACATTTTTGAAGCCTTTCTGTTTTTAGCCAATACACAGGCTGCTAAAAAAGCAATCTTGCATGGTTTTTCTTTAATAGAGAGACTTTTTTGTTAACGCATAAATCATTGTTTTAATTATTTGTTATGTAGTATATATAAATAAATGTATATATAATATTAATGAATTTCAAAAATGTTGTATCCATGTTCTATTTATATATTTATTATATCGCTTAATTGCACTTAATGAAGTGTTTTTAAATTAGAAAAATTTGCATGCCTATTTTTTCTTCTGATTATAATTGTAGTCTCCAGAAGTTTAGATTTTTTTCTTTAGTGTAAAACCAAATATTATAATCAAAAACTCACAAATTTAAATGTATTAATAAGATAATACATTTAATTCCTTCAATTATTATATTTTATTTATTTTCATATTAGCTATCGCTCCATCAGTAGCCGAGAGGTTCTGCTTTCTCAGCTAGAAGATGGAAGGTGCTGGGTTCGAGCCTTGTCGCACTAGTCGACATAGACATTCAGAGTTTTCCGTAGTTTTCTTTGAAACTAACATAGATACGGTTTAGAACTCCTTACAAAGACCCCCAAGAAGGGTAATTTGCTATAGACCTAGGGCCCTAGTTAGTCATTTGGCTTTAACCCACACAACCAAACATCATAACAGGTATTACCGATAACATTTCTTGCAATTATACGTTATAGTTGTTGAAATATAACAAGAAAAAATTAAAACTTAACGAGAAGGCCAAGAACGATTTAATTAACAAAGTATTTATATAACTATACTGTAGAGAAATTGTTATTTGGTTTAAAATAAAAATTAATAATATATAATAATTTCTTACTCTATTTTTAAATCAACTTCCATTTAAATCAGATCTTTCTTTGATATGTATTTTTTTTTTCCTCTTTTTATTTATTTATTTTATTTTATTTTATTTTATTTTATTTTTTTGGGTGGGAGGGAATATTAAGTGTGTATTTTTCTTTTTTCCATATTTTTATTAAAACTATATTACTGCTCATTTTTTTTTCTTTAATTAATTAATTTTTTTATTTTGGGTTTATGCCGGTTCATCGTTTGTTTACTTGGATTTTACAATCATTGTTATGATATATATAATAATAATTTGTCATTACAATGATTAAACACCGGAAAGAAAGACTTGAATTAATCAATAAACAATTATACACAGAAATGAAGCTTTGAACAAAGCAAAAGATATTGACAAACTAAAAATGTAGAAAAATAATTTTGATAATCCTCCCCCAAAATAACTTATATCTTTATTAGGTGAATGTGGAGTAAAGTGCCTAGAATGGTATACCGAGTATTACTGCAAGTAAATACATTATTAATTGAAATCATATTTTTAAAATGATGCTTGTCAAAACTATATAATAGTATTTTGGGTATTCGACTACATTAAATTATTTGTTTTTATACTACATATTAGGTGAAAATATTTTATAATTATTGAAATTTATAAACCAAATTTATAAAAACTAAATCAAACATATGTATTATATTTTTGGTTTTTGATGGATTATAGGGGGAAGTCATCAATGAATTATTGTTATATAATGTATGCTTTCATTAAAAAATGTCTTTAATTAATATTCCATTTCTTCTTTTTTTTTCATTCCGTGAAATGTTTGAAAAGGTTTATATAATATGTATATATATATATGAAGAAATTTTGTTACGCTGAAAAACAGTCTGAATATCTCTAAAAACTACGATAATTGGAGGTTTATATGTATATATAATGAATGTGATCAGTAATTATCAAAGCAATTTTAAACAAAATAATAATAATGATAACACAATTTTCACTAACGTAGGTAAATAATAATAATAATAATAATAATAATAATAATAAAATGTGCATTGAGTATATTGTGAATATGAAACGCCGTTCCCCATGCGCTTAATTATTTTTAAATTCTCCATTATTATTCCATTCTTTTCTTTATTATTCGTCATATTTCTTTTATCATTATTTGTATTTTGGCCTATGATGTATTTAAACTTAGCCTATTTCTCTTACTTTTACTTTTAAGAGAGTAATCTATAGAAAATTTGTGATTTTTTTTTTTTTTTTTTTTTTTCTGTCTGAAAAAAATCAGTCCTCTTTAAAATATATATATTTTTTTCCCTTTAATTAAATAATGCTAAATTAATTTGAAAAATAATCAATCTATTTATATATTAAAATATTAAAACTTCATATTGGATTTGATAATGTTTATAGAAATTGTTTTACATCTGAATGTGATTTTATAGTAAGGATAAATAATTTAGCCTGTTTCAATGAATGGGAGAATCTCGACGAAAAATGAATATTTGTAAAATGTCAAACGAGCAATTTTTCGCCAAAGTGGATTACGTCGCCCTAAGAGATCCTCTCTAAGCAACCCTGGATGGGTTCGCAGACATCCACAGAGCATGCGCAGTAGGTATTGTCGCCACTCTAATAATCCAGACACTCTACTCCTTATGTGCTTCTTCTCTCCTCTGGTGAAGATAAGCGGCTGTCAAGGCTGCCGTAGGAACTTCTCAAGCCCGTGATGATGATGATGATGAGCATTTTGGCTATCCCTCATTTCCGTTTTTTAAATACGTATATCCTTAAATACTTCATTAGAGAATACATTTTAGATTGGTTAGGCAGCGTTCTGTGAAAAATGTGCGATATTTTTCAATTCAAAAGTGTCATCGTGGCTATACTGATAAAGCTTAAATTTTCCTTCACTTTATTTTGTAGGTGTGACATAATATACGAACGGAAATAAATTATATACATATAATACATCTAATAACATAAATTGATGGGTGTCCAGTCATCTTATAAAAGAATGGGGAGTCACTTGGATAAATGAAGATCTTTTATTAAGTTCAAGGTGCAGTCATGGGCCGGGTGTTTGACATCCTGAGCTGCTAGTCCCGGAAAGCAATGCCGATGATCGGCGATCCGTCGTTACCGCGGGATGCCGAAGGGCCCGCGAGTCCCGTTAGGAAGATTTACATGATGGAAGTAATATTTACATGAGTTTATTAGGCAAGTCAATACCAGAAAAAGCCACGAATTCTCATGCGTTCCAGCTTAAATACCGCTCATTTCTGCTTCTGCGCGAACCCAAACTTTTCTTATGAATTCTTATTGTGTAGTTAGCTCACCTAGTTCCCGCCAACATTTTATCATTGGTCAACCCGGACATCTGGGATGAAGTATTCTGCAATGTTTTGCCGTTAAATTTGACGATTGCATAATTTTTATTCTAAAAGTTGTTCTCAAATCTGATTCCCGCGTTCTGTCGTGCTTAAAACTAATTTATCTGGCCTATAGAATAGAAATCCATTTAAACATATCATTTTAATATTTACTCTGAGATATTAATATTAAGTTATCAATTATTATAATTTAAAATCTTAATTCTTTTTATCCTTTCATACACATAACGATGCATAAACTAAATATGTTCCGGTACCCCGAGAGGTATAATTTACAGGAGATTTTAGTATAAAAATAAATTTATTTAAAGTTATGTAATATGACTGAAAAATATCTGCTGAAAATATAAAAAAATTATCAGTTTATGATATTTTTACTTTCCGAACACTATAGTGAGGAAAGTATTGTAATCATGTCAAAAATCCGAATTCGAGATTTTGATGTTTCTATACGTTTTGAGGTCCCCTGAGTCCGTTTTCACTATTTTTACGATGATGTATGTATGTGTGTGTGTATGTGTGTATGTGTGTATGTATGTGTGTATGTCTGTGAGTGAACACGCTAGCGTCTAAACGCTTTGTTCGATTAACCTGAAAGTTGGTACGCATATTGTAAGTCACCATAGTACGAACCCTATAGATTTTGGTGAATCTAGCACTTATAGTTTTTTTACAGGGACACAAAGAAAAATTCTTTATCATTATGGCCTATGGGAGCAAAATCTTAAAAGTGCGATAGCATCTAAACGCCTTATTCAATTGAGCAAAAAATTTATACACATATTATAGGTCACAAATACTCAATCTGTATAGATTTTGGAGAATCTAGCACTTATAGTTTTTTTACAGGGACACAAAGAAAAATTCTTTATCATTATGCCTATGGGGCCAAATTTTTAAAAGTGTGATAGCGTCTAAACGCCTTATTAATCTGAGTAAAATTTGTACACATGTTATAGATCACAGTTAAACTAACTGTATAGATTTTGGTGAATCTAGCACTTACAGTTTTTTTACAGGGACACAAAGAAAAATTCTTTATCATTATGGCCTATGGGACTAAATTTTTAAAAGTACGATAGCATCTAAACGCCTTATTGAATTGAGCTGAAAATTTATATGAGTATTATAAATCACTGTTGCACTAACTATAAGCATTTTGGTGAATCTAGCATTTATAGGTTTTTACAGGGACACAACGAAAAATTCTTTATCATTATGATCTATGGGCTCAAAGTTCAGTAGCGTTAAATAAAACATCGTGTAATAGATGGAGAAAAATACTCAAACACTCTATTATGGTTTTCTCTCTTTTGTTTGTTTAACAACTCCTCTTTCTTTACTTTATCTACAAAACTGTAATTACTCAATGTTCGGAAAGTCGAGTGGAGTCACTCCAGATTTTTTTTCTTTTAATAAATCGTTAAAAAATACAATGTTAGATTAGCCATATATAAAAATTGCACAAAATAAACAAAACCACTTTTATAACAGATTTTTATCAATGCATAATCTTCGCTGAGATTAAAAAGCACATTTGCATTTTTTAATCGGTCAACAAGTCAATTCATTTACTCATATATACAGACATATGCAAATATTTACAATATATGTAATACATTAACAGGAATCACGTACATTGAGCACCAACACCATAGCATATGTTTTTAACTGCCCGCTGTGGAACGCCTATTTAAGACTTAGCACTTTAATTTGGCATAATTGAAGGTTTTATGTAAAAGCGCATCTTTCCATTTCATACTTATAAATTAAACTATATTAGGTTTTTTTAAATAAAATATTTATTCAGGCAAAAATTCTTATGGTTTTTGATATATTTTTACAGATATGAAATCTTTAAATTACGTTTCCTCAGTTTGCATTTTTTCATAAATTCATGATCTTCAAAGATTTTTGAAGTGAAAACTTCTTTTTGGGTGAACAAAAATCATGAAACACGTGTCATCGTCAGCGAAGGCTTTCCATGAGGGGAAACATATTTTTTACTAATTGACATCACGTGGTTTTTCTACTATGAATAAAAATTGCAAATTGCAAAATGCTTCAATTTTCTTCTAAATTCTTTCAAACTTTCTGTACGCCATAAACAGCACAGGGATAGTTGCAGTTCAAATTTCATCGATTTTGGAAAAAAATTACATTTTAATTGGAAATTAAATTTTATTCTAATACTCGTATTTCAAATTCTAATTATGATTAAATTATTTTTAATACATCATTCGAAAGATATTTTAAAGTTATTTCATATTATCGAAAGTGGAATTCGAGATTTCACCTGATTTACACGTTTTGGGGTGCCCTGAATCTGTTTTCTTTTGTATCTTAGCTACTAATTAAAATAATTTCATAAGTAATCAATATTTTCACCTAATATAAGGCTCAGTTCATTTAATTTGGGTAGCTACAAATATTGTGCCGAATCCTATAATACAGATCATAAACGCTTCTTTACAAACCAAAAATAATTCGAAAATAATAATCTAATAGCTCGACGGTACAATTCACAAGTTACTTAGTTTTCTCTTCTATCGACAGTCCCCAAAGACTGCTTTGATTTTTTTTTTTTTTTTTTTTTTTTTTTTGTGGGGGGGGGGGGGGGGGGGTAACAGAACCTACTTAAAAGAATTAGAGATAGATTTTGAAAATTATTAAACAATTTTTAGCGCATGTCATATAAAAATTTGCAAAAAGATGAGCTCTTTGTTATATTTATATTTTCAATATTTTTAAAAGATATTGCAAAAACTAGTTCTTTTAAGTATGTTCCATTAAACATCTAAAACATGTATTAAATCTTTTCTAAAATATCTTTAGTAGTTTTAGCATTTTGAAGATCATGAACTCGTGAAAAATTACAAATTGTGAAAACGCAATTTAAAGATTTCAAATCTCTAAAAAATCTATCAAAAACCATAAGAATTGTTGACTAAATATATATTTCATTGAACAAAATTATACCTCTGGGGGTACCGGAACATGGGGTCTGAACTCGCTCTGATCCGGATCAAAATTCGAGTTTGGCTGGTGCTGCCATCTTTCACCAGCTTATGGAACTAGAAGTCGTACTTCCTCCCTATGAGGCGTTCCTAATAACGGAAGACGCAACCCTCTTGCCTTAAACTTCCGGGGCTCGGAATTTCCGAGTGGCACACGATAACAACAACAACAACAACAACAAACCTAACAGAGTTTAGTTTATAAACATTAAACGGAAATATAAGCTTTTATATGAAAGCTTCAGTAGTGTCAAGTTTCCTTAAGGGGACTCTATACCTATCGTCTCCGAAAGCCAAAGCCAATGTTATTCTATGGGAAATTTTGCCCCATTATAATTCCTTAACTAATATATATTTTTAAATTCCATTTTCATTTTCCGAAAATTCACAACTATTAAACAATTTATCGCTTTCTAATATTTTTTTTTTTTTTTCTTTTCTTTTTAAGATTTCATTTTTAAGCTCAAAAATGAAAAAATTCACCTTGTAAAAAGTCGCATTTTACAACCTCAAAATAAAATATTAAAAAATTTAAAAAATAATTTTTAGAAAGCGATAAATTGTTTAATAGTTCTAAAGTTTCGGAAAGTGAAAACGGAATTTAAAAATATGTATTAGTTAATAAGTTATAATGGGGCGAAATTCTCTCTACAATGACATTGACTATGGCTTCTGGGGACGATAAGTGGAGAGGCCTCTTAAGTGTCTAGCAAAAACATTTACAAAATAAGCAGCGCAATGTCTATGGAAGAGGGAAATATACGCCCTACTATTGCCCATTTTGAACGGCAAGCGTCACAAGTAAATCTTTATTTCATATCGGAAATATTTTAAGAAATTATTATACTATTAGTAATTTGTCTGATATTACATGCAAATTTGGATTTAAAAATTGCTCTTCTAACCTATCCTGCAATGTAAATGTTAAGTTTGATTCTATTTTTCTTGCTCACAATCTTTTGCCAATGGTTGCTCTTTTACCGCTCAACCGTTGCTGGTAGTTGGCTTTTTTTTTTTTTTTTTTTTTTTTGTAAGCAATATTTTGTGCCGTGTGTCTTATACATACTTTGGTTTCTAAGCAACTGCGACGCTAGAAGCCTGTAAATTTAATGAAGAATTTGAAAACAAATAAGTTTTGACATTATGTGTTTATGTTTTCTGAATGCAAACAGGCATTTTTGATTTAAGAATTAATAAAAGTGTCAACAGAGCATTAGAAAAATGTATACAATACATTACATAATAAATTTAGATTACCCAAGCAGCTGATTTTCCAAAATAAAAATAAGAATTTTTGCTAATATAGATATCATAAACCAATACGTTTCAGTATGGAATGCTATCGGGATCAAATTTTTCGATTCGAAACAGAACACTTTGTTCACAATTTTATGGCGTATTTTTTGAAAAACTTCAATTGTACGCCATATTACAAAAATCTTTTATTTAGTTTTTATTTATTAATTAATTTTTTTTTTCAACTTTTTTCTCTCTATAAATATATATATGAAGAAAATAACTGGATTCGTGAGAAATTTCGATTTCCGGGTTTTGATGGATTTACACGTTTTGGGTAGTCCTAAATACGATTTGACCATCTTTAGAACCGATGAATGAAATTTAACCAAACTTGATATTTAGTTGGACTTTGACTTAAATTGATGCGTATTACAACTGGGAATCAATCGCTCAACATGTGACGTTGTCATTTCCTTTTTTCAGAGTTTTTAATATTGCAATATAGGACAAAATTTTGCATAAATGTGCATAAGAAAAATTGGTTTTAACTTTCCAATGTCAAATAAAGAAATAAATATTAGTAATAGTCAACCAGGATTTATTTATTTATTTATTTTATTTTATTTATTTACTTAGATTTCAAATATGGCGGCGCATTTCTTCTTCACCCTTGGGTGAAGTACCCCCGGTGATGCTGTAAATTTTCAGTAAGAGTATCTTGGAAAAGAACTGGTCAATACCTTTAAAACAAATTGTTGAACCCCAGATCTGCGATATTTTAAAAGAAATTTGATAACTTTTTTTCATTAAAAAAAGCATTTTCTCAGATGTTAAATCGAAATTGACTTTCAACATTCAGTGTTATACATATTTGAGACGAAGATCGCCTGCATTCATCATAGAAGAAAATTTTAATATATAATAACTTTAATAGATAATTTGCACTGTATGCACTTGTATAGAAAAATTTAGTAAAAAGTCTTGTGATGGCCATAACATACAGTTTTTTGATATTTTTATGGATCATAATTAAAAATTTTATAATTTTGAGCAGGATTGCAAATAAAGGCTACTTTTGCATTAGTAATTATAATATTTAATTTTAATAATAGTTTTAGTTTCTTATGTTCCTTAAATTCACGAACAATGTTAAAAAGATGTTTTTTCGCCTCCGTCAATAAATAGTTACTAGAAAGAAATGAATCAATCTATATGGTCTACAAATATAAAATCGGGCTTATTCTATGATATGGTAGCTATATTCATTTGCTGTTTTGAGTTGTTTTTTCTCTTTTCAAATATGTCTTGTATTTCTTCTATGGTTTTCCCTTTCGTTTCTGGAACGAATATTAAAACATATATTACTCCAAGTGCAGACAGTGAACTATAAAGCCAAAATGCACCATAATTTTTCAATAGTTCTTCTACATCACTGAACGTATTTAATACTATGAAGCCAAAAATTCCGTTAGCAAAATGTGTGACTGAATTTATAGTGCCACGAACCCTAACGGGTACAATCTCAGCAGATAACAAAAACGGAATTGGTCCGTAACCAAATGAATAACCAATCACAGCTGTTACACAACAGAGAAGAGGTATCCATCCGTAATCGTTTTCGAATGTTTCATCTAGTGACAACTTATAGTAATAAAAACCAAATACTGCAAAACTTGCTCCCATAATACCACCAGATAGCACCAAAAAAAAACCTCCGACCTGCTTTATCTACAGTTATATTACTCAGCGACGTGGCAATTACTTGAATTACACCCAAAATTATTGTTGACACTTTAGGATCCATGAAATCCTTAGAAACTTCAAATATTTTCGAAGAATATAAGAAGACAGCATTCATTCCTGAAAAATGTTGGAAAAACATCACAAATAGACAAATTACAGCCGGTTTATATGAGGATGGGCGAATTAGTTCTTCCCAAGTAATATTTCCTTTAGGTTGGTTTTTCAAATCTTCATAAATTGCTTCACATTCTTTTTCTGCATTTACGTAACCACCTTGAAGGTCATTCATAACTTTTATAGCATCGGGCAATCTATTTTTCATTAGTAACCATCGAGGTGACTCTGGCATCGGACAAAACATTATTACTGCTAAAATAGAGCACACTGCAGCATTCAAAGCTAGATAGTTCCAAGGAATATAAGCTCCAATTGTAACGCTTAAAAGATTCCCAATGACTAAAAATCCTTGGCAAGCAGATCCTAAAATTCCTCGCACTTCCACCGTAGAAATTTCTACACAGTACATAGAAACTGCACAAGATATGATACCAACTGCTACTCCAGAAATAAAGCGTCCTAAAAGTATAACTGGAATGGATTCGGCATAACAAATGATAATCCAACTAAATCCGTGTGGTACTATGTTGTACACCAATGCATCTTTTCTTCCCAAAATATCAGTCATCGGTCCTAGAAAAGAATAAAAATAAAGAAATAAAACTATAAAGAAATATTCATAAAAACATAACGTTATTAAAAAAAATTACTTTAAAATGTATATTATGAATAAGCTGACCAAATGTCCCCATTTTCTGGGGACAGAAGGCATTTTTCTAAGTTTTAAAAATTTGTAGAAAGTAAATTACACTGCGCTGCAAACAAAGAAAAAAAAAAAAAAGAAAGGAAGAAATTCGACCCCTGATATTATTCTTGCTGATTCTTATGTAAAATGACCTCCTGAATCCGAATATGACTGCCATTTGGCCCAGTCACCCACCGTTTTTTAAGGACACTATCAATTTTTACCACTCTTCGGTAATTTTATGGCCATGAATTTGATTTGGAGAATGAAAAAGAATCAATTTAACACTTAAAAATAAAAATATATAATGTTTAATAACATTAATAGTAGATTAAAAAAATATAAGAAATGTAATGCATAATTTCAGTAGTAAATCCTCCCTATATTTTCCCCTTGCCACAAATTTGGAACAACTATAGTATTTCCCCTCAGCTAGATTTGGCAATTTTTCGTTGGCGATTATGGCTAAATCATAAATCTAAAAATCATAAATCATATAGCATAAATGATAAAATCGTAAGCTAAATTATAAATCATAAATCATAAAATCATAAATCCAAAATAAATAGCATGCAGGCTGCCATATTTTATCGCAAACAATCCAGAACGACATCGTTATCGTTCAAATCGGCGCCAAAGAAAAATCGCCAAATTCAGCTGAGGGGAAATACTATAGTTGTACCACAAATTTTGATGTTTTACAATTTTCCAACTCTGTAGCCCCCTCAGAAGATATTTAACAGTTAAAATAATCCTCACCCTCCCCCCCCTAAAAAAATTTTATAGCCATAAAATTACCAAAAAGTGATAAAAATAGAGGGCCATCCCTAAAAAACGGTGGGTGATAAGGCAAAATGGACGTTATTATTCGGATTCAGAAGGTCATTTTACATAAGAATTTGCCAAAATAGTGTTGCGGGCAATTTTCATGCCGAGCAGTGTTATTAATGAATGATATTTTATTTTTAGTCCTTATTTATTAGGAATGAAAAAAATAAATTCATTTTTGGACAATTGTAGCAAATTTTAATGCTTCTGTATTTATTATAAAGGTATTCTGATCTGGTCAGCTTTATAAAAGAATCATAATACGCAAAGAACACAAAAACATCATTTATTCACTTCGAATTGATTTATGCACATTAAAATTCATCTTTAGAAACAAATTGATTCCTGCTTCCGCTGTTATGTCTTCGAATTAATGTAAATTGTTATTTTTCGGACATATATATCAACAAAGAAATCTGTCAAACATGTTGGCAATCAATTTAATTCAATGCTGTTCATTTTTGTCACAGAGGTTTTCTTGAATTACTTTTTTTTTTTTTTTTTTTTTTTTTTTCCGTTTTCTAATTTTATTTTATTTTATATCCAATTGAAGAAAATATTGGATTCGTAAAAATTTTCGCCTTCCGGTTTTCGGTGAATTTACAGTTTTGAGAGGTCTAGAACACGATTTGACCCATTCAAGAAAATGCCTGTCAGTGTGTCTCTGTGTGTGTGACAAATATTTTCTGGCCACTGTATCTCAGGAACTACTGCACAGAATTTCATACAAATTGATATGTAATGGCATCTTGACATATACTAGTACCAGTCAACTCTTGATTAAAATCGTCTTACAGATGACGGTGACTAGGAGTGGGCGATGCCACTATTTCAATATCACGATATATTGTCAATTCAAAATCGCGATATCACGATATTGGACTCCAATATTTTTTAATCCCTTTCATAATGCTAATTTAAATGTCAATTCTATATATATATATATATATATATATATATATATATATATATATAATATATATACTAGCAGACCCGGCCACGCGTTGCTGTGACTAAGTTATACGTTGAATTATACGGCTATAAACTATTTAGTACAGTTAAATTATTATTTACGAACAAAGACGAAAACGTTGTAGCCGATGTAAAAACCCACAGGGTTGAGATTTGAAACTTAGGTCAAAATTTGGAAGCGATTGATAAAAATTTTCGTAGTGTTGATATTAAGCACAAATTAATTTTATTGTAGGGTCCTATAAATTTTAATGGAGAAGTGATATATATTATTTCTAATGCTACTTTGGATAAAATTGCTAAAATGACTAATATATAAATTAAATTCTATTAAAATTCTATTAAAATAAAAGTATAAAAGAAACAGACGATTTTAAAATCAATTTTTATGGAGGAGTGAAATATAATATATGCTATAATGGATAATTTTACTATTAAATGACCTCATCATTTTAAATATTTTAAAGAGGGCAACAGCTGTAGTTATAAAAGGGAAAACAATAAGGCTAAACCAGAAAAATAAGTAAATTTGATAAATATTTTAAAACTTTAAAATTGGAAATCTTATGAAATATTGGACATTTAAAGTAAATACATGTATCATTTTAAATACAAAAAGATTTTGGAAAAGTTTAGTGTATTTTAACGAAGTGATGAGAAGTTTTTGAGTATGTTAAAATTTTAATAGTAAATTCAAGTCAATAAAGATGGGAAACATTGAGGATTAAGATAAGAATAATTATAAGATTTAAAAAAAAAAAAAAAAAAAAAACTTTTTATATACCATGCTTTTAAATTTTAATATACTAATAATATACAAATTAAAAGGAAAATGATAAATATTCTATCATAATTTGAACTCAAATTTGTTTTCAAATGTCTAAATAAAATATCTGATGTAAAATACTAATATTTTGCAGCGGAATAGATTTCATTTCTGTCATCCTTGGCGAAAAAAAAAGAATATCGCCAAATTATATGGCGAAAATATTTAATTTCTTTCAAAAATCATGGTTATTTTAACAACTTATATTAAAAGAGTAATGAATAATATGAAACAATATTTCGTACAATACATATTACATGTCATACATACGTACAATGAATAATACATATTACATTTCGTACAATGCATACATCTGGCATGTATATTTTCGTGTTACGCTTTTGATCGCCAAATAATAATAATAATAATAATAAAAGCCAAGGGCGACAGAGTTTAAAAATTTAAAATTAAAATTTTGTCAATTTGACAGCAAAATAATTCAATCTAACACCCGCGATAACTAATACATATCTATACCCAAATATAAGGATTAAAATCGGGAAATAAATTTCCTCGATTTTTAATAATTTCTTACAAAAAATCCAGTGGGCAATTAACATAGGAAATCTTTTTCTTGGCTGCACAGACGGTCAGTGAGTCACACTTCGCTTGCGTATAGAACTCATAGATATAGTATAGCATATATAGAATAGAGTGATCATTGGGGAGAAAAAAGTTATTCCTTTTCATTTGGGAAAAGACGACGTTTTTACCAAAATATGGCCGTCTTTCCCCGAGTGAATACACACGGGAATACATACTAATATTTTAGCAAATAAAATTTATGAATAATTTATTTGCTAAAGGGGAATGGAAGACTCCAGATACAGTTTCAAATTCATATTTCTTTCTTTCTTTTCTTTTTCTTTTTTTTTTTTTTTCAATACCACTTAATGGCTGTTTCCAAAGCTTTTATTTTTTATCTTTTTTCGGCATCAAAAATCTTTCTACGATAACATGGGGATGAGAGATCTATATATGGTTGGTTGTAGGATTTAAGGCCGATTGACTCCTAATGTGTCCTAGGCCTAGGGGGGGAATGCCCTCCGTGGGGGGGGGAGATCTATATATATTACTATATCTATGATAGAACTACATTAGCACTTTATCAATGTGTATAAAATCTTTAAATTGATTATGACGTCAATTTTCGTGAGATGCATAATTTAACTTTTTATAATTTTTTAACGTTCACGTTTGATTAAATGTATTTATTTTTATGTCGAAAGAAAATGAACTCGTATTTTTTTTTTTTGGCAACAATTAAATTAATGGAACTCACAGATATTTTGGAGCAACTTTAATAAAGGTCTATAATTAACAAATAATTGCAATAAAACAATATTGTGACAATAAATTGAGATAAAAACTATCCTATCTCTCAAGTTGGATCAAACTGCACACAGTGTGCAAAATTTCATCAAAATCAGTTCCTTAGTTTAGGAGTTTACCCCGGACAAACATCGTGACACGTAATTTATATATATATACAGATTAAATTATAAAGTTTTGATCAATGAAGCACAAATAAGTAAAAAACAGGATTAATTTCACTGTATTATCTTCATTATAATATGAATTCAATTTACACTTCAGTCTAAGTAACACGTGGCCGGCTATGCTAACACCAAAAATTTAAAAAGTGGAAATAATTGAATTATACGAAATTTATTAATAGGTTAAAAAGTTGAAGATTCTTTGTGTAGATGGCAGCACCAAATATATTTCAGCTTTCATTTCAACCCAGTCGAAAGGTATCGACATCTGTTAGAATCATTTGGAGTTAACAGATAATTGTGACTGTCAAATAATAACAGACAAATAATTAGCAATAAATTAAAATTGCGACTATAATTTGAGATTTAAACTATCCTATCTCTCAAGTTGGATCGAACTGCACATGGTGTGCGAATTTTATTATAATCGGTTAAGTGGTTTAGGAGTCCATTGAGGACAAACATTGTGACACGAGATTTATATATATTAAGATAAAGCTCGAATTGAATGTGACAAGCTCATTATATCATAAAATATATAGAATACACTAACACTTCTTTTATATGTACAACTTCCTATTAATGCAACACCAAATCAACATCAATATAGAAAAACAAATAATGGAAATACATTTATGCACAAATTTAATTCATACATTACTGTGTTGTCATGTAGTAGCATTATGACATTTAAACACGTTCAACAGTCTCAGAATTTCACTAAAAAATGTTTCTAAAATACATAATTAAGGCAATAAACTTTTGCAAAATCTTCTTAATAAAAAAAAGCCCAAATTTGCCCGAGATAATGCTGAAACTAATGTCATAGCTACAAAAATAAAGATTTTTTTTTTTTTTTCGTGGTTTGGAGGATGAATAAAATAACTGAAGAAGGATGATTCAACAGAAAACAATTGACGTCACAATTGCAACAATGTATTGAGAAAAATAAATTTTACCTGCGATATGAAACAAATAAATCAAGAATAAAAGACAATTTAAATGAATAGATGTAATTCTATGTAAGGACCATCAATTAATGATATACCGATTTTCTTTCTCGGCCACCATTATAAAATGCCAAATTGACATAGCATAGTTTTTCAAAATATCCTTTTTACATTCTAAGTTTGCTGCATTTATATATAATAGAAGTTAATATATTGCATTCCCGTAAACAGGGTTACATTGCATCATAACAGCATTATTTCTCAGCAAATATGCACACTAATTGAATAAGCATAGGTTTTCGTCACGACTCTCATTCCTATCAAGTTTCGTGCATTGATACGCTATAGAAACTGAGATATAGCCTTATCTTCCATAGTGGAAATTGTATACCGGTGCTATCGCACGACACATGCTTTCTAAAAATGGCCGAATCCTGTGTTAAGACACCTGAAAATAAATAAATATTCATTGAAAACTGGTAATTAAAATTTCTCATGAACTCCAACATTTTCGTCTTTTGTAAACAGAAGACATTAATAAAAACATGAAACCTAAATTCAAACACACGCAAAATAAGTAAATAAGTGAATGATCATATATAAAAATAACGATATAAGTTCTTTTATTATAGACTAGCAGGCTTTGCCCGCTTCGCTGGTCATTATATTGAAATGAATTTTTAAAATACCATATAATTAATAATAATAAAAAAAGTTATTGAAATCAGAACAAAATATCTTAGACAAAATCTTAACTTAAATTGCTTAAATAACTTAACTAACTTAGACAAAATCTAAGTTAAATTTTTCGCTACATTTGGTAGCGGTTTTCCTACTCGCCACATTTCACAAAATCCCTTCATTGCGCATGTTGCATACACATACCTATCCGATACATTAGGAAATCGGGATCCTCAGTTTATTTGAAACAGAGTGATGTTTTAAAACGTATTTTTTAGTCCTCCCCCCCACCCCGCACTTAAAGGTAAGAAGGAGGAGGGAATTTCGCAAAATATCTTTATATTATAATTTAGATACATATAACTGACACACATCGAAAATCTCTTTCCTAAGGTAATTTACTGCAGAGTTACGCATAAATACATGTTTACCCCCCTCCTCCGCCTTCTAAGGGGCGGTAGGGTGGAATTTCACAAAATCACTTTGTAGTGTGTGTTGAATACGCATAAGAAGTCCACTCATCAAAAACTGCCATTCTAAGATAATTTGGAACAGAGTTACGCACGGAAACGTCCCCCCCCCAAGGGGGGGGAAATCACAGAATTGAAAATAATCACTTTGTAGCTTGTGTGTGTTGAGTACGCATAACCAATCAACATGTCAAAATAATGCTTTCCTGAGATAATTTGGAGCAGAGTTACTCTTTAAAACGTGTTTTTGTCCACCTCCACCCCCCCCCCCTCTTACCCTCAAAATGGTGAAAAGGGAAAAATTCCCAAAATCCCTTTATAACGCGTGTTCGAAACTCATAAATAACCCACACGTAAAAATTATTCTTACTGAGATAATTTGAAGCAAAATTATATGTACTTGGAAACAAGTTTTTGCCCCCCACCCCCACCCCCATCCCCACCCCCAAGGAGAGGATAGGACGAAATCTTACAACATCCCTTTGTAGTATGCGTCTTGAATACCAATCGACATATAAAAAAATCACTATCCTGAGTTAATTTGGAGCAGAGTTGCACTTATAAGCGGGTTTTTGCCTCCCCCCGCCCTTAAAGGGGGCCAGTGAGAAATTTCGTAAAATCATTTTACAGTGCGTGTTGGGAAGGCATAAACAACCTACACATAAAAATAAATCTTGCTGAGATAATTTGAAGCGAAGTTATTTTTGGACATGAGTTTATATTTTTGGACATGAGAATACAAAATTAATTTTCATGTTATACGAATTTTTGCCATCATTTGTTTTTTAAACAATGTTTCCAATATTTTAGTTCAACAATTGAATGAACAATTGCAACAACTATTTAATAAAAAATAATTGTTTGATAAACAACAATGTTTATATATATATATTTTTACAACAATGAAAAGTTTCTTTTTTTAACAATTTTCTTTAGTCTAATTACTGACCCTTATCTGAGAATGATGTATCTTTCGTTCTTAGGTGTTCTCTTCGTGAGTTACTTTTTAAAAAAGTTCCTCATGTGGTTTATTTTTAAACTTTTCGAGCATCATCCTATGGAGGATGTTCGGGAAAGGTATGCGTGTCCAGTGACTCCCATCTTTGCTGGACGTTATTTGTCAATGAATAATGATTGTCAAAAATTTTATAACCCAGCTTTATATAAAGCTCGTGTTTGCAAGCATCCAAAGTTGGATATAAAAAAACTGCCAAAAGTTGGTAATATTATTTCACAGCCTGATACTGTTACTGATGAACCTCCGTTCCAAACCGAAGTGGACTCAGTTCAGTCTGAGGTAGTGAACGCACTCGATGGAAAAGAAACAGTTTCTACTGCACTGCCTGATAATTCTACTGACGAACCTCCGTTTATCGAAGTGGAATCAGTTCATTCTCAGACAGTGGAAACGGTAATTGAAAATCAACCAGTTTCTGTTTCTCCACAACATCATAAAAAAAAGAAATTCCGGAAATTGAGGAATTTTATGAAAATATGTTGTTGTTGTTGTTGCATTCGAAGTGTAAAAGAATAAATTACCTCGGGATGCTTGCTGGCAGTAGGCTATGGGACCTGCCTTATCAAAACTCCCCATGAGAAACGATGCATGGCGACCTCCACGTGGTGTTTCTCGGGTAACGCTAACAGCCATGCGCATTTATTTAATTTAGATAAGTTGTTATTATAAGGTTTCGTTTATGCGTATGCGTGTGTGTTATGATTATTGTTATAACACATACCCAGTTTTTTCTATAATGAATATCCGCTATTTAAATTACAAATTTCGGAAATTTCCATTTTTCGTATATTTATAACCTACTTGAAACTCGATATTATTAATTTTAAAGTAAAATTAAACTGACGCATTAGAATTTTACATGGAAAAAATATCATTTATTCAGATAAAACTACATCAAAATTTATTTTTTGAGCATTCTTAAGCTGAATTGTTCACGCCAAAAAAGTTCAAAACTTTCAAATATGTTATATCAACCAAAGTCTATAAAAGTAGTATCTGTAAGAAATAACAAAATCGTATTATAGTTTAATATCAGGGAATACTTTTAATTTAGGATTTATTTTCTAATTTTCTGAGAATTATTAGATTAATTTTCGTTCAAGTCGGCGGCAGTGTAAACAAACAAGATAGAAGTACCATTTTATCCATTAAAACTTTAACCACGAGAGAGTTTAGAGAACCAACGATAAACAAATTAAGAAAATAATTATTTGTAGTCACTCACTTTCATAAAAAAAAAAAATGGGAATGATTTGTATTAATGTGATGTTATGTGCAAGGACGTAGGCAAAGGGACGGTCCACTCCCCTCCCACAGAAATAAATGATGAATGGTTGTTTTCGTGTAGTCTCAAGTATAAAGCAAACATTGCTGCCTAAAAAGATGTTTAAAAAATACTAACCCACATACAAATAATTTTTTAAAACTCACAAATTCAGTTTAAGAGATTTTCCCATTATGTCCTTTTTTTTCTATATTTAAACTCTAGAGCGTCTTTAAACCCATTCTCCCTTAATCTTGCTATATTTTTTTGCTTAATTTCATCCACCTTCATACTATAGCTATAATATATTATCCTGCGTCATGAATTCAATCTTTTTACTTTCTTCCGTACTCAACAGAAGAAAGCATTGGATTCATAAAAAATTTCAACTTCCAGTTTTCGATGGATTTACATGTTTTGCGATATCTAGAACATGATTGACCATTTTTAGAAAATTTTAGAAAATGCCTATCTGTGTGTGAGCAAAATTTTGTTCCAATTGTATCTCAGGAACTATTACACTGCACAGAATTGCATGTAAACTTATATGCAATTGCACCATGACATAAAATAGTTCTTATTGCTTTTTGGTGATAATCGTCCATCAGGTGGCGTTCCAATCCAGATTTTTCTAAGTTCTTAACTTGGTGGTATTGACCGAAATATCTTATAAACGTACACAATGAAAATTATTTTTAACGAATCATTATGAAATTAAAAAGATTTGTTTATAATAGTAATAATCAAGTAGAAAAAAAAAAAAAAAAGAAATTGGACATACAGGAGCGACGCTTTTCTCCTGGGGATAAGTCCCCTCCGAGAGGGCAAATTTTCGATATGGGCACCTTTTAAAAAATTTCGTCAATATCTTTAAAACGAATAATTGAACTATTGATCTGTGATACTTTAAATAAAAGTTTTTTTTTTTTTTTTTTTAATTTTAATAAAGTTATTTGTTTTGAATGAATTTGTATAGAAAAATATAGAAGAAAAATTTGCGTGCAAGAGCCGATTAACAAGAGGCATTCGGGGCATGTGACCTGAGTAGCCGAAGGCCATAAAACTGGCCCTGAAAATACCATTTTGCCTTTTACGACTAAAAATGAAAAAAAATGGTGTCATAATGCAATTTCTGCCATATTAGTCCTGTAAACAGGTATATCTATATATGTGCTGATTGGTGCACAGAGCAAGAGGGAGACGGGCCGGGGCCTTCGGAGAAGTCATCGTTTCTCCCTTTTTCCACCGAGCCGGCTCCTAGAATTGGTGACGTCACAAACGAGATCTGGTATTAGGAAAGCATCTGATCTGTACGATGCAGTACCAACGCAAAAACCATTAAATAATAATTCATTAATTTCGTTTTTCCATCGAATTATGAAATTAAACTTTATCTACATGACAATAAAAAATGATAAGCAAAATACTACCCATTAATAAGACTAATTTCAATTATTCTTCAAAAAATATTTTTGTATTAAATGTTATTATGCAGTATATAGAGGGTTTTTTAAACTAAAATTCCTGAATAAAAGACTAGAACTAAAATAACAGAAAATACTTGAAATTTCTAAGTTTTTTTTTAAAGAATCAATGATTATTTCTTTGAAGGGTAAAAAACATTTTAATAACATATTTGTTTCTATGTCAAGTAACTATCAAATAACTGAAACGTTAAACATATTAAGTATTTATAATTATGCAAAGAAATTCAAGAAAATGAAAATACATACGCACGTTTTAATCTTAAACAATTTTTGTTAAAATGAGAAAATGTTATAATTTTTCTACAAAAGTAAAAAAAAAATGGTTTGAAAAATTTAACATGATTTATTAAAATTTTATTTTTTATGGAAATATTAATGAATCTTATTAGAATGCTCAACATTGTTATTAACGTTTCTAAAAATGACAAAGTTGTAAAAATATTTAAAGTAACAGATAAAAATTGAAAATCGTTGGTTCATTTCTTGCAGTGTTTAACAGAAATCAATTTTTTACTTACAATTCTTATTTATTTATCTAAAAAATATTTCAGTTATTTATGTCAATTTAAAGGCAACGAAAAAAAAAAAAATCATAGAAACTTCAAGAAATATTTTATTTTTTGGAGGGAAAGAACTACAATAAATAAAATAACAATAATTTCAAACACATATAATTAAATTAGCTAATTAGACCATATCAATATCTTTAAAATTATTTTTGTTTAATTAAAATACAAAATATAACTGAAATACTATGAAACAATGAACAAAAAATTAAGCACACCAAAATATATGTATGGAATGTGAATCTGATATTAATGTATATGTACATTTAAATATAATAAATAGATTTCTTTTTTAATAGTTCTTACAAATTATTTCCTGTTTGTAATTTAACTACTTCCTTAAAATTAATTCTGATGTATTTTCATGAAAGCAACACATAATGAAAATAACCATGATTTGAAAAAAAAAAAAAAAAAAAAAACAAGTGAAAGTCCGTGTGAATCTATCTAAGAAGTTCTGGCCCGTATTCACACGATTTTCGGAGAAAACCTCGGAAAACTTCGAACGGGTAGGTCGAAAAGCGCGTCCAGGGATCGAACCCAGTATTTCCTGTCATTCAGTTTTGAAAGAAGAAGCTTTTGGTCGGTGGTGGAGGGAGTTGAAAAAATAGAGTTTAATATTGCTATAATTATTTGGTTACACTTACAATAAATCCTAATGAAAACCAAATATAATGTTTAAATTACAAAATTAAAAATTGCACAGAAAAAAATAAATTAAATTAATAAATAAAAATAATAATAATGAATAAAATAAAAAATTAAGATTAGGAATTGGCTAATATAGATAGTTTTCTTTTGGTACCACTATTTTTTTTTTTTTTTGTATCATTTCTAACTTTCGTATAATTATTTAGGAGAATATTAGATATCCCTGAAAGGCACTGTTTAATTATATTTATAAATCATTTCCACACTTACATTTGCATGAAAAATCAATACCTAATATTTCTGATTTTTCCAGTGTTAATTGTACAATTATATTTTTTGGATTTTGCAGTTTTAAAAAAGAATCTTCATATTTTATATTAATCAGTTTTTGAAAAATTTGAAATGTATTTACTATAATAATAATTAAAATATCCTGAGGCCATTTGAGCTGACCTCTATCAATGACCATCAAGTATTTATAAACATCTTCAGGACAGTCTACATCTAATATCTTATCCTTAACTAACAAATTAATGCAATCATGACATTTTAGTTTATTAGATACTTTGTGTGCAATGTAACCGCCTATGAATATTAATACGGATAAAATTTCATTACTTATTTCTATATCGTCATTACTATTAAAAGTGTCATAAAATATTTTTGGAATTTCAATCTCTTCATTTTTTTCGTCTGCAAATATGTACTTGAGATCTTTTATTTGAAACTTTCCATTTTTTTCGGAATACATGCTAATTAAACTTGATACATTTTTAATTTGGATTCGGATTCCATTACCTGCATGCAAAACGATATCTGTCTTCAATATGAAATCTATATTTTGCCTTTTGTCCTGTTTGAAAGGAAAAAGCATTAAGATTTAAAAATAAATAATGTGATTATGCGTATATCACTAGCTTATATGGTTCACATTCGAGGAAGAAAACCAGATCTCGTTTGTGACGTCACAGCGATTTCAGATGTCTAGGAGCCGGCCCGGTGGAAGAAGGGAGAAACTGTGACTTCTCCGAAGGCCCCGGACGGGCCCACGAAAATATGTGTTCCTCGGGGCCTATCATGAAGTTAATCAAGGTCCGTTTGTGTATACGCATGGGCTTTGTGTGTGCGTGTGTATATTATTATATCATTCTCTCTCGGTAACCTCCCTCTGCAATTTATTCACCGTGAAGCTATTTGGAGCCGAGTTATGCTTATAAAGGTGATTTGCCTTCTGCCCCGCTCCGGGGGAAACGGGGAAAGGGGAGGTATTTCACAAAATCCCGTCTTGTGTCCCGTCAGGGTCCTAAAACCAACTTGCTCACAAATTTTTTTATCTTTATCTCCCATAGAATAGCCACGGCTATGTTGAGTCAGTGGTCAGTGAATCTGTGAATTTACTCTTTTATATCTATAGATTATACTATAGAATATTAAGATTTCTAAAATAAAGGCGCTTCCTTCCTGCTGTCTCTGAAATTAGATTCACAGTGGAAAACAATCAGTATCCTGAGTAAAGAATTTGCTTTGGTTTGTTTATTAAAATAAAAATATAAATATAAATAACACCAAATTTTTGCTATATTGATCAGATATAATAAAATATTTGAAAGATATGAAATAATTGTTAAAATATTAAAACCAAATTCAGTATAAATTGATGACATAGCTTTTAAAAATTTATTTAAATCAAAACAGTTAAAATCTTTAAATATATATATATACATTAAAACTTTTTTTTAAAACAAATATGGACGCAAATAAATGACGAAATTATTCAGTTGTTTCTTAATAAAATTAATGACATCAACTAATATTAATTGTATTTATAGGCAATAATAGTTTTGTATCAATATTGTAATGGTGGCGACAATGAATATTCATATCGTAGCAGCGAATAAAGATATGGGATGACGATCACGCAATGTCTCAGTCATATCAGAGTCTCATATCACGCATGCGTTATTGCTTAGCTGTTAATCGATTCCCGATAAAGCAAGATCATGATCAGAAAAGGCGATAACGAATATTCAGATCGTAGCTGTGAGTAGCGATTTCAGATTAAATCAATGTCTAGCATCACGCATGCGTTATACGTGTATCATCCACTCTCCTTCGTATCAGCGATTACCGGCTTTCACGGAGTGAAACGTTGGGCTCACAGAAACTGATGGTCGCTCGCAGTACGTTCGCAGCTGAGTTCCTGATAATCGTGGCGCTTGCGATATATCGCCAACAGAAAGATTTCGTTATCGGTTTCAAATTGCATGGTTTTAAATCGATGTTTCGATGTATCGCCCAGTCCTAACGGTGACAACCTGCTTTAACTAAATTTTTAACATTACGGTACAGGACCAAATTTCATATAAATGTGCACAATAACAATTATTTTTAATACATAATTATGAAATTAAAAAGAATTATTTATAACAGTAATAATCAACTAGAATTTTTTACTTTACGAATACTATAGTGAGGAAAGTATTGCAATCATGTCAAAAAATCCGAATTTGAGATTTTGATGTTTCTACACGTTTCGAGGTCCCCTGAGTCCGTTTCCACTATTTTTACGATGATGTATGTGTGTGTATATGTATGTGTGTATGTCTGTGAGTGAACACGCTAGCGTCTAAACGCTTTGTTCGAATAAGCTGAAAGTTGTTACGTATATTGTAAGTCCCCTGTGGTAGCGTTGCCAATAATACAGCTAAGATCAATTAAAAAAATAACAAAGATGGGGCAGGAATGAAAAGCCATTCAGATTATTATCTGGTTTAATGAAGTAATATTTACACAATTTTACAATATTTACAATTAAAAGAAAACAGAATCTATAATCGATAGGCCTCATGCCTAATAAAAATTTTTCTAGACCATATCAGGCTCCTGCCTCCACTCAGATCTCCAAGATCAATCTCACTCTTTTTAATTCTCAAGCTCCTCTCTATCCTCTTTCCTCGTCTGCCGTCTCCGGGACTTGAGAGAGGGGATCAGCCCCCTGATGCAATCCGGCTCCCGATAGGCTCCTCCGGACTCTGGACCACTCCTAGGACCCTTGCCGGCCAGTCGCTTGACAGTTAGCGTGGCGCCGTCCTGTCTACCACACCCATGGGATGTGCTAGAGTCGTCGGAAAGTCAAAGGAAAGCGTGAAATCAGGATGAATGGTGTCGGAAAAATTCAAAAAGTCATGCTAGTCAACACTCTTTTCAAAAGTCCAGACTTTCCGTCTCGGCCGTCAATCACGTTCATGGGAACTCCAACAAGACTCGGTGGAGGAAGGGGGGGGGGTTATCACACCCCATAGTAGGAACCCTATAGATTTTGGTGAATGTAGCATTTATAGTTTTCTTACAGGGACACCAGGAAAAATTCTTTATCATTATGGCCTATGGGGCCAAATTTTTAAAAGTGCGATAGCGTCTAAACGCTTTATTATTCTGAGCAAAAAATTTGTACACATGTTATAGGTCACAATTGCACGAACTGTATAGATTTTGGTGAATTTAGCACTTACAGTTTTTTTTACAGAGGCACAAAGAAAAATTCTTTATCATTATGGCCTATGGGACGAAATTTTTAAAAGTGCGATAGCATCTAAACGCCTAATTAATCTGAGCAAAAAATTTGTACACATGTTATAGGTCAACCGTTGCCCCAACTGTATAGAATTTGGTAAATTTAGCACTTACAGTTTTTTTACAGGGACACAAAGAAAAATTCTTTATCACTATGGCCTATGGGACCAAATTTTTAAAAGTGCGATAGCATCTAATCGCCTCATTCAATTGAGCTGAAAATTTATATGAATATTATAAATCACTGTTGCACTAAATACAGTGAAACTTGAATAATTCGAACTTGTTTAATTCGAAATTCTGGATAATTCGAATTTTTTACCCGGTCCCTTGAATTTTGTATTAAAATAATGTTAAAAAATCGTGGATAATTCGAATTCTATTTTGGATAATTCGAATTTCTCATACGATTAATTTAAAATATTACAGTAAAATTTTTTCCCAAGATTTTTCTCAGATAAAATGCATTTTTATTTATTTTAATAATCTTTCAAAATAAGGATAAGGAAATACAAGAAAAGCTGCTACCTAGTGCATCGGAAGATATGGTGCATATACATGAACTTCGAGGGTTTTTTGAATTGGAAGTCATATCTGATATAGAAGATTCTATTTTTGTATCAACTGATATAGGTTGAAGTCATATGCCATGACACAAAGATTGTACTTGAAGAAGCAATAAAAAATATCTGACTTTTTTATAAAAAGTTTTCAATAATTAAGCTCGTAAAAAATATTGATTTAATGGGAGGGGAGGGGGGATGTAGCAGTTTTCTTAGATATAAAGTTTATATGTTAAATCTTTAATCGTAGAGTTTTAATTTTTTTAATTTATCTCTTCTTTTTGACAAAATAGCATGTTTGCCAACATCCTAATTAATATTCTGTAGTGTTGTTAGACCCGCCCTTTTTTTCACACCAGTAAATTTTTAAAGTAATATTTTGCAAATGCAATTACGATTAAATAAGAAGAAAGATACTCTAAAAAGGATACTGGTTTAAAAAAGAAGGCGGGGCTAACAATACTACGAAATTTTAATTAGTATGTTGGCAAGCATGAAATAGTATATGTAATTCGAATTTTTGGGTATTTCGAATTTTTCTCAGGTCCCTTCAACTTCGAATTATCCAAGTTCTACTGTATAAGCATTTTGGTGAATCTAGCATTTATAGGTTTTTACAGGGACACAACGAAAAATTCTTTATCATTATGATCTTATGCGCTCAAAGGTCAGTAGCGTTAAATTAAACATCATGTAATATATGGAGAAAATTACTCTAACACTCTATTATGGTTTTATCTCTTTTGTTTGTTTGACAACTCCTCTTTCTTTACTTTATCTACAAAACTGTTAATTACTCAATGTTCGGAAAGTCGAGTGTAGTCACTCCAGATTTTATTTATTTATTTTTTTTTTTTGACATGTAGGAACACAGCTTTTCCCTTTGGAGGGAAATCTGTCTTCCCCGAAGGGGGCAAATGTTCAGTATGGGTATCTTTCAAAAAACTCAATCATTAGAACAAATAGTTAAATTTGTGATAATTTAAAAAAGTTATCGATTTTTTGAATTTTTGATAGCAACAACAATTATAATCTGCTATGTCACTCACACGACTTTCTCTTAACCTGCATTTCAATACTATAAAGATAGATTGCATATTAAATCGTAACATCAATCATGTAAGATAATAATTTTCAATATATGTTAAAAATAATCTAAAATAGGTTAAGGATCAATTTTATTTGGCATGTAATTCTGTGTGAGGGGGCTACCGCCTTTTTCTACCCCCTATTCAGTTATGAATCCTACATCTATTTAAAAAAATAAAAATAAAAATCAATTAGTTTGTTTTCAAACATGCCAGTCTTGATCAAATTCATCAAGTGGCAACCTAATACGAACTTCAAAATGCAGGGTGCCCGAAATTGAACGAACCTATTCTAAAGTTACCTACAAACGACACTATGTTGAGAAAGTTATAAAGTTTTGTGTAGGACATATTGAAGGTATGGGAATTAGTTTGAGCGAATAAAAAAACACTAGTTCAAATTTTCGCCACCAGGGGACTTTTTTTAACGAATTACACTTTTAGCATACATTTATGATAATTTACAAATTTTATTACAAGACCTATTTAACATGACGACCATGATTGGCAGCTACCATCTGGAATCGTAACCGTAAGATAGCATTTTCTACAGCTGACCGCAGTGGACTCGATGAAATGTTACGAACATGTTGTGAGATGCTGTTTTTAAGATCAAGTAAAATTCTTACCTGATCACGGCTTACTAGACTTTTCAAACTCCCCCAAAGCCAAAAGTCGCATGGGTTAAGGTCTGGGGACTGGGGAGGCCAGGGATCAGGAAATGTGTCATTCATTAAAAAACGCTCTTTAGTGGCGAAATTTTGAACTTTTTTTTTTTTTTTTTTTTTTTTTTTTGAGGGGGGGGGGGGGCCTCAAACAAATTCTCATGCCTTTACTACGTCCTACACAAAATTTTATAATTTTCCCAACAGCAGCTCCGTCTGCAAACTACTTTAAAATAGGATCGTTTAATTTCGGATTCCCTATACCAATCTGAATTTCCTGCAGTTATTTATTTTTAAGTTGCGCTGATAACAGATATGCATACAGTATACAGGTCATCAGCTAAAAATTGGACTTTCATAATCAGGGCACCTCAAAGCGTGATATTATAAAAAAAAAGTTAAAAAATAGAACCTTAAAAAAATACTTTGTTTACAGTATGGAATGAAAAATTATTTTTCCTTCCTGAACAGTATTCATTGACATAACAAAATGTAGCAAAGCACTTCCATCCATTACATTCAACAGAAAAAAAAAACGTTTAGCTTAATTTTGGGTAGCTCTGTTCCTATATATTGTTTATAAACTATATTCACATCTCATTGTGTACTTAAATTTAGTCTTATGTGAAAAATATCTAACATAAAATGTATTACAATGCTAGCAATTTTCATGTATAACCCTCCCTAATATATCCAAACACTTTGGGTAGTCCTTTAATCGAATGACGAATGATTTCTATACCACAATCTTATACAAAACATATTACTTACAAACTTTGAATAAACACCATAAAATGCAATAAACTCGCAACAATTGTTTCGGGTCAAAAAACACACGACCCTTCATCAGGCGAATAAAGTAAGCACGAGTGCTGCAGTCAAAGCGGCAACGCAACTGCAGCACTCGTGCTTACTTTATTCGCCTGATGAAGGGTCGTGTGTTTTTCGACCCGAAACAATTGTTGCGAGTTTATTGCATTTTATGGTGTTTATTCAAAGTTTGTAAGTAATATTTTTTACAACGCCAGTTTTGTGGTGCTTTTTTTTATTAAATTATACAAAACATGTTTTTCTGCATATAAAAAAATATGTTCATTCCACTTTGTTTGAGACAGCCTGTAGATGTTACACTGTACTTACAGGAAAATTTCCCACAGACGAAATGTATTTGAATTTTCTCGGATGACCCTGTACACATGCCACTTGCTTGATTTAAAGAAAAAGTTTCGTATGGCATCCCTGTATCATACACATTTACAATACTGAGTTTAAACTTTCTGCTACTATTTGAACTTGAGATATCCTGATAACAGACAGTCACACACGCAGACACAACCTAAAAACAAATAATTTCAGGCAATTCAAATGTTGTATTTTGAAACTGATCTATGGCTGTTACTTGAAAAGTTTAATCACAATATATCAAGATAAATTACGTTTCAAGAAATGATGCGATGAAAATTGTCTTAATAGTTTGAATGAACTTTTAAATTCAATCATATTTTTTAATTCAATATAGATATAGGTACAATATTCAAACGTGAAGGGGAGGGGGGGGACCCCACTCATACACAATTATTTGTCAAATACAGCCGTTTCGAAGCCTAATTTGGATTGTTTTTAACGCAGTTCTATACAACAGTACTCGTTATCTTACTGCTTAATCGCCAATCTATCTTTGCAGTATTGAGTTTCAGAGTAAGAAAAAGTCGTGTGAGCCAGGGATGTAGCAATTCAAAAATCATGGGAGGGGCTCAAAAAATTTATTTCATTTGAAAAATGATTCAAAATGAATAATAAGAAAATTAATTAATAACTAGGCGCTAATTAATATTCACAATTTATTAGTATTAATTATAAAATATCACTGATTATGAACATTTATAAGACATTAATTTTGGTTTTTAATTGGTGATTCTTTCATTTGGCATTAAAGAAAAATTTCATAATAATGAATAGGAGTGCCACATCAGATATTTATTTACTTATTTACTAGCAGGCTTTGCCCGCTTCACTAGTCACTATATTTAAATTAATTAAAAAAAAAAAAAAAGAATCAATATTTTTTTATACCGTTTTACAAATTAAAACTAAAAAGAAAGTACATTGAAATTGCTTAAAAACTTCGCTTCGGGCCCTCGCTAATTTTGGCAGAGACTTCTTCACCGCAATGTCTTGGTACTGGATAATTTAATTTAATTTCATTTATAGAAATGCCAATAATACAGGAAAATCTGCATTAGTCATTTTCTTTTTGATAATAAACAGAACGGAAAACGCATAATATTTTACATGGAGATATTTTGTATAATTAGACCAATTTAAAAAAATGCTTTTCCTTTTTTTTCCCACTCGCATAACAAAAATATTTAAAACATAGCAGGCTACGCCCGCTTCGCTAGTCACTATATTTGAATGAATTTTCAAAATAATTGGATCAGTATTTATTTTTTACATCACATTACAAATAAGAACTTAAAAAAAAAAAAAAAAACACTGAAATTGCTTTAGATCTCGCATCTTCGGGTACCCGTTGCCTAAGGCAGCTCTTTTTTCTGCCCGTACTGCATCGGGTCCGGTTTCCCACTGTCTACAGAAAGGTCTTTCCCGGGCACTTCAATCTGGGTATTTATCGACGACTTGTGGATTTTCTGTTATTTAAGAACTTCGATTTTAAAGATGACTGTATCTCAGCATCTATTATATATTTTAGTTTTTGAACCATGTGTTTTATAGCCGCCGTTATTTACACTATATTACGATTTGATTCCGACCAGTGCAATAAAATAAAATAAAAAAGTAGATTTTCTTTTAAAAGGAATTAAATACATGAAAAACAAACTAATTTTAAACAGTTTGATCCTTTCTACTATAAACTACCATTTTTTTCACCTAATAAATATTATAAATAATAATAATTTTATTTTTATTTTTTCTTTTAAAGGAATTAATTAAAAAAAATGAAAAATAAAAAGTTGCTATAGCATAAAATTTATACATAAACAGGGGTCGATCCAGGCAAAATATGGGTCCCTTTTGTGGCCCTTTCACAAAATTCCGTATAGTAAAAAGAGACCCTTCACAAAATTCAAATTCATAAAAAGGGACCCTTCACAAAAGTCAAATTCATTAAAAGGGACCTTTCACAAAAGTCAAATCCATGAAAAGGGACCCTTCACAAAATTCAAATTTATAAAATGAGTCCCTTCACAAGATTTTGTTTTATAAAAATGATCCTTTCATTAAATGTTTTTCTGTTTTCAGTATTATTTTTAATTAATACCTTAATTTAGCTCAACGAAACTCTCTTAACTTGATATTAAATATTACATAAAGTGAGTATAAAAAAGGTAGATTTTACACAATATTTTAGTTTTCACAAAAATATTTTATATTTCACAAAAATAAATAAAAATTTCACAAAAATATTCTGTTTTTCACAAAAAAGGGGCCCAAAAATTAAAACCTGGATCGACCCCTGATAAACGTAACAATTTATTTCTATTACATTACCATTTGATTTTCAATAAATATGATAATAATAATAATAATAATAATAATAATAATAATAAAGAAAAAAAAAAAAGAAAATCGCCTTTAAATGAATGCATTAAATAAAAAATGAATCCGCGTTTGTAATGATCGATAGATGGCGCTTTTTCAGCTTTTGTTGTTAGTAAATACAATACCCACGTGTATTTATTATTGTTCTTTTTGTTATTCTACTTAATATTCGTACTATAACTTCTCCGCCATTACATCGTAGAAAACTGATTGCTTTTGGGAAAAAAATATTTCAGTTTATTCAAAGTTCGATCGGAAGTAGATATTTAACTGAAGCTGAACAAATATTAGTTTCAAATCATCTGATTAATTTATTATTTCCATTAGCCGAAGCAACTGAAATTTTAAATTTGTCATTTGGGAATAAACGGAAGCTTAATTCTAGATTTCTTGATCTTTTGGAGTTACACTGTGGCATACAACAGTAAGTGTTATCTTTTTTACCGGATTTATTTATTTTTATTCAATAAATATATGTGAAACTAAACATCGACAAGCAATGGCAGCTTAATGAAATTCGAATTAAAACATGTTAATTGTAATTTCACCTTAGCCCACCAGAGGGCGAGCATTTCATTACAATCGCGGATTGCATAATAGCCGTTGCTAAGATACCCAGACGATTACAATCGAAGAATAAATTCATGAAAAATTAAGCATTAAAGCCAATATTTAAAATCGAAAAAACATTAATTAAAAAAATTCAAATTCGAAATTCGAAAAAATCTCAATGAGGTGCACACCTGCAGGGTCCCAGGTACCTATATGCCAAATTTAGAAGCTCTGCGATCAGTAGAGTGAGCACCAGAGAGCAGACACACACACACATACACACGTGCAAACACGTTGAAACAGCTTGGGCATCTTGGCGGAATTTTAAATTTGCACTGAAGTAGCTCGGACGTTTCTCGCCAAAATGTTTACTTATGCATTTGCAATACCCATATCAACTCATCGCCGAAATGACAACAAAATTAACTTATCCTATTAAGTGAGCAATATTTGTATATGTGTGTATTTCACTGTTCTCGAAAACGGTAGTTCGGACAGTCACGAGATTTACACAAAGGTGCCCCCCGAAGGGTCATTGTGCACACCGAAGTCAGAATTTCGAATTTTTGTTTAGCTTTCTTTTAATTAATAAAAATATGAAAAGAATAAGCTAATAATAGCAAAAATTTAGCCATTTAAATTTTATCCATAATTTAATTGTTGCCAAAAAAAAAAAAAAAAAAAACTTATACTATTAAGTGACCAATATTTGCATATATATATATATATATGTATATTTCACTGTTCTCGAAAACGGTAGCTCGGAAAAGTCACGAGATTTAACACAAAGGTGCCCCCTGAAGGATCATTGTGCACATCGAAGACAGAATTTCGAATTTTTGTTTAGTTTTCTTTTAATTAATAAAAATATGAAAATAATAAGTTAATAATAGCAAAAAAATAGCTATTTGAAATTTATCCATAATTTAATTGTTGCCAAAAAAATATACGAGTTCTTTTTTTTTTTGAGCAGGAAAGTAAATACATTTATCTAAACGTGAACAATAAAAAAATTATAAAAATATATAAAAATTTTCCTTTTAATTAGTATATTAGTTGGACATTTATTGTGTAAATATCATCCTTTGAAATGAAATGTTTATGTTTTCAATCGAATATGGAAGTTTGCCATTTTATTTTTCTAGAGTTTTGAAATTTAAAATTCAAATTTTATCAATTTTACAACAAAAACAACTTAATCTAACGTATGTACATGATAACTAATACATATTTATACCCAAATATGGGGATTAAAATCGGGAAATAATTTTCCTCGATTTTTAATAATTTTTTACAAAAAATCCAATGGGCGTTTAACATAGGAAATATTTTTCTTACATCCACGAACGACCAGTGACGTCATCGCTTCACTTGCGTATACTAGATCATATAGGAGTCCTGCCCCCACATTCAGATGCCCGCTGTTAAGGATCCTTAACTAAAGATCTTTAACTCAAAGTTAAAGATTTTTCCTTAAAATGCAATTCAGACCGGTCGAGAATAAAGATCCTTAACGGCTACGTCACGATTTCGGGCTATCTCGGCTTTCTTTACTTCCGATTTTATCTTCGGCAATCTTCGGGCTCTAATATCGATTATACGACTGATAAGCCAATTAGAATACAGAATCGCATCATACACATATCGAATAATTCGAATAAATCTCGAATTTGAATAAGTTTGTTGTTATTATTTACAATTTACAGATCGTAAATTTAGATTTCAGAAGAAAAATTTTAATATTTTTTCTGTTGATACATTTTGTTACAAACATCTATTTATCTGAAATTATAGATAATTTATAATATATTCAGATTACCTTGATTTTAAAACAACTTCGTTAAATAATACTTTATAAATAATTTTATATATGTTTTGTTTTAATTATAAATGTAGGATATTTTGGGGATAAAATATGCATTTGCATATTATTGAAAATTTATTGGAGAAAAGACTCTAAAAATATACTTAGTAGTGAGAACTGATGTATGATAGTTTATTATGCAAATTGTTTATATGCGTCTGCGTTTTTCTTCTTAAAATAAAAAAATGTTTCTAAAACATGGTTTTATCTTTTCCAACAAACAAAACAAACCCGTACCCAAAAAAATTCAAAGGGGAAGATATATATATATATTTGTTTTTATATCATTTAATAGTTTAAACTTATTATCTTTCCAATGATGTATCACACATGTTTATGTATATAAAATGAATGTTAATTTTTTTTTTTTCTAAGTACACTTCATAACTTACTATTGTCAATTAAATCATTAAATGAGTTTTTATCAAACACAGGATTTTTCAGCTTCATGTTCCTATTTTTTAAATATCTATGAAACTTTAGAACAGATTTTTACTGACACTTATATTAGGTTATATTGTATCTTAACCAGGGGTTTGATGATTTCTTAAGAATTATTTATTTTAGGCAGTGAAATTTTACCAAAAATGTTAATTCAAAAGTGATTTTCAATAAGTAATTATTAATATTTTTTTAGTTTCACAAGAAAAAGAATGGTCTATTATTAAAGTATCTAAAACATGCTATTCTGACTGCCATGAAAAATTTATGACTATTTTTCACTAATTCTTAGAGAAAGGTATATAAAGTTAATGAATTTAACATGGTGTGGGATAGGACTTTTCCGGTTTGCTTAAAGGACAAATTCAACACAAAAGACAATTTAAAAAAATAGTTTTCTTCAAAAATCATGAAATTCCATAGATATTAACAAAAGTATTTTAAGCATTGGATATAAATACCACACAAATACCTGTTATTAAACATTTTAAAAGCTCTAATAAATATCTAGTTCATTGTTGTTTCGTTCAAATTTTCAAAAACTCGCCACAATGGCAAAATTCTGTGTTATATCTGGAGTCTCTTTTACTGCATATATAAGATATTATCCTTTTTTGGCAAACCAAAAAAATTAACTAAATATGTTGAAAACAAACAAAATCATCAATAATGTCTTTTTGGTTTCATCCCAGAATCCAGTGCCCCCAAACTGGCGGTAACGCACTGTACCTGGCAAACCCATCGGGCGGTCGCGAGAATTTGTTCTCCTTCCTTCTCCTTGTGTAACCCTATCGGCACTTCCATCTCATTAGTTTAGCCGCTTAGCGGGAGCTTATTGGTTTTGCTTTCGTAACAGGCAATTTTTAATTAAATTAATCAAAAATCTGCCATTTGGCTGAGGATAATTAATTGTTTTAGGTGGCTTTTATTTTCGCTTCTGTTTCTTTTTTGAAACCATCATCATAGTATCTGTAAATAAGATTTTAGTGTTTTAAATGTTTTTTTAAGGTTTAAAACTTAATTTTTTCAGTGTATTTTATGTTTTTTAATTATATTAAAAAGACGGGAAAGGGAGACATGATAGTCATTGCTACAGTATAGATTTTTCATGCATTTTCTGCACTTCGTATTATATGTAAGATTTTTTAAATCATGAACCATGATTTAGGTGTATTTATTGGTTATTGTGTACTAGCGGGTCAGTATTTTCAAATGAATCACTAACAGTAAATTTAGTGTTAAGAAAAGAAATTTAAAAAAAATCATTTCTGATTGGGTAAAAAGTCGCTCCCGGTCCCCATTGCCTTCGGCAGCGCAGTCCCGTGCACAAGTTAAGGAATACACGTGCTGCTTGCGTGTATTCCTTCCCTGACCCTTCGTTCCCCTAAAAAAAAAAAAAAAAACTCACACCGGGTTCCCCACTGCCTTTGGCAGCGCAGACCCATGCGTGCTGAGCGCGCACAAGTTAGGGGATATGCGCATGGTGCATGCCTATTTCTTCCCCACACTTTCAGCCCCTCCTAATTAACATACATATACCAATTTTGAACGGTGTAACTCAATTAGCTGAGATGCAGAATAAAACCTAATCAGGAAATCTCAAAACGTGTAAATGGGGTGAAATCTCGAATTCCACTTTCGATAATATAAATGTACTTTAAAATATCTTTTGAATGATGTATTAAAAAAAATGTAATCATAATTAGAATATGAAATATTGAAATTTTAAAATATTACAGCGCCATCTGGCGGTAGAAATTTCTGTAATCTACTGTTCGATTCCAAATAAACAAAGCTTTCAAATGATGTATTACTTATGAAATTATTTTAATTAGTAGCTGAGATACAAAAGAAAACCTAATCAGGACACCTTAAAACATGTAAATCATGTGAAATCTCAAATTCCATTACATATGGTAGTCGATTAATTTAAGGCGACAGAGATTTGTGGCGTCTACTCTTGAAATTCAATTCAAATAAGTTTTAAAATGACATATTACTTTTGAAATTATGCGAATTAGAAGCTGAGATACAAAAATGATAAAACGATTTATGTCTGGCTTTTTCGTGGTTTTCTTCAAAACTTACGTAATTCTGGGCTAAATACTGTTAAAAATCCGTAGTATGAAATGTGAATGGAGTATCAGAATTCGAAACTCTGCAAAATATAAAAGAATAAAAGCATTCTGGATTTTCCGTCATTTTCTCTGAAACAACCGTTCCTGTTGTTGTTGTTGTGTGCCACTTGGAAATTCCGAGCACCGGTAGTGGAACTACCGGACTTATTTTAAGGCATGAGGGTTTCGTCTTCCGTTATTAGGAGAGCCTCATAGGGAGGAAGTACGACTTCTAGCTCCATAAGCTGGTGAAAGATGGCAGCACCAGCCAAACAACAGAAACTCGAATTTTGTTCCGGATCAGAACGAGTTAAACTCATGTTTATACATTTTTGCCTCCCCCCCCCCCTTACCGTCCCTTCTAATAATTTTACACTTGAAAATATCCGCAATCGATTTATCTTGCCTTAAAACCTAATAATACCAATTTCAAACGCTGTAACTCATTTTTCTTTTTTTTGCCCCTTCCCCTTCTCAAGCCCTTCCTAATAATTCTACACTTCAAAAAATATTCACAATTGAATTATCGGGCGTTAAAATTAAATATTATGAAATTTCAACAGTATATCTCAATTTAAAATACTGAAAATTTAAAACAAAACTTAATCCTACATTGTGTTTTGGTCACATGAGTCGTGATAAATGTATTTCCCAATAAAAATGTAATTTTTTTTGTTTATTCACACATTTTCAAGAAAACTGAACAGTAGCTTTATAATACGCTGTCTAGGTCGAATATTATATCAAATGTAACGTGAATAAAAATTTGAAAATTGCAATCCCCCCCCCCCCCCACTATAAAACACATGACATCTTAATTGGTTACAATCATTTCCTTTTTCCTCTCAGACACTAGTCTGACATTTGAAATGATGTTGCCACAAAAAATTCATACTTTAGTTAATTTTAAAAAATCTAATTGTTGTACCGATAAGCCGCTTGCACTCTAAGATTCAGAAAAATTGCCCCTTTCATTTGATACTAAATTTTTAACGATCAGACTAATATTTCTAATTTATTTCCCACTTTTTCTTTTGATTAGACATGAGTCGACATTTTAATTAATATCTCCACAACCAATTAAAGTTTTTAAATTCTGTTTTCAGGAGGACTTTGGAAAGGCTCCACAGCATCCGTATGTCAATTCTTGTACTTATGTGTTCAGTAGGGGCTGAACGTATAGAAGAACAGACAGACAGACAAACCGTTCCTTTTATTATTATAGATTATCGCAGATCAATGGTTCAACCATTCATTTTAAAGGTATTGGCGAGCTCTTTTGAAAGATACCCATCATGAAAAATTACTCCCCTCAAAGGGGGGGGGGGGGGGGCTTCTCCCCGCTTCTACATACACAAAAAAATTTTCCCAGTCGAATATCTTAATAACAAAAAATATATATTTGTTTCATTTGGTTTAGTGCAGTCTATAGATGTTAAACTCTACTTACCTGCAATTTCCCCCATAGACATAATGTATTTGAATACTTTTGAGTGTCCCTGTACATGAACCATTTGCTTCATCTCAACAAAGAGCTTACTGCAGCATCCCTATATGATGCACATTTAGAATACCGAGTTTGGAATTTCTGCTACTATTTGTTCTTGAAATATGCTGATAACAGACACACAAACCATTCGCTAAAAACATGATTTTCGTATTCAGGGCACCTCAGAACATGTAAATATAACAAAAACTCACGTTTGAAAATTTGACCCTAAAACAATACTTTCTCGACCCTATGGGTAAGAGAAAGTAAAAATATGTTAAAATACTCACTTTTAACCTTTTATGAAAAATAGCTTTAGAAATAATAATAATAATGTAGTACATACATATGCGTATATATATATATTTTCTTTATTAAAGGTTTTACGGAATATTTTAAAATCTTTATCTTTTATTTAGTATTTTTGTTTGGATGTAGCATTAGGTTTGTACTGAGAAGAAATTCTTCACAATCGACAACAAAACAAAATCATGAATAAATATATATATATATTTTTTTTCCTTTGACAATTATATTCTTATGTAATTGCAATACATAACACACCTGTTAAATATATATAGTATATATACACACATGAATTTTAAATTAAAATAACTAATACACAGAGTAAGTTATGTTTTAAATATGCAAAGCAAAAATAAAAAGAATAATTCAGAACATGTGAGCCAGCTTTTATAATTATATAAAAATGCAGAATACACACCTTTATTTAGTTTGATTTTCATCAACATCGAATTCTAAACATTCTTCTTTTAAATGCCAGCAAGTAGTCATCTTGGATGGCATGGTAGTAAACATTACATGCCTTCCAAAATTATACTAGCTAGCATGAATGTCCAAGTTGAATGACGCTTCCTCCACGTATGAAAGTTATTCAGATATTCATACATACACAGTAATTACAAAATTTAAAATAGAAAGTATACTAGGTAATAAAGAGACTTTAAGTATGCACACAGGTCCCTAAATAAATCTATGAATACTAAAAATAAAAAGCACAACTTATGTGATGAAACTTATATAATTAATTACATATTTTAAAAATGCCGAATGGAATACATACCTTAATTAGCTCTTGATTACCATCTCTGTTTTAAGGACAGCACATTCTTCATTTTAAAGCCAGCAAGTAGTCATCTTGCAAGGCATAAAGTAATAAAATTTAATACCTTGCAAAATTCTACCAGCTAGCGTGACTGATGATATTCTCGACTTCCTCTGGCTCAGGTAGCATCTTCTTCTATTCTAATAATCAGTTTCTTTTCCATACCGTCATATGTGATTTAATGAATATTATTTTTAAAAATTCTATTTATTTCTTCTGAGAATGTCTTAAATGAGTGTTAGTATAAATTTTTATTATTAACTATACAAATTAAATTATGCTTAATAATTTTTACAGTCATGAAATTCATAGTATAGGTAATAAAAATATTTATCATAGATAACTACATAAAAATATATTCACGTATATCTTACAAATTTATAATAAATCTTATGAATAAGTGTTTTCATAAAAGATATAAAATTTTCGTATCTGTAATTTAATAACCCTCACTTCACTTATTTTGGAATCGAAATATATCAAACAGATGAAAATAGCATTTATTTACATTCTTGTTCAATATGAACATAACAAAATTTTGAATATTCGTATATATAAATTCAAAAAATTTAAGTGAAAATCTGCATGGTGTGGGAAAGTATACTTCTTTTAACAAATATAAACTTACTACGATTATCATGATAGTAAAAAATTGAAATGTTTTCAGGTCTTTTTATCTTTTCTCAAAAAAAAAAAAAAACAAACCTGTTCATGTGGTTATTCACTGCAGAAATATCACTCAATAAAATCAGTCACACATTAAATTTATACATTACAAAAGATGGAAGATTAAACGTAAACAATAATAATATTATTGTATCATAGGATCTTAACTGAAGCAATACCTTATAATAATGAGCATATTATGAAATTGACTATTTAAATAACCATGCTATTTAATAATAAGTAAACAGTAGCTACAGTCAAATGAATACTTTCTATATTTCATACTTCCATGAAACAGATTAAACGTAAACTATAATAATCTTTTTGCATCAGGATCTTAACTGAAGCAATATCTTATAATAATGAGCATGTTATTATGGAAATGACTATTTAAATAACAATGCTCCTTAATAATAATAAGTAAACGGTACCTACAGTCAAATGAATACTTTCTATATTTCAAACTTTCATGAAACCGATTAAACGTAAACAATAATGTTATTGCATCAGTATCTTAACTGAAGCGATATCTTATAATAATGAGCCTGTTATTATGAAATTGACTATTTAAATAACCATACGGTTTCATCCTATTATACGGTACCGGTAGCCCATTGAAAGAAATGAAAAATGAAATCGTTTTTGAACGGAATGACAACTATTTACTTTTAACTATAGATAAGCCATGCGAGATAAGCCTTGTTCGCGTTCGCAGTGCATACGAAAAATATCAAAATTGTTTTATTAAGGCAGTACAAATGCATCTATAATATCTCATACAGAAGGACAGTATAAGAAAGGACTTGAGAAAAATACTTTATTACTTACTTTATTCGAAAAAAAAAAAAAAAAATGATAAAAATAATGCAAAATCATCACACACAGAAAAACAAGATGGCTGCCGATCTTTAAGTTTAAGGAGAGGTGTAGAGCTATCCTTAAGAATTTAAGGATCCTTAAAGTTAAAGATCTTTAAACGGACATCTGAATTTCTATTTTAAGGAAAGTCGGAAATAAAGATTGTTTACATTTTGATTGACCAATGAAAATGCATCTTTTTAAAGATCTTTAGTTAAGGATCCTAAACAGCGGACATCTGAATGTGGGGGCATGCGTATACTAGAGCCCCTATAATACAGGCCGACCTATCATCATCCATATATGACCCCATTTGAAGTCGCGCTTCTCGACTAGCGAGTTTATTGCTTTGAAGGTTTTGAATCTAAGTTCTTTTTCTAACAATTCAGCGCGGTATTTAAAAACGAAAGCAAAGTACAACGCATATTGTTGTTTTGTTTATTCAAAACTGCATTTGATCAGATTTTTGCAGTAGAGAAGAGCTTTTCTTGTTTAATATGAGAAACGTTAAGTTTTGCTTTGGTTTATTTAATTGTTAGATAAAAAAAATAATTTCATTCTTATAATGATTTCATATAATATACAGATTTTAATTATTATATATTTATTTATTTATTTTGACTGTGATAATACTGTGTAATGTAATAAGTAATTTTAAAGGCACTTTCATTAGTATAGATGCAGAAAAAAAAAGAAAAGAAAGAAAACTTATTAAGTAATCCTTTTTTAAAATATTTTTCATGAGTAAAAAAAAATAGTAACATAAAAACAAAGAAATTATTACTTTCTTATATATAAATATGTATATATATCAAAAGAAAGTAATGGATTCGTAAAAATTTGCGATCTCCGGTTTTTGACGGATTGACACGTTTTCAGATGTCATAAAAACAATTTCACTATTTTTAGAAAATGTCTAGCTGTTTGTCTTTGCGCGTGTGTATATAAAAAACAATGTGAATTATATATGGAGGGACATTGCTCCCCACGACCTTGAGGGAAAAGGGGAAGTAACCCCAGTGTTGTAGATATAGGATAATATGGGTATCTTTTAAATGAACTTATCAGTATCTTTAAAATGTAATTATTGAACCATAAAATTTATGATGATTTAAAACAAATTTATACATATATATATATATATATATATATACATATATATATATATATATATTAACATTTCTGCAGATGTCGGCACCAAATTAACTTTCTTGACAATTTATGGTATACTTCTTTGAAATTAAAATCATCTGCATTCCTCTTAAAAAAAAATCTGGAGTGACTCCACTCGACTTTCCGAACATTGAGTAATTAACAGTTTTGTAGATAAAGTAAAGAAAGAGGAGTTGTTAAACAAACAAAAGAGAGAAAACCATAATAGAGTGTTTGAGTATTTTTCTCCATCTATTACACGTTGTTTTATTTAACGCTACTGAACTTTGAGCCCATAGATCATAATGACAAAGAAATTTTCGTTGTGTCCCTGTAAAAACCTATAAATGTTAGATTCACCAAAATGCTTATAGTTAGTGCAACAGTGATTTATAATACTCATATAAATTTTCAGCTGAATTCAAAAAGGCGTTTAGATGCTATCGTACTTTTAAAAATTTAGTCCCATAGGCCATAATGATAAAGAAATTTTCTTTGTGTCCCTGTAAAAAAACTGTAAGTGCTAGATTCACCAAAATCTATACAGTTAGTTCAACTGTGATCTATAACATGTGTACAATTTTTTTGCTCGGATTAATAAGGCGTTTAGACACTATCACATTTTTAAAAATTTGGCCCCATAGGCATAATGATAAAGAATTTTTCTTTGTGTCCCTGTAAAAAAACTATAAGTGCTAGATTCTCCAAAATCTATACAGATTGAGTATTTGTGATCTATAATATGTGTATAAAATTTTTGCTCAATTGAATAAGGCGTTTAGATGCTATCGCACTTTTAAGATTTTGCTCCCATAGGCCATAATGATAAAGAATTTTTCTTTGTGTCCCTGTAAAAAAACTATAAGTGCTAGATTCACCAAAATCTATAGGGTTCGTACTATGGTGACTTACAATATGCGTACCAACTTTCAGGTTAATCGAACGAAGCGTTTAGACGCTAGCGTGTTCACCCACAGACATACACACATACACACATACACACATACACACACACATACATACATCATCGTAAAAATAGTGAAAACGGACTCAGGGGACCTCAAAACGTATAGAAACATCAAAATCTCGAATTCGGATTTTTGACATGATTACAATACTTTCCTCACTATAGTGTTCGGAAAGTAATAATTTTTACTTTCCGAACACTATAGTGAGGAAAGTATTGTAATCATGTCAAAAATCCGAATTCGAGATTTTGATGTTTCTATACGTTTTGAGGTCCCCTGAGTCCGTTTTCACTATTTTTACGATGATGTATGTGTGTATGTGTGTATGTGTGTATGTGTGTATGTGTGTATGTTTGTGAACACGCTAGCGTCTAAAGGCTTTGTTCGATTAACCTGAAAGTTGGTACGTATATTGTAAGTCACCATAGTACGAACCCTATAGATTTTGGTGAATCTAGCACTTATACTTTTTTTACAGGGACACAAAGAAAAATTCTTTATCATTATGGCCTATGGGACCAAAATCTTAAAAGTGCGATAGCATCTAAACGCCTTATTCAATTGAGCAAAAATTTTATACCCATATTATAGGTCACAGATACTCAATCTGTATAGATTTTGGAGAATCTAGCACTTATAGTTTTTTTACAGGGACACAAAGAAAAATTCTTTATCATTAAGGCCAATGGGGCCAAATTTTTAAAAGTGTGATAGCGTCTAAACGCCTTATTAATCTGAGCAAAAAAATTGTACACATGTTATAGGTCGCATTTGCACCAACTGTATAGATTTTGGTGAATCTAGCACTACAGTTTTTTTACAGGGACACAAAGAAAAATTCTTTATCATTATGGCCTATGAGACCAAATTTTTAAAAGTGCGATAGCATCTAAATGCCTTATTCAATTGAGCTGAAAATTTGTATGAATATTATAAATCACTGTTGCACTAACTATAAGCATTTTGGTGAATCTAGCATCTATAGATTTTTACAGGGACAAAACGAAAAATTCTTTATCATTATGATCTAAGTTCAGTAGCGTTAAATAAAACCTCGTGTGATATATGGAGAAAAAAACACTCTATTATGGTTTTCTCTCTTTTGTTTGTTTAGCAATTCCTCTTTCTTTATTTTATCTACAAAACTGTTAGTTACTCAATGTTCGGAAAGTCGAGTGGAGTCACTCCAGATTTTTTTAAATAGTTTGTACTGTAGGAAGTTGTATAGAAAAATGTAGAAGCAAGTTTTCTGATGACCACAACATGCTCATTTGTTTTAATTTTAATATTTAATGATGGTTAATTTCCTTTACCCTGTCAACTACATATATATAAATAGATATATCATCATGATCATCATCAGTTTCAGCCCATATCAATCCACTGCAGGATGAAGGCAAATATAATATATATAGATGATATCATGATTCCAAACTGCCATGTTTTCCGCAATTCTTCTCCAACCTGCTCTTCCAAATTTTCTATTCGCAATTTAATTTAAAAAAAAATTAAATTGGGAACAGAAAGGCATAAAAATTGATGGAGAGTTTATAAATTATTTGAGATTTTCGGATGATATTGTGTGCTGCCTCCTCATTTCAGAATTTGCAAGAAATGCTTCAGGAAATAAACGAAAAAAGCAACCTCGTTGGGCTGAAAATGAACCTCAGCAAGACAAAAGTTATGTCAAATTCCTTTGTTTCTCCACTGAAGATTACTGTTGATATGGATGAATTAGAAACAATATATATATATATATATATATATATATATCATTATAACCATCATTAATTTTAGCGTTTGTCCTTCCATTGCAGGATGAAGGCCTGTGTTATGTGATCCCAATTTGCCCAGTTTAATGCAAATGTTCTCCTTTCTGCTCTTTCAAACCTCATAATTCATTTCTCCAACGATACTGTGGTCTCTCCCTTAGTCTTTTCTTACCTCTCGGTATCCAAAATAGGACTTTGGTGGTCCATCTATCCTCATTTCTTCTCGCAAGATGCCCAACCAGCTCCATTTTAACTTCTTCATTCTACAAATGATATCAGTAACTTCGCTTTGCTCCCTAATCCATGTGTTTAGCTTTTTGTCTCTTAGGGTGAATCCTAGCTTGGATCTCTCCATGCTTCTCTGGTTGATCGAACTTTTTGTAAAGCTTTACAATGGTCAAGTTTCTGAAACATATGTTAATACTAGCAAAATACCCAGATCAAAAACTTTTCTTTTTAAACAAATTAGGACTCTACCTTTAAATATAGCGTTGTTTCTTCCGAATTTAGTGTAGGTAAAACACATATAAAGAAGCATTTTTTTTGCACAGCAATATGGGGTCGGAAATGAAAAAACAAGAAATGCACTGCAATTTAGAATGGTTTAAAAGTGAAAAATACAGAAGACAGCATGAAACAGAAAAGAACGCAAAATCACAAGTGTGTGAAAAAATCTACTAACACTAGTCAGAAAATAAAGGAAAAATAGATTAAAAAAAGAAACTGAAATGGTGGAAGGACAGACTCGGAGCTTCGCGAAGCTTTTCATTTCTGACCCTATAATGTTATAAAAAAAAAAAAAAAAAAAAAAAAAAATGCTTCTTTATATGCACTTTACCTAACCTTAAAGTTTTGCCCATTAATTCAGGGATATCCTGTATATAATCTCCTACAGATTTCAGTTGTTTTTGCTCATAATTACTATTTATTTATTAATAAATATGCAAGTGTTTCTAATTAATTAGTATTGCAGTTTTTATTTATTTTTTATAATTTAAACATTTACCAGTTTATTCTATCATTAAGTGTAATTATAGTCCAAAATGTTTAAAAGTCTTTCATTATCTATGTGCAATATTTCAATATCTTATATTTGCTTTTATTTAAATACTTTTAAGTGTAATATTTATTCAATTACTCTCACATTTACTATAATCTGTAACATGGGAAAGTGTTTCATAATTTATGAATGATGCATGATTGTTATTCACTATAATAATTTTTCTTTACTGTAATATAGATTTTTAGCACATATAAATATACACAAGTTAATTCTCCATTTTCACTTTCCAAAAGTTTCAATTACAACCGTATTCCAAATCATAGGAAAGTGTTTTATAATTTGTCAATGATGCATAATTTTATTTTTTCAATAACACCCAGTCAATCATTATCTGCAGTGGTGGATTTAAGGGGGAGGGGGGGCACCAAAAAAAAAAAAAAAAAAAAAACACTGATATTCACAATTGAATATTGCAATTGTAAATTTTTTATTGGTCTAGAATAACACTTTGAAAAAATCTTAACCCCCCCCCCCCCCAAAAAAAAAAAAAAAAAAAAAAAAAAAAAAAAAAAAAGTGAAGTTCTGGATTTGCTACTGATTATCTGACTTACTTTTACTATAACTTATGTAATATTGAAAAGTGTTTCATAATTAATGGACTTAAGCATAATATTTCGTTCTTGTTTTTTCTTTTAATAAAACCACTCAATCATTCTCTGATTCACTCTCCTTTTCACTATAATTCTATCCTGTAATATATAACAATATAATAATTTAAAATTTATCATGTTTGCATTTTATTCTATTATGGATTTGTGTTATGTAAGATCTCACGTACTACTTCTTTTATAATTCTATTCAGTAACCTGGTGAAATATTTCATCCCATTTTATTTCACGTGAACGATGGCGTTGTAATACACTGTTAAAAAAATGCAGAAAAAATACAGAAATTCTCTGTAATTTCAGAAAAAAAGTCGTAAATTACGAAAAAATTACGTAGACAAAACGTATTTTACGACTTTTTTTCTGAAATTACAGAGAATTTCTGTATTTTTTCTGCATTTTTTTTAACAGTGTAGGTGTCTAAATGTAATAATAGCATTTATAGACTAATAAAATGAAAATAAAACCCAGTAACATAAAATTAATCCTTAGAATAAAATAAATAAATAAAACCATCATTTCTATTTATTAAATGAACCTATATTCTTGTACTGTTTCAAAAGATGCGAATAATACTAGAAATATAAAATACAAATATTTTATTTATTTCGTTCCACAAAATATTTACATTGCTGTAGAAGTCTATATATGCTTATATTGTTTTATCAAATGCAACAAAGGCCTTGCAAAATAGGATGTAATATAATTACATATTCACAACACTTTTACAAATTGAATTGGTATTAAACAAAGCAATGCATATCTGGAAAATACAAGATGCAGGAAGGTTCATCGCTCCGATATGTAATGCTCTGTCTATCAACATAAAAAGATGCAATTTGCTTTTCATACAAAAATGAAGATAGCACCCTGTCTTTTTCTTGTATTGCATCTTTTTCTTTTAATATCTTTTAAATTTTTACGATAGCATTTTCTAATGCTGCAATTTTCTTTTTCAAAATTTTGTAATATTCTTCATAACATTCCTAAAAGAAAAAAAAAAAAAATATATTAACCAATAATTTCAGTCTATGATAACTAATTTTTCAAATATTTAAGAACATAAAATGATACAGTAAGAATAATTTTGATGACCTTTCGAAGAAGATATGAATGAACGCAATTATGCATCTCTTATCCTGTATAATCTAATGTCACTGAAAATAACAAAAATATCCTAAATAATCTGTTATGATGTTTACATTACTTCCTTTTATCCTACAATGTGATAAACGTATTATATGGTAAGGTATAAGCTCAAAGGCACTGTATTTGAACATTTCTGGTCTATTTCAATAGTAGTTCTAGAAGAACTTTTATTTAACAAAAATTTCTGTGTGAGGAACCTTCTCCATCCTCCTCTCTCTTTTGTTTAATCCCCCCCCCCCCGTTTGTCTGCAGCCTTACCTTCAATAAATAGCACATTTGTTTTGAGAATGCTAAAAATATTTAAGGAAATCACAGTGCGAACTAGGACACAATCAAGTTAAAATTGTAAAAAAAAAAAAAAGACAAACTAATTTATAACATTGTGTAAAATCCAAGCCCGTCCAAAGTATATAGAGAAAAATACATAAATAATAAAAATAAAAATGCCTGAGCTGTACAGAGTATTTTTTTCAGTTGTTTACAACGACAGTGTAAAGTGTTTATAAATCATATTTACATTTTAGTAATTTAAAAAATACAGAGTTTGCAAATGAGCTAAAAAATTGTTTAATTTATTATTTGTGCATAAATGAATAAAACATTATTTACGGATTTATTTATATTAAAATGAAATAATAAAAAAATACAGGGTTCATAAATGTAGTAAAAATTTTATTTAATTTAGTATTTGCAGATGAAAAAATAAAACTGCTTATTTGCAGTTTTAATTATATTAAATTGCATTATGTAAAAACACTTCAACTTTAAAAATATAATAAAAAAATTAAAAAGAAAAAAAAAAAGTTTTATATGCATCATATTTTTTTAATTTAGGATGCATATTAGTTTAATTTTGTGTACAACTTAAAATTCAAAATTATTGTGCAAGACAGGTATCAACATTACACACTTATAGCATAATACGTCATAAAAGAAAACGAAAACAAACCTTTTCTGGTTTCTGGATTACTCAGATGTGACTCAAGTACACAACCAGGTTTTGGACATCCAATTTCAGCCTCTGTCTATTCTGCTTGAATTGGGACTCTTCAAAATGGTCCTAAAGAATTTTTTTAAATGACTTATTATGAGTATTAACATACATTTATTTAAAAATGTATCATAAATGTATTCAAAAGAAGTAAATTGCTAGTAGTAAATTGATAATTTACAATTTACATATGGGGCATTTCAGGAGTTGACCAAGATATATATCTATATATATATATCTATATATATATCTATATCTATATATATATATATATATTTTTTTTTTTTTTTTATTTATTTTATTTTTTTTTTGGGGGGGGGGGAGAGGGGGAGGGGGACATTTTGGCAGAATATATAAGTGCAAAAAGAAAATTTTATAAAAAAATTTTTACTTTTGTAAATAAATAAAAATTAGCACTAATTTATATATATATATCAAGTTTATAACGTGGCAGAGAATCAAGTGCTAGTAGTCATTTGAAATAATATTGAAAACATGGAACATTTAAAAATAATAATAATTTTTATAAAACAAAAATTTTGTGAAACGACTTTATGAGCTGAAATTCAGTGAATGGGCTCATACTTCATTTACTAAATTTAAATTTTCTGAAAGGGTCTATTTTATGAACTTTAATTTTTTGAAAGGCCCCATTTTATAATATTCAGTTTGGAGAAGGAAGGGGGAAGGGAGTTAAAAGGAATTTTTTTTTATTTTGATCAACCCCTGAAATTAAAAAATGAATTCCCCCCCCCCCCCGAAAATCCTATTTAAAAAAAAAAAAAAAAAAAAAAATTCTTAACATTTAGATATTTGACAGAAAAATGTTGATTTAACAATTTATAGAATACATAAACATTCCCATTAAGTAATTCTTCATCTGAACCTGAAAAATCTATCATTCAAGTATGCAGTTAAACTAAATATTAAGACAGAAAATAAAACAGATTGGATACTTTGTATAAATATCAAATAATTTGTGCATGTTCTAAAAGCATTTTTATTTTTATTATCTCATGTTAATTTAACTTATAAAAAAAAAAATAAGATAATTTAAAATTAAAAATAATGGGTTTTTCTTGAAAGTTAACCGTGAAAACAGAAATAAAAGCACCAACGTGTTTCAGAGAACTTTGCTCAATAAAGGTTTAATGCATATATACTACATTAAACTTTATTATAAATAAATTTCTTAGATATATAATATGACTGCATATTTTTACTCACATAATGTCAATTAATATAGCGTGTTCTAAGATATAAATTTTTAAACATAAAAAGGTTTTGTTTCTTATATTGATCAAAATATTTAGCATTATTTCACAAAAATCTTAAATCTCTTTATATTTTGCAAGAATTTATTTATAAGCAAGATCTTTTATTAATAATAACTAAATTATTTCTTATCAAAATAATTGATTATTACGTAATAAGTAAATCAATTTATTTTAAATAAAATATTTTACATGAAAAACAAGGATGTATTATATGTGAAAATTATTGTAGTTTAAAACAAAATTTAAGGAGCATATATTGCTTAATCTAGAAAAAAAAATTCTTAATCTAGAATTTTGAACGAGGATTGTACAAGATATTTCTATTGAAAGATTTTTAGCATAGTAAACTTAAATTTTCAAAATTCATACTTTATTATTATTATAATTATTATTAATTTAAATTTACATTTACCTCTTTTAAGATAATAGAAAACCCCAATAGATATTTCAGAAAAGTGCAAGTCTATCAAGTAAATAAATGCTTTTTACAGTAGTAAGTTAAACTACACTGATGGAAAAAAAAAAAATCCCAACACCAGGAAGGAGCTGTGCTAGATAAGCGAAATTTGGTAGGCGTGTTTATACATCTGAAAGATGACGTCGATTCAAATTTCGAGCTACGCGCATAAGTATGGCGCTAGTAGCAACACTATGAACATGCAAATGAGGTTTGCTTTAAATAAGCGCTGCAAGGTTCGTGATCGTTATTTACAGTTGAGATTTGACGTAGTGGGTTAATGTTAGTCAAGGATGCCTCTAAGAAGACGACGAAGCCATTATCAACAGCTCACTGAGTTTGAACGAGGTCGTGTAGTAGGGCTACGAGAAGGTGGGTTTTCTTTCCGCGATATTGCAGAAAGACTTGGCAGGAATGTATCCACTGTGCATGAGTGTTGGCAGCAGTGGTCAAGGAAAGGTACTGCCTCAAGAAGACCGGGTTCCGGGCGGCCACGTGGCACTACTGAGAGGGAAGACCGCCGTGTTCGGCGTATGGCTGTGGCTAATCGTACTGCGTCTGCAGCTGAAATTCGAGCTGCAGTTGGCACCACAGTGACACAACGAACCGTTACAAATCGGTTACTTCAAGGACAGCTCCGAGCCAGACGCCCTGTACCGTGCATTCCACTGACTCCAAGCCACTGCCGTTTGCGACGTGACTGGTGTCAAGCTAGAGCTCATTGGATGACGGAGTGGAGATCTGTTGTGTTTTCTGATGAAAGCCGGTTCTGCCTTGGTCGCAGTGATAGCCGTGTGTTTGTTAGTAGGAGGCCAGGTGAACGCCTGCTAACGACCTGTCTGCGGCCTAGACACACAGGGTCTACTCCTGGAGTTATGGTTTGGGGAGCAATTTCGTATGACAGCAGGAGCACTCTCGTGGTTATCCCACGCACCCTGACTGCAAATTTGTACGTGAGTCTAGTGATACAACCTGTTGTGCTGCCATTCATGAACAGCATTCAAGGGGGTGTTTTCCAACAGGATAACGCTCGCCCTCATACCGCTGTTGTAACCTAACATGCTCTACAGAGTGTCGACATGTTGCCTTGGCCTGCTAGATCACCAGATCTTTCTTCAATCGAGCACGTATGGGACATCATTTGACGACAACTCCAGCGTCATCCACAACCAGCATTAACCGTCCCTGCATTGACCGCCCAAGTGCAACAGGCATGGAACTCCATCCCACAAACTGATATCCGACACCTGTACGACACAATGCATGCAAGTTTGCATGCTTGCATTCAAAATTGTGGCGGTTACACCGGTTACTAATGTACCAACATTTTACATTTGAAAAGCTCTTCTCGCCAATGGCTCTACCTGTGATCTTGAAACTTTAATCAATTAAATATGTTACCTAGACAAATGTACTGCTGAAATTTCATTACTGTATAATAATTTTTTCTTGGTGTTGGGATTTTTTTTTCCATCAGTGTATAATACATATAAATATATTGTTTAGCACAAAAATTTTATTATCTGATTTTAATGATTAAACAAAAATAACCTGCAGTTAAGTACAATTAAAAATGCGTACATTTCTTCAATAATAATTCACCTATGATTTAAAATTAAAACAAACTAAATTTTATTTGCATTAAATTATGATAACAAAACTTTATTTGGCGAAATTTGACAAGTCGCCAATATTTACAAACTCAGAATATCACATTAAGCTCATAGTTAACTTTTTATGTCTTTAAAACATATAAGCAGTTAAATATTAAAAAGTAGCAGCATACATTATCATATTTTCACATAAAGAGGAGGTATTTATCAAGATATATATTAATTAAACAAAATATAACTTACATTCCATACTTAAGCGCCGGATCTCTGAATGCATTTGTCTCGACGAAAATTAACAGTCCAAATTTTCTTTCTGATCACCTTCAAAAGAAATCCAAACATCCAAGGATTCTTTCTTGAATGATTACTGCAATTAATATCATAACATCCATCTATATTTATTACTTTACTAGCGAGCTTCGCCCGCTAGCGGGTCAGTATTTTCAAATGAATCACTAAAACTAATGAATCATTAACAGTAACTTTTAGTGTTAAGAAAAGAAATGTAAAAAAAAAAATCATTTCTGATTGGATAAAAAGTCGGCCCGTGTCCCCACTGCCTTCGGCAGCGCAGTCCCGTGCGCGCTGCGCGCGCACAAGTTAGGGGATACGCGCGCGGTGCACGCCTATTTCATCTCCTCCCTTTCAGGCTCTCTTAATTAACCTACGTATATAAATTTTGAACGATCTAATTCATTTGGCTGAGATGCAAAAGAAAACGTAATTAGGACACCTCAAAACCTGTAAATGTGGTGAAAACTTTCGATAATTTAAAAGAACTTTAAAATATCTTTCGAATGATGTATTAAAAATAATTTAATCATAATTAGAAATTGAAATATTGAAATTTGAAAATATTACAGCGCCATCTGGCGGTAGAAATTTCTCTATTCCACTGTTCGATTCCAATTCAAAAAAGCTTTCTAATGATGTATTACTTATGAAATTATTTTAATTAGTAGCTGAGATACAAAAAAAAACCTAATCAGGGCCCCTCAAAACTTGTAATTCGGGTGAAATATCGCGCGCGGTATACACCTATTTCTTTCCCACCCTTTCAGCTCCTCCTAATTAACCTACGTATACCAATTTTGAATGGTCTAACTCAATTAGCTGAGATGCAAAAGAAAACCTAATCAGGAGACCTCAAAACGTGTAAATCAGGTGAAAACTTTCGATAATATAAAAAAAACATTAAAATAACTTTCAAATGATGTATTAAAAATAATTTAATTGTAATTAGAAATTGAAATTTTAAAAGATGCAAAAGAAAACGTAATCAGGACACCTCAAAACGTGTAAATCTGGTGAAAACTTTCGATAATTTAAAAGAACTTTAAAATATCTTTCGAATGATGTATTAAAATTAATTTAATCATAATTAGAAATTGAAATATTGAAATTTGAAAATATTACAGCGCCATCTAGCGGTACAAATTTCTGTATTACACTGTTCGATTTCAATTCTAAAAAGCTTTCTAATGATGTATTACTTATTAAATTATTTTAATTAGTAGCTGAGATAAAAAGGAAACTAATTCAGGACACCTCAAAACGTGTAAATCTGTTGAAAACTTTGAATAATATAAAAGAACTTTAAAATATCTTTCGAATGATGTATAAAAAATAAATTAATCGTAATTAGAAATTGAAATACGCGTATTAAAATATTGCAATTTTTAATCGCAGTACCAAAAACACGTGATCTCGTTAAATACCAGATGTTTATCGCTTTTTTTTTTTTTTTTGCTTCCGTGGAGCTCGAGAAATGCTCTCTCTGAACTGGTTGCCATAGTGATGAAACAGCTGCTTCATTTGACGGAATTCAATCTGGAATGAAATTCGCGATTTCCAATGCTTTAAAGACTAAAATTAAAAAAATTATAACTCATTCCGTTTTTGAAATTTTCGCTCAATCTTTTGGGAATTTAAATGTTTAATCAAGATCTATATACAAAAAAAAAAAAAAAAAAAAAAAAATGATTTATCTGTAAACGCTTTTGAGTTATAAAATGTTTTTTGAAAAAATCGATGTTTCGTAAAATCTAAAAATATGGATCGCTAATCCGCATTTTGTAAAAATGTTTATATGGTTCGAAAGAGGATTAAATGGCCTTTCTTTGTATACCAGTTGTTAAGAAATGGAACTTTTACTCGGTCGTACAGGGCGTTTCGAAAAAGACAATCGCGAAAAAGAAAAATTTTCGACCCTTTTTAAAACTTTTTTTAAAAATATAAAAAATCCGTATTTTTAAAAAAAAATTGTACCGTAAGAATCGGTAATAAATGCTCTTTCTCGTGGTACAGGTGTATTTTCGATATCTCCAACAGATCGGCAGCGATGGGTTTAGAAAAACCCACGAAATTTCCTCTTTCTGCTTCTTCTTTCAAGGTAAGCGGTAACGGGCGAAAATGGCGGACGCCTACGATTTCGAATAGCTTTTTCGTTAGACAATGGTCGACATTTTAATTAATATCTCCGCTATTTAGGGTCGCATCGTTTAGCCAATTAGATAACCCAGATCTGCGATAAATTCTCTGTCCATCGATACCTGTTCGAAGTCCGTGCGACCGTTAGCGGCCGAGCTTTTGCTGCGTCAAGCCGTTTCTCACAGACACACACACAGACACACGCGTACAGATTTTAATAATATAAGGAGATACACAGAAAACAATAAATATCCTCTGACAGCGTAACGATAACAAGGGATCTAAACAAGCTAGCAGACGACAATGAAAGAAGTGTGCTTCCGCGGAAGTAAATAGTTCCACAATTAGAAAAAGCTATTGATAATCTAATATTATCTAATATTATATTTTCTTTTAAATTCGAAGCTAAATTTGTTTACTTATCTTTTATGAATGAATATATTTTATTTGTGCGTTTGAAAATTAGCATTTAAAAAGCATGCAATTTGGCGAACTTTGAAACGAAACGCATAAAACGGCTCAGGGTTACATATATACAAGCTGGCGCATCAGGCATTTTGTTGCCTTAGGGTTGACACATGTACCCAGCGCGTTTCTCTGATAAACAAACAACTTTTTTTTTTTTTTTTTTTTTTTTTTTTAATCGTCTTACGTTATTTTAGAGTAACTTGTTTTATTATATTTCATAATTTTAGCTAATTAAACTATGATATGGAAGTTTGTTTAGCGATAAACTGCTACAATCATTCAAGAAGTGAATATAAAGTGTTCACAGACCTACTTTTACAGTGTATTTGAGTTTTGGCGACATTTTGTAAAAGAAACAGAAACTGCCGTAACAACATATCTTACCCCAGTGCATCCGTAGGATATCCTCAGAATAAAATGACAAGACCTGAGAATGTACTGTGAAAAAAATGTGTTTTTAGGAATATTATTGTTGCTTATTGCTCTTATCTTAACCGGATAAGCTTTAGATCAAGATTTCTTAAAATCATTATGGAAGCGATAAGGACGCCAAGCGGGAATGCTGTCCTCTTAGGAGGCAAAAAAATGGCGGTGATGCGCCGGCATATTATTTTATTTAGGGGCTCTAGCGTATACGCAAGCAAAGTGATGACGTATTTCATTAATAATGTAATTATCGTAATTGTAATATCGTAATTAGTAATGTAATAATCGTAATTGTACTTACTTACATTGTAATTGTAATCATTGTAATTGATGACGTATTTTATTCTCAACAGTTACAGTTTTGAACTGAACTAAAAAAAATTTTCAGCTTTACTGAGAATAAATACGAACTGAACTGAAAAAACATTTTCAACTTTAATGAGAATAAATACGAACTGAACTGAGAGGAGTCTGAGGTTAAAAAAGTGAAAACGAAAGTGTTGTTCTTTTTGATAAAAAAAATCTTTTTGTTTTGTGATTGTGTTAGTATAAATTAAAAACCTTCTGATTCTTCTAAACATGGAGTTATTAGTAGGTCTTTAAAATCAAACTACAACATAAACATTTCATTTGAAAGGATGGTATTTAAACACGTTCATTTTAAAAACTCTGAAACACTGATATGTGGCATCAAATTATATGCAACAAAATCAAAAACAACTTTCTTTTAAAATTTAAAATCGAGTTTTTAGAAATCAGAAAGTTGAAATAAATATTCTTAAGATGAAACGATCAAATGCTGTGATACCAGTTAATCCAGAAGAACAAAGTACTTTAAATGCAGACCAACTAATTAATCGTACTTCCTTATGTCAAGCTAGGCCTACCCGTGAATCAAAATTAAAATGTCGCCAAAATATAAGGGAAATAGGACAGATGTTTAGAAAGGAACGTTCTGAGAGCATGTCTAGGCAAGCTTTTCAGCATCGAGCAAGGGAGAGCACGGAAGAGAGAATCCAGCGACTTGAAGATCTAAGACAGCGAGCTTCTCAGCGTAGGGCATCAGAGAGTACTGATGATAGACGCCAACGATTAGAAGGTTTAAGACAACGTGCTTCTACGCGCCTGGCATTGGAGAGTGCAGATGATAGACGCCAACGATTAGAAAATTTAAGAGAACGAGCTTTTATGCGCCTGTCATTGGAGAGTACACTAGAGAGACGACAACGCCTAGAAGAGCAAAGTCGTTGACAAGCAAGATATGAAGTGGCATTGCGAAATCAGTGCCCAACATACAAAATAGCAGTTTGTAGAGATGTGGACTATAGTACTTTAGGAGAATTCAATGTGAAATGCGTTCATTGTAAAGCATCACATTTTCCAGAGGAACGTGTTTCCAATCGTCTTCATAGAGACTCTTTTGGTGATTGTTGTCTTCATGGACGATTATTACTGCCAGCACCATATTTTGCAAACGAATTAGCAAGACTGTTTTTGCACTGCCATCCACTTGCTGGAGAATTTCATAAAAGAATCAGAAACTTGAATTCCTGTTTTTCTTTTTCTTTTTTCAATGTGTCAGAAGACAGAACCATCAACAGTCATGGCATATACAGTGTTATTGCATGTAGACAAGTATACCACAAAATGAACTTGGCTGCTCAACCGACTCAAGACATACATGGAGAATATGAAAAACCTCAGTACTGTCAGATGTATTTTTTGAATCCTGATGATGCTGTTGACGAACGATTACATCATCCTCTGAATTATGGAATAAGTCGTAAACTCATGGAATTATTAGAGCACATAATAAGGGCACAGAATGGTTATGCACAGGGTTATATGATGATGCGAGAAGTTCAGTATGAAGTTAATCAGCAAGTTACTGCAGAAGGATTATCTCCACCTGAAGTTCAACATTTGTTCAGAATTCCTCAGGAAAGAGATTACAGAAGATTTAATGCACCATCCATTATTGAAGTTTGCGCTGTCTTCACACTTAATGCCGATCAGAGTTTCCCAGAAAATGAAATGATTGTACATCGGCGAAACAAAGAAATTATTATTCTAAAAAATATTGATAAACGTATTGAGCCATTCACTTATCCACTGTTTTACCCACAGGGAACGGATGGTTTTTCTCTTGATCTACCATTGACTTCACCTTATTCTTCGGTTTAACGCGCCGTGAGTTGGCTCAGAACAGACTTGCTTTTCGACATGAAGTAACAAATTATTTGTCCACAAGAATGAATTCTACAGGTCATGACTTGCGACAAATACAATTTAATGCATTGCATTTTGGTGGCAGACTTTTTCAACAGTATGTTGTCGACACTTTTATTAGGGTCGAAAGAGTTCGTATTCAGTGGATTAAAGCAAATCAAAAGAAGATTCTTGCTGATAATTATACAGAAGTCACACGTTTGATAAACGACTTAGTAGAAAAAACAAAGCTACAGTTGGAGAGAAAATCATTCTCCCATCATCTTTCCCAGGGTCAACACGCTATTATATTGAACAATTTCAAGATGCTATGGCAATTGTTCGCCGTCTTGGTTCTCCAGATTTCTTCATAACAATGACATGTAATGCAAACTGGCCTGAAATAAAAAACGCTTTGCACATTCAGTTACAAGATGGATCTTTTATACAACAACTTCCTCAAGACCGACCAGATGTTGTAACTCGAGTTACAAATTGAAATTTGATGAAATAATTGAAGATTTTGATAAGAAGCAGATATTTGGAAAAGTTGCTGTTTATGTATATTCAATTGAATTTCAAAAGCGAGGTCTTCCTCACATTCACCTTCTTCTAATTATGAGTTCTCAAGACAAGATTCATAATCCTGAAGAACTGGATGATCTCATTTCTGCAGATATTCCCGACTTTGAAGATACAGATCTGAGAGAACTTGTAATAAAGTGGATGATTCATAACCCCTGTGACGAACAGAACCCAAACGCAGCATGCATGGTAAATAAAAGTGGACGTATGAAGTGCCGCTTTCAATTTCCACAATCATTTGAGGATGTATCTTCAATGGCAGACAATGCAAAACCAAATTATCGAAGGCGTTATGATCCCAAATTGGACCCTCACAGACGAGATTTTTCTTATGAAAGTGCAGTGTATCGTAAGAGTGTTGATGGCAGCCGCATAACAAGAGATAATCGTCATGTTGTTCCTTATAATGCTTATTTACTGAAAAAGTACAATTGTCATGTAAACGCTGAATATGTTGGAAGCATTATGGCTGTGAAGTATCTATACAAGTACATATATAAAGGGTTTGATTGTGCTTCACTTAAAGTTGTTGAAGGAGGAAGACAAATCATGTACAATGAAGCAAATACTTATGTTGAAGATCGATGCATCACACCACCAGAGGCATGTTGGCGTTTATTTAGAAATGAAATTCAGAAGAAGAGTCATAGTCTGCAACGATTATCAATTCACCTTCCTGGCCAGTACAGAATTGTAAATTTAGATCAGGCTCAGGAAGATTTAGCTGATACAGGACAAAAAGGTTCGACTCTGAAAGTATATTTCAAGTACAATAAAAAGGCTAAGGAAGAACATGAAATTAGACAATCAAATGGAGACACGGAGGAAGAGCCAATCTATTATTACTACTAGCAAATGCCTGAACACTTTAGATGGGATGCAAGAAACAGTGAGTGGATTCAAAGAGTACGACATATAAAAGTTATTGGAAAAATACATAATGTCAATTTAGTTGTACAGCCTGAATTATATCACTTACGACTGGTATTGTAACATGTAAAAGATGCAACCAGCTTTAAGGATTTACTGACAGTGAATAATATTGAACATGCGACATACAAGCAAGCTTGTCTAGCACGAGGATTATGCTATGATGACTAACAATGGGTTGAAGGATTGACCGAATCTGCAAGCTTAAAACTGCCTAGGGCAATGAGAACACTTTTTACACAGATTTTGATTCTAGGCTCACCAGAAAACCCAAAATGGCTGTGGGAAATGTTTAAGCAAGATCTCGCAGAAGATTTCATTCATGAAGGTCAAAGAACTGGAATTTCAATTGAAGATTCTATCAAGCGAGCATACCGTGTAATTGCCCATAAACTCGACTCAGAAGCGACAGAAGGTAGAAATTTTCAATATTGGGTTGAAAAGTTTTCATTTGATGATATTGATAATTATGAAACTGAATCGAATCAAGAAATGTCAAATGTCAATGAATCAGCAGCTATTGGTCAACAAATGTATCAACTTCTTAGAGGAAAACAAATTGAAATTGTGGATGCTATCTTTCGTTCAGTCAATGATGGAAATATTCAATCAAATTGCTTTTTTATTGATGGACCTGGTGGTACTGGAAAAGCTTTCATATACAAGACTTTATATTACCTTCTGCGAGGAGGGAACTTTAATGTGCAGTGTATGGCTTTTACAGGCATTACTTCGATTCTACTTCCTGGAGGACGCACATCACACAAAACATTTGGATTGAAGGTGCCCTTTCACCAGAGTCAAGTTCCACAATCAAACCGAGCTCCTGTAAAGCTTAAAAACTTTCTGAAGTTCAAGTATTTCTCATGGATGAAGCACCTATGCTTCCTAAATATGTATTTCATGCAATGGAAGAAATTCTGCGAAAAACTGGAAATGCAACTTTGCCATTCGGTGGAAAAATTGTGGTTTTAGGAGGAGATTTCAGACAGTGACTTCCAGTTCAACCACGAGCGAATAAACAAGAACTTATTGACTTATCAATTAAAAAGAGTGTGCTTTGGTGTAAATTTAGGAATTATTCACTGGATGAGAATATGCGGGTTGATCCAGAACAAAGAGACTTTGCAAACTATATTTTAAAAGTTGGTAATGGAGAATTACCAATTAGGTCTTTAGATGAGATAGAGCTACCCGAAGACATAATTTCAAATGGAAATCTCATTGAAGAGGTTTTTGGTTTTTGCTTTATCAATGAAAATTATGAAGAGATGAAAAATAGAGCTATACTTGCTCCTCTTAACAAAGATGTTGACAGGTTAAATACTGAAATTATTTCGAAATTACCCAAAGAGTGCAAAACTTATCACAATTACGATACTGTAAATAGCCAGCCCGAAGGAGACTTCAATTTAATGTTGACTTTTTAAATTCTGTTGAAAATTCCGATTTACTACCTCATGTACTTAAACTGAAAAAAAAAATGCTATTATTAAGTTGATGCGTAATATAGATGCATCAGAAGGCCTTTGCAATGGTACAAGATTAATTGTTACTGAGCTGTGCAATCATATTATTAAAGCAAAAATAATAACTGGTGAACACTGTGGCCGATATGTACATATACCAAGAATCACACTGCAATCATCAAAAGATCAACTTGGTTGCGCAATATCTAGACATCAGTTCCCTGTAAAATCAGCATTTGCTATGACAGTGCATAAATCACAGGGCCAAACTTTTGACTTTGTAGGTGTTGATCTGAGAGTACCAGTTTTTATGCATGGAATGCTTTATGTAGCTTTTCCAAAAGTTAAAAGAAAAACATCATTAAAAGTACTTTTGCCGATAGAAAATCAACACCATACTCGTAATATCGTCTGGAAAGATATCTTAAACCATTCAAGAACTACAGAAATGGATTACAGTTTTAATGAAAATGCAGAAGATTTAAATTTCAGCTTCGATTTGGACTAATGTAATTCAGGCACTGTTCTTATGCGTTTAATGCGTTAATAAATTTTTCTTATGCGCTTATAAAATGGTAGCACATTTTTTATTTCTTTGCTGCAATATATTTTAATATTAACAGTTAAAATTCTTTAATTTATAGCATTACAGTAGAAAGTTATTTAAATGTGATGATTTATAAAAATGTCTGATGATTTATAAAATATATGTATAGTTATAAATTTGTAAAAATAACATAATTATTCAGCCTTAAACTTTTATATCCCACTGTGTACTCACCCAAACAACAAATTTATCATCATCTCTAAGTGTTTTTGTTCTTATATATTTTCTTCTACGTGTTTTATTTCTTAAATAATAAAAGAGCGATATAAATGTTCTAAGAATAGGGAAGAAGTTACGATTGGCGCCACAGACACCCAAGAGTTAACTTAAAATCGCTATATTTTTAATATTTTAGTATTAAGCTACTTTTACAGAGAGCAAGTTATGATCGGCGCCGCAGGCGCCTAAGATTTTATTTAAAAATATTTGAATTTTCAATATTTTTATATTATGCGACTTTTACAGAGAACAAATTACGACTGGCGTCGCAGGCGCCCGAGAGCTTGTTTTTTGGTAAAAATTTTCTTGGGTCTCTGGCCAGCTAGCTGGTGAAGTCAGTTAGTAAATAATTAAAAAATTAAATATATATATATATATATATATATATATATATATATGTGTAACATATTGTTCCTTTAGAAGATGATTTGTTACTGTCACTTCATATTAAGATAGTTCACTCAATAAATATTCCAAAATAGTTTACGTAGTCGTTTTATTGAAGACACTTAGGCATTCTAGATGTTATTAACAGTCAATCAGTCTGAGCACGCTGATATGCACATCCGTAGACGAGTCGGGCCGAAACCGTCCCGTTAACGGCGGAACCACTACCAATTCCCCTCCTGGGGCCGGTAAATTAACTTTTTATTGACGTGGAATAATTAAGCAAAAGCTTCCATGAAAAAGGCGCCGATTTTCGTGTGCTCCCGCTAAAATATGGATATTTTAGGGCGAGGCCAAACTCCTAATATGAATTCTTATTGAATAATTAAGCAAGCTAAAATCTCGCCCACATTTTCTGATTGGTTGACCCGGATATCTAGGATTTAGTATTTCGCAATGCTTTGCCACTTATTTCGACTAATTGCATAATTTTGATTACGAAATTTATTCTAACTCTGATTTCCGCGCCACGACGTACTTTGCTGAAAAACTAACTTTACTAGGGCTCTAAAATAGAATTCTCACGAAGTTGTTCTTAAAATTAAGATTTATTCTGAGCTAATACTATTAATATATCACTTAATATTAATTTATAATAATAATAATTTTAGAATCTGGATTCTTTTAATCCTTTCATATCCCCCCCCCTTCCAAGCCGACGCTCCCCCATACTTGCCTGCAAGTATGTGGGAAGTCCCTCAGAGACAGAAGATATTTCAGGAAACACTTTTGTCTATGCCATCATTTTTAAGTAGGAGTTATGGTCTTTCCCTTTATTTATAAAAAAAAAATTAATTTTTATTTTTATTTATTTATTTAATTTATTTACTTGTATGTTGGACTGGTCAACGTGCTCAGCTTGATACATATAATTGTGTTTACAGCACTTGTTTACAAACATAAGAAAAGTTTAATATAATGTATGAAAACGTATAACATAATGTACGAAAAATTATAACATAACATGTTTGCCGGCTTAACATATTTGACATGATATATTTCTTTCTTACAAACTAGTTTGTATTGAGGAAAGTCTTTGAAAACATAAAGTTCCTTTTGGCCATTAAAAGTTTTTCATTATTATGATAGTAATGCCTTTAAATAATAACATCTTTGACATTAACCCTTTCAGGGGCACTAAGTAAAAATAATTGAATTTCCTTTTAAATATATATACATCATAAAGTAAACATCCCCTACAAGTCATATTTGATGAAGAAAAAAATTCAGCATATGGGGTTTTTTTTGTGGGTGGTGGCTAGACGTTCTAGCCACTGCGCACATACGTCATGTACCTTAATTTTCGTATGGAAATAAATATTTATATATTTAAGGAATAAAAATTGAAACTATGCCTTGAAAATGTAATTATAATAATACAATGTAACAATAATTAATTATTACTTAAATTATAATGCTTCTTTATCCTTTTTTAATGATTTATTATATATATATATATACACACATATATGGGCTGTTTAAAATTTGTTTAGAAACCTCTATGCATTAGTAATAAGAAAAAATTATTCACTATTTAAGGAATAAAAATTATAGTTATTCAATTATATTGTAAGTGCAATAAATTTTGAAATTGATTCAGTACACGAACTAAAAGACATAAATTCTTACCTTCATATTGTAATGAAATAATCAATTCACAAATTGCATACACAGAAATATGAAAACTTTAAAAATATTAATGTTCTTTAAAATTTGTTTGTTCCTGATCCAGATACTGCAGAATCATCATCTGAGGGTAGCTCTTCAAACAGAGCAATAGCTACATCCAAAGATAAACTAGCGTCTAGACAGCGACGAGCAACTTGCACACTTTTCTGCAGATTTCACGCATGCGTCGTATGTCGGCGCTGAATTTTATTTATGTTTATTCGATGCACGGATATTTCCCATTTTCATCCAGGACCTTCTTTGGTAGTGCTGCCATCTGATGGTCAATGTAACTATTTAAATTATTTTCCATGTCAAGTCAAACAAAATTTAAAATTTTCAGCCTTTAAGATTTCAACAGCAATTCTGAGAATCATTCTCATTAACGTTATAAAAGGAAGTATATTTTCTAATTTTTATATCTCGTTCGATTTTCGTGTAATTAATATTTAAATTAAAAAAAAAAAAGAACATTATTGTTTCGTTTGTGCAAAATTAAATTTCCTAAGTTGTATCAGACATAGGGGGCTGTTTGAGACCTCACTTTAAAGAGAATTTTCATGAGGTTTATTTTAATACGCAGCTTACCTATACTTGCTTTTTTTTTTTTTTAACTTATATAATAATAAGTTGGTGATTTTTAAAAAAGTTTCAAAAAAGTCTTATTATATCATTAGCTACAAATCTTAAAATTTATAGAGTTACTATAACTCCTGATCTCTTTGTTATCCTTTTTACTTCCTTATACAAAGTATATATATTAGTTATGATATCATTTAAAGGGGAAAAAATTTTTTAAAAATACAAAAATTTTTAAAACACTAACTTTTCTTTTTTCCTGAAATGGAATGATTTTTGGATCACTCCATGTCAAATAAACTAATCATTCATCCTGACCATTTTAGATTTCAACAAGAATTATAGTATTTATTCTCCTTAACAATAAAAAATAATTATAAAAACATTGTTATTTATATCTGTTAGAGGTTTAAGATAATAAATTTCTTTAAATCTTGAAAAAATTTTTTTTTTTTTTAATGAAAATTTTATAATATTATCACCACTGAATTATATTCAATTTGAAAATTGATTGTCTAATTAACATTCCAATCACCGTGATGCACAATCGATAGAAAACATGCAGCATACGTCAATTAAATAATTTATCTATTGCAGAATAGGAGATATTTTGTAACAGAATAAATATCTCATTCAAAACTTTTAACGTATGGTTTTAACTGGGCATTTAAAACTAAAGGACATTTTCTAAACAAAGAATGTTTTCTGTGAAGCACACGTATGAAGGAGCAAAGGGGGGGGGGAGTTATTTTCTAATTTTTTATGTTATTAATGGCATTAGTTTGTTTAGTACTCCTTCCTGTGAAAAATTAAAAAATGACAGCCAATATTTTCTGATAAATTCAAAATATTAAAAGTACACTTTTTAAAACTCGCCATACTATTATTTAAGGGGAGGGGGGAAACTAATTTGGAATAGAAAAACTATTTCTTATACAATAAGTGAAAAAGTTTACAGTAATAATAATAAGAATAATGGAAAAATAATTTATTTCAGACAATTTAATGTAAGGTAAAAATTGTATAACTGAAAAAATTGCTCTCATTTTTTTAGTTTTTTTCAAAACTGAATTAAGTGGTCTTTAAAAACTGGATATGTACTATAACATGGTAATTAAAATTCAAAACAGCCCATCTTCTATCTATATACTAAATTCAAAAGCTAGATATCCTGATTTTGAATTACCAAATAAAAGAGAAGCAGCATTAGAATATCCATGCAGTTTTTTTTTTTAAACAATTTATTATTTTTGATTTTTAAATTTCTTGGAAAATGTTCTCCATTGAAGGAATGCGAATTAATTTATTAAAATTTAAAAGTGTTACAATGTTGATAAAATCAAGAAGACATTAAAAATTTTAATACCTAAATACTGAAAAATGTTGAAATAATTCTAATAGTGAAATTATGCTTTCTTCTTATGGGGTTGTATGATTAAAATTGTGTAGCAAATTTAGTTTGTAAAAAGCTATAAAACTTGTAATGTTATTTAAAATATTAAGTATAAATTCTGTAATTAATTATACTTAATTAAAGTTATACTCTGGATTCTAATAGTCCATTACATAATCCTAAAGTGTAATTATTTCTTAAGTCTCTTCATATAAATATTTTTCGCTTTTAGTACGACAGATCACACTATTTCTTTCAGATAACGATTTTGCGTTATCACCATTTATTGTATTACTGAATGAATGTGCAAACATTTTTATTTAAAACACAAAGCTGAAAGTTTGTTATTGTATCTATCCAGATTATTAGATTTTATCAAAAATTGCTACACTTATTTATAAGGGCAACTTTTTAGTTCAATCGGATCATTGATTAAGGGCCGTTTTTCTTCATTCATAGCAGAAAACAAACATAAATGAGGAATCGAAGTGAGGCAACGAAACTACAGCGAATCTTGAAAGTAAACAGAAACAGAATTCAGCGCCGGCACGGCGAAATCTGAAGGAAAGTGTGCGAGTTGCTCGTCGCCGGCTAGACGCTAGTCAAAGATAAGCCTTTTCTAGGCATTATTGTGATAAAAATTAAGATATATACATTTAATTTAAGATTATTTAGAGAAATTAACTAAATTTAAAAGCTGTGGAAATAAAAATTTATTTTTAAAAATCACGATATAAGAGCAATAGAAAAAAGCAGCCTCTTTCTATACTGTAAACAGAAATACTGAATAGCTTTTTTGTAAGAACCCACCCACGCTTGTTTACATCTGTATTTACATTCTGCTATCCCTTACTGTTTATATTTATCACAGTTCACTAACCCCAAAATACCCTCTATGTTCATCTCAAAGGAAAAGAAATTGAGATTCTTTTCCCCAGCAGAACCTGCCTTATGGTATCTCCCCTGACATATGTGCGCGGTGGCTAGAGGGTCTATCCACCTAAAAGATGCTCCTAAAAATCAAACTAAAATTAATGATCTAAGATAATATGTAAATCTGTTGTATTTAAAAGGTGCATTACAGTATATTTACACTACCAAATACTTTTGAATAAAAAATTATTTTTCATAAAAATATATAAAAGAAACTTCAAAAATTTTTCCCGCAACTTGTCCATTTAAAAATGTTATAGGCACATCCTGCTTAAAGTTACTGTAGTGCTGCCGTTTCTATTTCAATTTTAGAAGTACACATTAACTTTTCATAAAGGTGGATAGAAAAAGTAGCCACTGCACACCTAGAGAAAAATTTCTAAAGTAGGTGGATAGACCCTCTAGCCACCGCCCCTGAAAAGGTTAAATAATTGTTGTTAAAAGTCTTATTTTCTTGTTTACAGTCTGTATTTTCTTGTTTATTCAGCCCATATATAACATGTAAACTATCTTGTGAACATAATTATAATTATATCACTGTAACTCTAACAGCCCATTGTAAATAAATGGCATTTCTTTTTCTTTTCACAAAATCTATGTCAGTAAAAAAAAAAAAAAAAAAAAAAAAAAAAAATGCAAATTTGAATGCTACAAAGAAATGTAAATTATGGATAATGACGTTTTTCTTTGTGTATCTTTTTAATAATATAAAGATCTCTTAATAAAACATAAAGTATATTTAAAACTATTATATCATAGTATATTTTTAACAATTTCTAGAAACTTCATTTACATACTAACACAAATAATTTTTTCATAAATATAACATTTAACAGACACATAAAACTATTTAATAAACACTATAGTATTTAACCAACTCTAATAATACTACTAATACTAAGAATACCAGTACTACTAGGCATTTTTTTTTACAAACTATTTACACAAAACCAACTTCATCACTTTTTCTTAGTAATTATTTGTTTTAAAAAACTACATTGGCATCAACATAGAGTTTGGTTAGCCATTCGCAAGCCAAAAAAAAATTGTTTTGTGTGTAACTTGGCCTTTGAAATTGTGAGAAGTCAAGCCTTTCCAAAAAGGTGAGTTGGGATAAAGGTGGAAACTGGCGAATTTCTACAGAGGGCAAAAACAAATCAGTTTTCCCGTGCTCTCCGATCACTTTACAGTGGTGAAGATCAGGGGATCACGAGAATAAAAAATACCTGGGGCATGGTGTTGATCCCTAACCAAAATTATTCATGACTTAATTTGAACTTTTGAGGATTATTATAGTATCTTAACTTAGATGAATGAACGATTTCTGAATTTCTGTTAAAATGGGGACTGGGTTTGTCAATTTCAAAATTAACTTCAGATATTTGTTGTAAGATTGTATAAGGGCCTGAATAAGGTGAACTTAACTTACGTGTATTGGGATATTGGAATTCTTCATAAATAATTTCATCACCAACTTTAAATTTAACAGGGAGAAATCGAGCATCATATCGGACTTTGTTTTTATTATGATATTGTATTGTTTTTTCTTTTGCTATTTTTCTAGCTTCATCAATTGAAGGATAGTAACTATTGTTTACTAATAATGGATCATATGGTAATTCTCCTAATAATAAATAGCTAGGTGGAAACTGAGTTACAGAGTGAGGTGTTAAGTTATATTGATTTAAAACTTCATCAAGTAATTTAGTCCAGGGAATTTTGTTTGAAGAAGAATTAACCTTACACTTTAAACGCGTAACAATATTCTGATTGAGGCGCTCGATTTTCCCGTTGCATTCGGGATGATGGCTACTTGCTAATAAATGTTTTACATCATAATTTCGAAGGAAGTTTTTGAAACGGGATGAAGTGAAGGCTGCATTTCTATCTGTTAACAATTTTTTAGGTACTTGAATTTGAAATATTTGTTTTTAAAAGTTTGTATAAGTTTCAGTGGTAACGCTTTTTGGTGGAAATCCCCACACATAACGGGTTGCATGGTCCACGACCAAATGCAAATATTTTTTTGTAGAATTATAGTAGTTAAACCCACCAACAGTGTCCAAAGACAAACATTCAAAACGTTTATCTGTTGGCGGTACTTGCTGTAATAAACCAAACCGTTTTTGTCTACATTTTTTATTTATTTGACAGGTATGACAATGTTTTACAAAATTTTCAATATCTTTATTAATATTAGGCCAATAATACTGTGGTGTAATTAAATTTATCATTTAATAAAAACCTGGATGTCCAAATTGAGTGTGGGTTTTCTCTAGGAGGGGAAATCTTAATGACATAGGGACTATTATCTTATACAAACCTTTCTTTTTAATTACAATTACATCTTCAATTTCAAGAAATTTCTTACTGTTAATACCTATGTTTTCTTTTTTCTGGTTTTCTTTAATTTCAGTTAATTCTAGGAGGTATACATGGTGTGACACATTAACATTTTTTAACCAAGTGAGAGCGGCATGATCCGTATGTATGACAAATTTTTGACCGTGCAAATAATGATAAAATTTATCTAAGGCTTCAATAATTGCCAAACATTCTAATTTCGTAATTGCATATTTTTTTTTCATATTCTCGTAAATTTCTTGAACGATATGCCACTGGGTGTAACGTACCATTCACATCTGCCTGTTTAACAACACATCCCACACCATGACTCAAGGCATCAACAAATAAATGACAGGGACTTCTGGGATCAGAAAGTCTTAAAATATGTTTACTTATAAGAGCATTTTTTAGTTTTTGGAATGAATTTCCCCATTTCTGGTCCCAAACATAGGGGACATTTTTCTTTAATAAATTATTTAAAGGAGATCTTGTTTTGGCATATTCTGGAATAAATCTAGCATAAACGTTAACTGATCCCAAAACTCTCTGTAATTCCTTGACATGTTTTGGCTGTTTCAAATTTTTTATTACTTCAACGTTTGGATTATCAGGGGTAATTAGTCCATTAGTTATTTCGTATCCGAAGAAATTAATTTTTGTTTTGACAAAATTGCATTTTGATAATTTTAATTTTAAATTTTCTTTAACACATATATCAAAAAGTTGTTGTAGGTGATGGAAGTGTTCATCTTCTGACTGTGAAAATACAATTATATCATCAAAATAATTACAGGCAAAGTCTATTTTGTATTTATTTAGAATCCTTCTAATGGTTCGATTAAAGATCGCAGGGGCATTTTTAAGCCCAAAGGGAAGGTATTTCCACTCATATAATCCGAAAGTTGTAGCGAAGGCCAATTTTTCAGTATGTTTTGGATGAATAGGAATGTGCCAATATCCACTTGCCAAGTCGAGGGTGGAAAAATTTTTTGCTTTAGCTAGTTTATCTAACAAAGTATCTATTCGGGGAAGTGGTTCAGCTTCTGTTTTAAATATTGAATTGAGTTTACGGAAGTCGATACATAATCGCGTCTTTTTTCCTTTTTCCCGTTTATACACCAAAGTTACAGGTGCGGAATAAGGTGAGCAACTTTCTTTTATAATACCGGCCTGAAATAAATTTTGAATTTGGGTTTTAATTTCCTCTTCTTAGTTAGGGGAAGTTCTATATGCTCTGAGAGAAATAGGGAAATCACAAGTTAAATAAATTCTTTGTGATTCCATATGAATTCTTCCAACATCATATTTAGATTTTGCAAAAATTTGGACACATTTTGATAATAAAGTAGGAAGTTTTCCTTTTCTAGCAGACTGAGGATTTACGTGGTTCTCCTCAGTGGCTTGAGTGTACTTGAATTCCCTTACCCTATTGTTTGTTGGAATATTAACATTTTCCCTTTGACTATTGGCAAAGTGCCTTGAAAGTGAATGTGTGTATTTGGGTTTGAAAAATGGGGTCTAGGCCCTCTTAGATTGGGTCGAGTATTGTTTGTCCAGTTTGGTCTATTTTGATTAGAGTATCCCATATGTGGTCTCTGCACATTAGGAAACCGGTAACTCCAGGGTTGTGGTCCGGGAGCATACTGAACTAGGTTTCTAGTCTCCCTGTCTTGTGGATAGTTGAACCTTTGAAACTGACCTGGCAACTTGTTTGGAAGGGGATCAGCAGATTTTTCAGATATTTGCAGTTTATTTAGTTTGTGGACAAGATCCTTCCATTCATTTAATGTTTTTGGTGCATTAGTCACAACAAGTTGTCTTAAAGTTAAAGTTAGTGGAATTCCGCCGGTTAATCCTTCCACGAGAAATTTGGGCTCTAGGCCTAATGCTCGCTCTACTTGGAGTTTTTTGTGGTAATATTCTATGACATTTTCACCTGCTTTGAAGCAAATGCTCGAGAAATCTGTTAAAGAAGTTTCACCAGGTGTCGTGAATTCCTCCGTAAAAATTTCAACCAATTATTCCCAGTGAAGCATGTTTAAGCTATTGTTTACGCACACTGTGAGGGCTTTACCCTTCAAAAATCTTTGTATATTACGGACTCGCCAAACCTCATCTTTTCGAGTCTCATTACACCAGGCTTCAAAATACGTTAGCCAGGCCGTCCACATCATGCCGTTTTCAGGGCAAAATGCAATGAGGACATTGTCCTCCCTTACAGTGGGAGATTTATTTACACTTACTGATTTCCTTACATCACCTGACTTATCTGCACTACCTATTGCTTCTACAAGTGTTTTTGGGGAGAGAAGTTCACTCGCATTAAGTAGGTCATTTTCCGAATTTGTGTCCACAAGTAAATTTTCATCTATACCCTTACGGGGTGTCAATAAACCTGTTGTGGTTTTATCTTTGGACATGGTTAATTTTATTCACAATTCAAAATTTTGAAAAAGAAAACCTTTTCTTTTTCTTTTCTTTTCTTTTTTTTTTTTTTTAAGCAGGTAAATTATTTAATTTCGCCAATTAAATCCAGTATTTATTAATTATCACAGCTTTAGAATAAATATTCAGTAAATTAAATATCACCAAAAACAATTTATCTAAACATATCAAATCACTCATAAAAATTTTTAAATATCACAATTAACATAAATATCCTGCATTTTTTTTTTTTTTTTTTTTTTTTTTTTTTAATCACAGTTAGATCACCTAATAAATCCTAATAATAAATAAATAACACATAATAAATCCTTTCATTTTTCTTAAAAATCAACTTCTTTAACTTTCAATATAAATAACTATGAAAATTTACTTTTTAGTAATATCACATAACAAGTCCTAAAAGTAATAAATAACACAGAATAAATCCCTTCATTTATTTAAAAAAAAAAAAAAAATTAATTAAATTTCCATATAAATAATTATGAAAATTTACTTTTTTTTTTTTTTTTTTTAGTTTAACATCAAATTTATTGACGTTCAATATAAATAATTATGAAAATTTACTTTCAAATTTCATAACATGAAATATAATAACCAATTATGAAAATTTATTTTATTTTATTTTATTTTATTTTTTAACTCAATTTCAAAAATAAAATAAAATAAAACAAAATAAAAAATTAGCTTTCAATATAAATAATTATGAAAATTTATTTTCTCTAAATTTATTATATGAAATATAATAAATAATTTTGCAAATTTAATAAAAATCTATATATTATTATTATTTTAAATCTCACAACAAGTACTTAAGCTTAAAAAATTTCACTGCAAATCATAAAAAATATCGCGAAAATAAAAGAAACGATGTCAAATATTATGTTTACTGATGAGCACATAATTAATTTTTATTAATAAACTACGTCGTTAGATAAATATAAATTCAGTAAAAAAAACTATTTCATTTATAAAGTTAAAATTTCATTTATAAAGTTAAAATTTCATTTATAAATTTTCATTTATAAAGTTAAGAGAGTTTGATATTTTCTCCTGTATAATCATCGCTCTTGACTAGAAATAAAATTATTAAATCACTCACCCAATTTCTTTTACAATGAGGAAAACAAATTTTTTTTTTCTTTTTTACTTCGTGTAGAAAAAGTGAAACTTAACAAAACATCGGCGCCAAAACGTGAGAGGATAGGTAAGGGAAAAGTAGGTGTAACTGTCAGCTGGCGATCCATCGCGAAGAGACATCTGGTATTTTACCATGGTTTTATTAACTTCGATTCTTGTTTGTTTGTTTGTGTGTTTGTTTGTTTGTCTGTTTGTCAGGGACAAATCTTGCAATCGATTTTTAACTAACTTCCCGACTAGCTAGGTATTTGAAATTTTCAGGACAGCTCACAACACGGTGACAATACATTTTTCTAATAATTTTAGTCAACTATTTCAAGTCCCGCTGCCTTCGGCAGCGCTTATATGATTCGACAGAAAATTTATTTAACTAACTTCCCGACTAGCTAGACATTTGAAACTTTCAGAATAGTTCAGAACACGGTGCAAATGCATTTTCTTAATACCTTTAGCCAACTGTTTCGGGTTCCTGCTGCCTTCGGCAGCGTTATCAGTACAAAGCTTGCAATCGATTTTTCACTAACTTTCCGACTAGCTAGACATTTGAAACTTTGAGGACAGATCACAACACGGTGACAATACATTTTTCTAATAATTTTAGTCAACTATTTCAGGTCCCGCTGCCTTCGGCAGCGCTTATATTATTTGACAGGACATTTATTTAACTAACTTCCCGACTAGCTAGACATTTGAAATTTTCAGAATAGTTCAGAACACGGTGAAAATGCATTTTTTAAATACCTTTAGCCAACTGTTTTGGGTTCCTGCTGCCTTCGGCAGCGTTATCAGTACTAAGCTTGCAATAGATTTTTCACTAACTTTCCGACTATCTGGACATTTGAAACTTTTAGGACAGCTCATAACACGGTGACAATACATTTTTCTAATAATTTTAGTCAACTATTTCAGGTCCCACTCCTTCGGCAGCGCTTATATTATTCGACAGAAAATTTATTTAACTAACTTCCCGACTAGCTAGACATTTGAAACTTTCAGAATAATTCAGAACACGGTGAAAATGCATTTTTTAAAATACCTTTAGCCAACTGTTTCGGGTTCCTGCTGCCTTCGGCAGCGTTACCAGTACAAAGCTTGCAATCGATTTTTCACTAACTTCCCGACTAGCTAGATATTTGAAACTTTCAGGATAGCTCAGAACACGGTGGCAATACATTTTTTTCAATACTTTTAGTGAACTGTTTCAGGTCCCTACTGCCTTCGGCAGCGTTCATATGATTCAACAGAAAATTTATTTAACTAACTTTCCTAGTAGCTAGACATTTGAAACTTTCGGAATAGTTCAGAATACGGTGAAAATGCTTTTTAAAAATATTTTTATCCAATTGCTTCGGGACCCTGCTGCCTTCGGCAGCGTTTCGAGTACAAAGCTTGCAATCAACTTTTAACTAACTTCCCGGCTAGATAGCCATTTGAAACTTTTATAATAGCTCAAAAGACGATAGCAAGGAATTTTTTTAATACTTTTATCCAATTGCTGGGGTTCCGGCTGCCTTCAGTAGCGTTTATATGATTCAACGGAAAATTTAAAAACATGGTTTATAAATTTTTTTTTATTTTATAATTATTTCATATTACGGCATTTGGGAAAGCAATCGGAAAAACTTAAGAAAAAGCGGTGTAAGTCAGTCTCTCTCTTTTCTCCTCCTGAGTCACAACGTTGAAAACAACTTGAGAGACCGGAGCTGCTGGGAAATTGCTCTTCCTAACGGCACTTGTTTACAGATGATTAGATGGTCGGTATCTACTGTTGCTTGATCATTATGACTAGAATCTGGAATATCTGGACTCTTGAAGGCAATGACCTCTGGCATAGTCCGGCCACGACTGGCATAATCCGGCCCCGTTTGGCATAGTCCGGCCCCAGGAGAGTATCATTCCATGATGAATTGCCCGATTTCGACAATGCTGAAAAGTTAATCATTTTTCTTCTTGGTTTTCCCCGAAACAAATAAACAGATCCTGTTCGACTTTTGTAATGTATAAAAAATGTTCTGGTTTACGGATGGTGTAAAAAAAAAAAAAAAAAAAAGAAAAAAAAGAAAGAAAGAAAAAGTATACAGATCTTTATTAAATGTTCATATTAAGTTAATGCTAAATTTTTATAATTTTTAAGAATTTTAGTATATTTCTGTAACATATTAGTTTTTCATAAAAGTTTAAATTTTAAAAAGTATTGTCATACATTGTAGAATTAAAATTATTTGATTATTTGTTTTCATTTATTATCTAGGAAATTTTTATAGTTCATTCAGCTATTGGTAAAGGCGCAGTATCAATTGTTGGTTTGAAATGTTGAATTTCAATTCTCATAGATTAAATTTAATATTTGTAATAGCAAACTATACTAATAATGAATCAAGGAATAAAATAAATTTTATAATAGAAAAATAAAGATAAAAATAATACAATAGGTATTATAAGTATGTCTTATAATTTTAGATTTTTTTTATTTTTACCTAAACATTGATAAGTAAAAGTAAAATAGTTAATAATTTTGAAGTAAATTTCGAATAAACAAAATAAATAGCCCTCAATTTGATATAAATTATTCTGATGAAAGTTTGGGATTAAATGTTTTCGGGCAGATTGTTTAAACGATTGGACTTACCCTCATCTTCAGAAAAATTCGCGTTCTCAGTTAACCCTTTATCGGCCAATTGCAACATATGGCAGCAGAAATTGGGTTTACTCGGAAAACGAAATAGGGATTTTGATGAAAGTTTTGGGGTACATAAATGATTGGAAATATTTTCATCTTCAGAAAATTTCGCGTTCGCTGTTAAACCTTTAAAGGCCAATTGCAATGTATGGCAGAAATACGGTTTACACGAAATTGGACATAGCGATTTTGATGAAAGTTTGGAGTTAGGGATTTTTTTGGTAAGAAAAAGCGATTGGAAACATCCTCATCTTCAGAAAAAATCGCGTTCGCTGTTGAACCCTTTTCGCCCCATTGCAACATATTGCAGAAATAAGGTTTACTTCGAAATGGGTATAGCAATTTTTTAAAAAGTTTGGAAGGGATGCTAAAAGCATTTGAAAAAAATTCATCTTCAAAAAAAATTCGCGGTCACAGTTAAGCCTTTATCGGCCGATTGCAACATATGGCAGAAATTGGGTTTACTTAGATGGATATAGGAATTTTAATGAAAGTTTGGGGTTAAAGACTTTTCGGGGTGCTTAAACGATTGGACTTATCCTCATCTTCAGAGAAATTCGCATTCGCACCTAAACATTTATCGGCCAATTACAACATGTGGTAGATATTAGACTTACTTGGAAATGGGTATAAAAAATTTGATTAAAGTTTGGGGGTGCATAAACGATTGGAAATATTTTCATTTTCAGAAAATGTCGCGTTTGCTATTAAACCTTTAAAGGCCATTTGCAATTTATGGCAGAAATATGATTTACACGGAAATGGACAGAGCGATTTTGATGAAAGTTTAGAATTACGGATTGTTTGGTGAGAAAAAATGATTGGAAATATTATCTTCTGAAAAAAATCGCGTTCGCTGTTAACCCTTTATCGGGCCATTACAACATACGGCATATATTAGGTTTACTCCGAAATGGATATAGCGATTTTAAAGAAAGTTTGGAGTTTAGTGTTTGTGGGATGATAATAGTTAAGCAAAATCATTCAAAGAAAAGTTTCAAAATAAAATTCATGTCTGACGACTCAGTTTTCATATTTCCCCAGGCAAAACAGATTTAATAAAGGACCCCTGTGGCGACTTTTAAATTTTGCCGCCATCTTGGCGAGATCCCTTTTATTTTATTTTATTTTATTTTATTTTTTTACTAGCAAACCCGTGCGAAATTTTTGCACTTCATTTCTTTCCTTATTTACCTTTAAAATTTGAAACTTATAAATATTATACAAATTTCACTACCTAACTAAAATTTTAATTTACCAGAAGCCAAATTATTATTATCTATATAATATTAGTTCCCCATCATTCTATAGGTATGGGGAACTTAGGTAATCGTGAAAATTTTCGACAGCGGTTTTTTGACTTTAACACACGTTTTCAGGTGTGAGGAATCCGAAAATGACAAAATTTGTATGGTGTCTGTCTGCAGGGTGTCTGTTAGTGTATTAGTCCGTTAGTTTGTTAATCTGTGTACACGATATCTCACGAACAAATTGCCGCAGAGAGGACAGATCAGTTTTAAAATATTACTTTCGACACTGGCAAGAACCCTATTCATTTGCAACATTCGAATTAAAAAACTTCGTAAGTTATTAGAAATTTACGATTTTCTTAACATGGGAGAACAGGACAAAAATTCACTTAAACGTGCATTAAATGGAAACTTTTTACTGTAAAAATGTCAGCCAAGTTTTAAAACATCAGTTTTGATGCCGGAATGAACATCGGTAACTATAAATATGCTACTTTGAAAATTTCGCAAGTTTACTGGAAATTTACGAATTTCTTAACATGGCAGCATAGGGCAAAATTTCACATAAACGTCAATTTTGAGCGATATTTTCATCGTAAAGATGTGAGACTACTTTTGAAATATTATTTAAGACACTGGCATGAATATTAATGAATATGAATTTTCCAATATAAAAATTTCGTAAGTTATTGGAAATTTACGATTTATTTAACATGTCAGAATAAGGCAAAATTGAGCATAAACTTCCATTTTGAGGATCATAAATACATTAGACAACTTCAAAATTACATTTATGATATTTGTTTGAACATGATTGAATACAAATGTTATAATAGGAAAATTTCGTAAATTATTCGTAATTTACGATTTTATCAACATAGCGAAATTGTAAATTTTTCATTAAAATATGAATTTTGAGGATTATTGCATTGGAATAGTAGCATGAAAACTAAACAACGGAATGGACCCTGATAAAATAAATTAATAGATTAGAATAAGATAAATATATCGAAGTGAACGGTGGATAGCCTATTAGGCGGGGATTTCGTTCTGTCACTGCATCAAGCTTTGGTCAAATTCATTTCTTTTAACATGATTATAATATGTCTCGCACTAGAAATTTATGAGAACATAAATATGTCCACCTATGCCAACTAGTTTTTTTTTTTTTTTTTTTTTTCTTTCTTTAAGGTAAAAAGAAACATATTTTTATTCGTGTACTAAAAGAAAGAAAATAATAATAATAATAATTAAAATTGTATCATCAAAATTTTCTGATTAAACTGACGTTATAATAGCTTTATTTATTTATGTCTAAAATTTCAATTTCAGTTAATCAAATAATCTTGTATATATGTATGTATATATATATATATATATATATATATATATATATATATATATACTATATATATTCCTGTTTTTAATTTAATCGTCCGCAAAGTAATATGAGCAAATCTATAATATAGGACCCCTTGCCTACTTTTATTATTTTTTGCCATTTTGGCGATGAAATAAAGAGGCTTTCGCCATTGCGTCAGTAAAGACTTTGGCCAGAGACGTCCGAGCTACTTCAGTGCCAAATTTCAAATTTCTGCATGAGATCCTATGTTAAAGCTGTTCTCTAATGTGAATGCATATTCAGTTTACTTTAAACTGACCTTTCCCAGGAAAAAATCCTGCGTGGTAGTACCAGTACCTATATACCTAATAAAAAAATCTCATAAATTAATTTAAAAAAATCACTCATTGGAAAATTTCAGTTTTTTTTTCTTTATATATATATATATCAAAAGGGATTTAAATCTTTGATATTTGCATTATAATTTCAATGTTAGAGAATAATTTTTTTCCACTGCTAAATTAAAAATTCTTAGAATTAAGTTAAATTACTGTTATATATAAATTGTATCTTAATATGATGATTTTGATTTTGATCAATAGATGGCTCCACCACCGTCTTGCCAATTAGCGAGCGATGAAATGCGATGCCTAACTGGCTTTAAATTCTTCCAAATATATACTTCTAAATAAGAGATTTTTGAGCATATGTTTCAGCATTTTTTTTTCTGTTTCTTTCAGAAAATGCGATTTCAAGTATATTTGATTAATTTTTTGTATCCGAAATCTGTATCAGCCAAATTTATAATTTGATGAATCCGATCTGGATTGACCAATCAGATAACACCTTTCGTCACCATCGAATCGTTTCAACAAAATTTAATCGTAACTAGTCCACATCAGAGAAATATTATATAAATTCGTGTTTCTAATCAACATAATAAAACTCAAATAATTAAAGGTCATTTGCATTTCATTAACGGCTGTATAGACATCTGACCATGGTTTTGATTTGTTGAAAATAGTCGCCAATTGGAATATATTTAAACGGTTCAGTAACTCAATTAAAAAAAAAAAAAAAATAGTGACTAGCAATGCGGGTAAAGCTTGCTAATAAATAAATATGGCTTACCAGCTATCAAACTTCCAAAGACTACTCCAAGAGCCGCAATACTTCCAATCCACATAACTTCCTTGTCATTCGGTTTAATCGCACTGTTGGCTCTATGCTGCATGTCGTACGTGGCTGGAGCGGAATACCCAGAAACAAGTCCAATTGTTAAACATAACAAAAGTGAAGTAAAGGCTGCCAGCCACATTTTGCGTACGCCGCAACATCTTTTTGCAGTACCCTTCATTAATGGGGCTTCTCCGTTAAGGCTTTTTAGTTGATTTTCTGATACCATGGATTCGTTCAAATAACTGCCAGTGCATAATGCATCCTCATCCTCCATTATTTGCTGTCATGTAAGATGTTGGAGGTTCTAATAAATAAAAATAATATGAAATATATATATACGTGTGTAAGGGTAATTAAAAAAAATGATGCGGACATCTTATATGACTTTTTAATACACCTATGAAACTATATATACTTTTAAGGTGCCTGCCTACCTTTAAAACGCAATTTTCGGTCAAAACTCCGATTTTCTATTTTTGGGTTAGTCCTGACTAAATCAGTTTGAATTTTGTTTCTATCTTGCTTAGAACTTGAGTTACAGGCATTTTAATATTAGTCATTCGCCAGTTTTTGAAACCGGGAGTGACCGGAAATGACCCGTAAATGTTTATTTACATAAATGTTTTACTTAATACAGTAGAGCGCCGATTATCCGGATAGGTCGGGACCGAGGCCGATCCGGTTAACGAAAAATCCGGATAATTGGACAACTTATAAAACGGCCAAGTCAATGTTTTTAGGTAACTTCCCTTCACACTCTTCCCATGCTTAGGACTGGCAATTTTAGTAGTGCCTATTTAGCACATTGCAAATGGCGTATTTAGAGCTTAGACAGTGGTCGATTGTCCTTTATCGTCAAATGGATGGAATTTCCGGGAAGAACATTCCCCGTCCCCTCATTCCCTTCACGCGGCCCGATACAATTGATACTGCATTTTTTTATCACCGATGCACTAAATCGCCCATTGCGGAGTCTGTGTGAAAATTCAGTGAAGAAGCCAGTCAAAAGAAAATGAATCAGGAAACGCATTCCTACCCTCTCTAATTCCTTGAAAAAGAAAAATCCTAATCCTTTCATTCAGCCCTTTCTACTCTCCTCCCCTCACTGAAAGTGGACAGAAGAAAGAGAGTGGAAAGGGCGGGGGACAAATGGAGCGATTTCAACCGTCTTCAGAGAATAGGATAAAAACTGATTTTCGTGGAATTTTTTTTTTTTTTTTTTTTTCGGCGGGGTGGGAGGGGTGGTGAGGAAGACCAGGAAATAAAGAAAAATTATCCTTGATCGATCCGGTTAATTCGACATTCCGGTTAATCGGCGCTCTACTGTATAAGCATCAAAATTTGTAACTGAATATAAAATGAATTTTAAAAAGAAAATAAAAAGCTTTGAAATAAATCAGAAACTTATTAAAATTATTTTTTGTTTAATAGGTAGAATCTTTTTTTTAAATTTGTTTTCTGCTTTTTCTCAAAATGAGATTTTTAGCATTTTGCTTTATCCCCCAAAAAAACAAACTCCAAAAGTTATAATTGAAACGGTATGAAACTTTGACAGAATACTCTAGGAGTTGTTTTAGGGATTGAACTATGACAATGAATCTAGCTAAATTATTATTATTATTATTATTATTATTATTATTATTTGTCGATAGAAGTTATGAACTGCCATGTATATTCATGATTTTTTCAGCATGTAAAAATGTTATCTTCTCTAAAATATTAAATAGCATGGTTATAGTTTTGAGAGTAGTTCACTCCCTTAAAGACCTTTCAATAATCTAAATAAAATTTACAGAGTAAAAATCTATATATATAAAAATGAATTGCTGTTCGTTAGTCTCACTAAAACTCGAGAACGGCTGAACGGATTTATCTTATCTTAGTCTTGAAATGTTCGTGGAGGTCTAGGGAAGGTTTAAAAGGCGAGAAAAAATCGAATAATTTCCGGGAAAACCCTAAAAACAGCCCTTTTCTATTTCCCATACAAACGTTTTCTAGAGTCAATTTGTAATAATATAGATATTTCTTCTATAATAAAGTTTTAAAAATAATTATTTTAATTTTTAATTGTTGCCAAAAAAATTTACGAGTTAATTTATTTTTCGACATATAGTAAGATATATTTTCACGCGAATAGTAAAAGAAATATTAAATAATAAATTTGCTTAGGCTATGACAAAATGACGTCATTATTAAAATTAAATAATGATAATAATAAAAATCCAACATATTTCTTCAGATTTTGTTTCATAACCTTTTTTAACATACCTCAATTTTAGATTTCTTTTTAATAGTGTTTTTATTTATTTATTGGCATGTATATTACGTTTGGCATGAAAGCTAATTCAGCATTATATTCAGATTTACTCATAGTCATAATTCAGGGTAATTTTTAAAATTTTGATGCTGAAGTAGATACTACATTTTTCGCCAAGGAGTCTACTTTCGGGATAGCCACTTTAAGCCAAGTAGCCCATAAAGCATATAAGCAAATAAATTATAAAATATTGAAAAAAAAAAAGGGGGGGGGATAGAAAGAAAGAAACATAAATAATAATCTCATAAATTTTGTATTTTTGTTTAAAATGGTGACAAAAATTGAAAAGTTACCAATGGGAGCCATAATAAGCCTGTACCACGATAAGGTTAAATATTTATTTATTTATTTTTCTATCCGCGATTGTAATGAAATGCTCGCCCTCTGGTGGGCTAAGGTGAAATTATCACACCACTGCATATCCTCATATTATGCAATCGACTTTCCATGATGAAATGGCGGAGAAAGAATAATAATTACACGTGGCTGTTATATTTACTAACAACTGCAGTGTTCAGAGAGCGCCATCTATCGATCATTACAAACGCGGATATACGAACCACTGTTAACTAATTATGAAATACATATAGCCACAAAAAGTTAGTTGTCTCACAGCATATTGTAATACTATATTTGACGTGAAATCGCTGTCATTTTATGGTAGGCTAATCAGATCAAAGTACTTTTATAGTAGAGTAGCGTTAAAAAATGCTACAATTATCCAATTTTGGAGGTATTTTTTCATTTCTAATAAAAAAGGACTAAAAATAAAGTATTACCGATTAATAATTTACTTTCTACAATTTTTTAAAACTTAGAAAAATGCCTTCAAAAATAAAAGACGTCCCTATTTGTCCCTAGAAAATGGGGACGTTTGGTCAGTAAATTTATGGTCGACAGAAAAAATAGAATAAATATAGGAAATAACGTAAAAGTAAATATTATGTACAATACGCATAGGGTTGTTCATATGTAATTAATATTCTAATATAAAAGGGCTACTTAAATGATTTTTGATACTGTCTGTTTCGAAATCGTTATCTGATAAGCACAAAAGTGGAAGCCCACTGGTATGACATTGTATGTCGCATGGAATAGCGACGCACACCCGAAGCGAGCTTTTCAGCAATTTCAATGAATTTTATTTTTATTTTATTTATATTTTATTTATTTTTTAAGAATTTTCTTTAAATATAGTGGCCAGCCAAGCGGGCAAAATTTCCCCGAAGAAATCCATAGGAGCTGAGGCCACAATTTTTAGTGTGTGGCTTATTTACGTGTATCCAACATCCATTGCAACGGGACTTTGAGAATTTCCCCATTTTCCCCTTCCACTTAAATATAAAATATCCACTTAAATATATTAAAATATTCCACTTAAATAACGCTAAATTTCCCGCCAAAAATCAATTTTCCCCTCCCTTCCCTTAAAAATCGAAAATTCCCAAATCGTAGATAGAATTTTATTTGTACTCATGTCTAGTCTCCCTATGTGCAATTTCTTTACTCTGAAATAATTTGGAGCCGAGTTATGCTTACAAACGTGTTTTTGACTTTTTACCCCCCCCCCCACCAATGGGGGGGGGAACGGAGGGGAATTTCAAAAAAGTTGATATGTATAATTTTAAGTTGGGTAACGATCTAAATTCCTGCCCAGCGCCGTTGAATTCCATCCGGCCTTTCTCAAGTGATGCCCGAACAAAAACAGCGACATACAGACACGACGACACACACACACACACACACAGGGGCAGGGGCAAAATTTTCTGATGTCATTTTCGGCTTTCATGGTGGATGAAACGTGTAGATATCGCAAAAATTTTTTGATTATGACAAATTTACAGACAGAAGTCTGATTTTATTAATATAGATTTGCATTTTAAAATTAGAAAGTAATACTCCATATTTGAATTATTTAAGGTGCCTGCCTACCGTCGGAGGGGATTTTTCTTAATTATTGAAAAATTGCCTATTTATGTGCATTATATGATAGACTATAGTAAAAAACAGCGAATAACCAGAAAAAAAAAAAAAAAATGCAAATTTTTAAATATTTTGATATTTAGGCTCAAAATATGCATAAAATTCGCGAAAAAAAGCACTTTTACAAAACATCAAATTTATATAAAGATACTAGCAGGCTTTGCCCGCTGCGCTGGTCATTATATCGAAATAAATTCTCAATATTTCATATCAATAATAATAATAAAAAAATCTTAATAAAAAAAAAGAAAGAAAGAAAGAAATCAGTCAAAATGTAAGTTAAAGTTTCTGCTACCTTTGGTAGTGGTTTTCCTGCTCCCCAGACTTTTTGAGTCATGAGCCCCAATGGCTTCTGCAGTACCTTACCCAATTTTTACACCCTCTCCCTAACGGGTAATGTTGAAAGTTTCGCAAAATTTCCTCCCATCAATGTGCATATTGCGTACACTTAATCAAAACCCACTCAAAAAAATTCATCATTCTAAGGTAATCTGGAGTATATTTAAGCTTGTTTTTTCCCAACGCCAGCCCCAGAAGAGGGGGAGTGTAATTTCTCGAAATCCCTTTATAGTGCATCTTGCATACACTTACCTAACCAGACGTAAAAAATATCGAGATCCTGAGATTATTTGAAACAGAATTATATTTTAAAACGTGTTTTTTACCCCCCTGCACATCGAACCACACATAAAAAATCTCCTTCCTAAGATAATTTAGTGCAGAGTTACACATGGATACATGCTTTTAGACCCCACCTCCCAAGACCGGTAGGGTGGAAATTCATCGCAAAACCTCTTTGTAGTGTGTATGTTGAGTACGCGTAACCACCCGACATATCAAAAAATCGCTTTCCTGAGGAACTTTGGAACAAAGTTACTCTTAAAAACGTGTTTTTGCCCGCACTTCGCCCTTAAAGGAGGGAAGCAGAGGGAAATTTCGTAAAATTACTTGATAGTGCGTGTTGAGAACGCATAACCAACCCACACATAAAAATTAATCTTACTGTGATAATTTTAAACAAAGTTACTCTTGGAAACATCTTTATTGCTCTCCCTTCTTTAAGGAGGAAAATGGGGAAATTCTCAAAGTCCCGTTGCAATGGATGTTGGATACACGTAAATAAGCCACACACTAAAAATTGTGGCCTCAGCTCCTATGGATTTCTTCGGGGAAATTTTACCCGCTTGGCTGGCCACTATATTTAAAGAAAATTCTTAAAAAATAAATAAAATATAAATAAAATAAAAATAAAATTCATTGAAATTGCTCAAAAGCTCGCTTCGGGTGTGCGTCGCTATTCCATGCGACATACAATGTCATACCAGTGGGCTTATATAAATATATATATATAAAAATGAATTGCTGTTCGTTAGTCTCACTAAAACTCGAGAACGGCTGAACGGATTTATCTTATCTTAGTCTTGAAATGTTCGTGGAGGTCTAGGGAAGGTTTAAAAGGCGAGAAAAAATCGAATAATTTCCGGGAAAACCCTAAAAACAGCCCTTTTCTATTTCCCATACAAACGTTTTCTAGAGTCAATTTGTAATAATATAGATATTTCTTCTATAATAAAGTTTTAAAAATAATTATTTTAATTTTTAATTGTTGCCAAAAAAATTTACGAGTTAATTTATTTTTCGACATATAGTAAGATATATTTTCACGCGAATAGTAAAAGAAATATTAAATAATAAATTTGCTTAGGCTATGACAAAATGACGTCATTATTAAAATTAAATAATGATAATAATAAAAATCCAACATATTTCTTCAGATTTTGTTTCATAACCTTTTTTAACATACCTCAATTTTAGATTTCTTTTTAATAGTGTTTTTATTTATTTATTGGCATGTATATTACGTTTGGCATGAAAGCTAATTCAGCATTATATTCAGATTTACTCATAGTCATAATTCAGGGTAATTTTTAAAATTTTGATGCTGAAGTAGATACTACATTTTTCGCCAAGGAGTCTAGCCAAGTAGCCCATAAAGCATATAAGCAAATAAATTATAAAATATTGAGAAAAAAAAGGGGGGGGGATAGAAAGAAAGAAACATAAATAATAATCTCATAAATTTTGTATTTTTGTTTAAAATGGTGACAAAAATTGAAAAGTTACCAATGGGAGCCATAATAAGCCTGTACCACGATAAGGTTAAATATTTATTTATTTATTTTTCTATCCGCGATTGTAATGAAATGCTCGCCCTCTGGTGGGCTAAGGTGAAATTATCACACCACTGCATATCCTCATATTATGCAATCGACTTTCCATGATGAAATGGCGGAGAAAGAATAATAATTACACGTGGCTGTTATATTTACTAACAACTGCAGTGTTCAGAGAGCGCCATCTATCGATCATTACAAACGCGGATATACGAACCACTGTTAACTAATTATGAAATACATATAGCCACAAAAAGTTAGTTGTCTCACAGCATATTGTAATACTATATTTGACGTGAAATCGCTGTCATTTTATGGTAGGCTAATCAGATCAAAGTACTTTTATAGTAGAGTAGCGTTAAAAAATGCTACAATTATCCAATTTTGGAGGTATTTTTTCATTTCTAATAAAAAAGGACTAAAAATAAAGTATTACCGATTAATAATTTACTTTCTACAATTTTTTAAAACTTAGAAAAATGCCTTCAAAAATAAAAGACGTCCCTATTTGTCCCTAGAAAATGGGGACGTTTGGTCAGTAAATTTATGGTCGACAGAAAAAATAGAATAAATATAGGAAATAACGTAAAAGTAAATATTATGTACAATACGCATAGGGTTGTTCATATGTAATTAATATTCTAATATAAAAGGGCTACTTAAATGATTTTTGATACTGTCTGTTTCGAAATCGTTATCTGATAAGCACAAAAGTGGAAGCCCACTGGTATGACATTGTATGTCGCATGGAATAGCGACGCACACCCGAAGCGAGCTTTTGAGCAATTTCAATGAATTTTATTTTTATTTTATTTTTATTTTATTTATTTTTTAAGAATTTTCTTTAAATATAGTGGCCAGCCAAGCGGGCAAAATTTCCCCGAAGAAATCCATAGGAGCTGAGGCCACAATTTTTAGTGTGTGGCTTATTTACGTGTATCCAACATCCATTGCAACGGGACTTTGAGAATTTCCCCATTTTCCCCTTCCACTTTTGTGCTTATCAGATAACGATTTCGAAACAGACAGTATCAAAAATCATTTAAGTAGCCCTTTTGTATTAGAATATTAATTACATATGAACAACCCTATGCGTATTGTACATAATATTTACTTTTACGTTATTTCCTATATTTATTCTATTTTTTCTGTCGACCATAAATTTACTGACCAAACGTCCCCATTTTCTAGGGACAAATAGGGACGTCTTTTATTTTTGAAGGCATTTTTCTAAGTTTTAAAAAATTGTAGAAAGTAAATTATTAATCGGTAATACTTTATTTTTAGTCCTTTTTTATTAGAAATGAAAAAATACCTCCAAAATTGGATAATTGTAGCATTTTTTAACGCTACTCTACTATAAAAGTACTTTGATCTGATTAGCCTACCATAAAATGACAGCGATTTCACGTCAAATATAGTATTACAATATGCTGTGAGACAACTAACTTTTTGTGGCTATATGTATTTCATAATTAGTTAACAGTGGTTCGTATATCCGCGTTTGTAATGATCGATAGATGGCGCTCTCTGAACACTGCAGTTGTTAGTAAATATAACAGCCACGTGTAATTATTATTCTTTCTCCGCCATTTCATCATGGAAAGTCGATTGCATAATATGAGGATATGCAGTGGTGTGATAATTTCACCTTAGCCCACCAGAGGGCGAGCATTTCATTACAATCGCGGATAGAAAAATAAATAAATAAATATTTAACCTTATCGTGGTACAGGCTTATTATGGCTCCCATTGGTAACTTTTCAATTTTTGTCACCATTTTAAACAAAAATACAAAATTTATGAGATTATTATTTATGTTTCTTTCTTTCTATCCCCCCCCCTTTTTTTTTTCAATATTTTATAATTTATTTGCTTATATGCTTTATGGGCTACTTGGCTTAAAGTGGCTATCCCGAAAGTAGACTCCTTGGCGAAAAATGTAGTATCTACTTCAGCATCAAAATTTTAAAAATTACCCTGAATTATGACTATGAGTAAATCTGAATATAATGCTGAATTAGCTTTCATGCCAAACGTAATATACATGCCAATAAATAAATAAAAACACTATTAAAAAGAAATCTAAAATTGAGGTATGTTAAAAAAGGTTATGAAACAAAATCTGAAGAAATATGTTGGATTTTTATTATTATCATTATTTAATTTTAATAATGACGTCATTTTGTCATAGCCTAAGCAAATTTATTATTTAATATTTCTTTTACTATTCGCGTGAAAATATATCTTACTATATGTCGAAAAATAAATTAACTCGTAAATTTTTTTGGCAACAATTAAAAATTAAAATAATTATTTTTAAAACTTTATTATAGAAGAAATATCTATATTATTACAAATTGACTCTAGAAAACGTTTGTATGGGAAATAGAAAAGGGCTGTTTTTAGGGTTTTCCCGGAAATTATTCGATTTTTTCTCGCCTTTTAAACCTTCCCTAGACCTCCACGAACATTTCAAGACTAAGATAAGATAAATCCGTTCAGCCGTTCTCGAGTTTTAGTGAGACTAACGAACAGCAATTCATTTTTATATATATATATTTATATAAGCCCACTGGTATGACATTGTATGTCGCATGGAATAGCGACGCACACCCGAAGCGAGCTTTTGAGCAATTTCAATGAATTTTATTTTTATTTTATTTATATTTTATTTATTTTTTAAGAATTTTCTTTAAATATAGTGGCCAGCCAAGCGGGTAAAATTTCCCCGAAGAAATCCATAGGAGCTGAGGCCACAATTTTTAGTGTGTGGCTTATTTACGTGTATCCAACATCCATTGCAACGGGACTTTGAGAATTTCCCCATTTTCCTCCTTAAAGAAGGGAGAGCAATAAAGACGTTTCCAAGAGTAACTTTGTTTAAAATTATCACAGTAAGATTAATTTTTATGTGTGGGTTGGTTATGCGTTCTCAACACGCACTATCAAGTAATTTTACGAAATTTCCCTCTGCTTCCCTCCTTTAAGGGCGAAGTGCGGGCAAAAACACGTTTTTAAGAGTAACTTTGTTCCAAAGTTCCTCAGGAAAGCGATTTTTTGATATGTCGGGTGGTTACGCGTACTCAACATACACACTACAAAGAGGTTTTGTGATGAATTTCCACCCTACCGGTCTTGGGAGGTGGGGTCTAAAAGCATGTATCCATGTGTAACTCTGCACTAAATTATCTTAGGAAGGAGATTTTTTATGTGTGGTTCGATGTGCAGGGGGGTAAAAAACACGTTTTAAAATATAATTCTGTTTCAAATAATCTCAGGATCTCGATATTTTTTACGTCTGGTTAGGTAAGTGTATGCAAGATGCACTATAAAGGGATTTCGAGAAATTACACTCCCCCTCTTCTGGGGCTGGCGTTGGGAAAAAACAAGCTTAAATATACTCCAGATTACCTTAGAATGATGAATTTTTTTGAGTGGGTTTTGATTAAGTGTACGCAATATGCACATTGATGGGAGGAAATTTTGCGAAACTTTCAACATTACCCGTTAGGGAGAGGGTGTAAAAATTGGGTAAGGTACTGCAGAAGCCATTGGGGCTCATGACTCAAAAAGTCTGGGGAGCAGGAAAACCACTACCAAAGGTAGCAGAAACTTTAACTTACATTTTGACTGATTTCTTTCTTTCTTTCTTTTTTTTTATTAAGATTTTTTATTATTATTATTGATATGAAATATTGAGAATTTATTTCGATATAATGACCAGCGCAGCGGGCAAAGCCTGCTAGTATCTTTATATAAATTTGATGTTTTGTAAAAGTGCTTTTTTTCGCGAATTTTATGCATATTTTGAGCCTAAATATCAAAATATTTAAAAATTTGCATTTTTTTTTTTTTCTGGTTATTCGCTGTTTTTTACTATAGTCTATCATATAATGCACATAAATAGGCAATTTTTCAATAATTAAGAAAAATCCCCTCCGACGGTAGGCAGGCACCTTAAATAATTCAAATATGGAGTATTACTTTCTAATTTTAAAATGCAAATCTATATTAATAAAATCAGACTTCTGTCTGTAAATTTGTCATAATCAAAAAATTTTTGCGATATCTACACGTTTCATCCACCATGAAAGCCGAAAATGACATCAGAAAATTTTGCCCCTGCCCCTGTGTGTGTGTGTGTGTGTGTCGTCGTGTCTGTATGTCGCTGTTTTTGTTCGGGCATCACTTGAGAAAGGCCGGATGGAATTCAACGGCGCTGGGCAGGAATTTAGATCGTTACCCAACTTAAAATTATACATATCAACTTTTTTGAAATTCCCCTCCGTTCCCCCCCCCCCATTGGTGGGGGGGGGGGGGTAAAAAGTCAAAAACACGTTTGTAAGCATAACTCGGCTCCAAATTATTTCAGAGTAAAGAAATTGCACATAGGGAGACTAGACATGAGTACAAATAAAATTCTATCTACGATTTGGGAATTTTCTATTTTTAAGGGAAGGGAGGGGAAAATTGATTTTTGGCGGGAAATTTAGCGTTATTTTTGTCCAGGCATCACTTGAGAACGGCTGGACGAAATACAACGGCTCTTGGCATGAATTTAGATCGTTACCCATCTTAAAACTATATCTATCAGCTTTTTCGAAAGTTTCCTCCGTTCCACCTGGGGGAGAAAAGTCAGAAACACGTTTCTAAGCATAACTCGGCTCCAAATTTCTTCACAGTAAAAAAACTGCACATGGGGAGACTAGATATGAGCAAAAATAAAACACTATATGCGATTTGGGAATTTTGATTTTTAAGGGGAGGGAGGGGGAAAATTGATTTTTGGCGGGAAATTTCTCAAATTCCGGATTTTTGGGTACAACTCTACCAACAGTGGAACAAAGATGTTGAAAAAGCCATCCGACATTCTTGGAATATTTCCAAAAACACATTATTAATTTTTTGCGATATGCGATTTTTTTTTTTTTTTTTTTTTTTTTGGGGGGGGGGGGGTTACGTGGGGGCAAAATCAAGACACCCCTTTTAGCGCTAAATTTGTCCTGAAAAATCTATGAGAGCTGCGGTCACGAATTTTGGTGCTTGGCTTGTTTATATGTATCCGACACCTAAAGTAAGAAGACTTATCGAAATTTCTCCCGTTCCCCCCTTAGTGGGGAGAGACAGAAGGCAAAAACACATTTGTAAGGAAAACTCGACTCCAAATTACTTCACAGTGAAGAAATTGCACATGGGGAGACTAGACATGAATACAAATAAAACTCCTAGTTGGCATAGGTGGACTCTGCTCAGTTCCCCATCATATTTATGTTATCATAAATTTCTAGTGCGAGACATATTATAATCATGTTAAAAGAAATAAATTTGACCAAAGCTTGAGTCAGTGACAGACTGACAGAATGAAATCCCCGCCTAATAGGCTATCCACCGTTCACTTCGATTCTTCGATATATTTATCTTATTCTAATCTATTAATTTATTTTATCAGAGTCAATTCTGTTGTCTAGTTTTCATGCTACTATTTCCCAATAATCCTCAAAATTCAGATTTATATGAAAAATTTACAATTTCGCTATGTTGATAAAATCGTAAATTACGAATAATTTACGAAATTTTCCTATTAGAATATTTGTATTCAATCATGTTCAAACAAATATCATAAATGTAATTTTGAAGTTGTCTAATGTATTTATGATCCTCAAAATAGAAGTTTATGCTAAATTTTGCCTTATTTTGACATTTTAAGTAAATCGTAAATTCAAAATAACTTACGAATTTTTTAAATTAGAAAAATCATAGTCGATGATATTCATGCCAGTATCTAAAATAATATTTAAAAAGGGGTTTGACATCTTTACGATGAAAATACCCCTCAAGATTAACGTTTATGTGAAATTTTGCTCTATTCTGCCATGTTAAGAAATTCGTAAGTTTCCAATAACTTACGAAATTTTTATATTGAAAAATTCATAGTCATTAATATTCATGACAGTGTCCTAAATAACATTTCAAAAGTAGTCTGACATCTTTACGATGAAAATATCTCTAAAAATTGACGTTTATGTGAAATTTTGCCTTATACTGCCATGTTAAGAAATTCGTAAATTTCCAATAACTTGCGAAATTTTCAAAGTAGCATATTTATAGTAAATGGTGTTCATTCCGGAATCAAAACTGATATTTTAAAACTGGTCCGACATTTTTACAGTAAAAAGTTTCCATTTAATGCACGTTTAAGTGAATTTTTGTTCTATTCTCCCATGTTAAGAAAATCGTAAATTTCTCATAACTAACGAAGTTTTTTAATTCGAATGCTGCAAATGAATAAGGTTCTTGCCAGTATCGAAAGTAATATTTTAAAATTGATCTGACCTCTCTGCGATCATTTGTACGTGAGATATCGTGTAAACAGACTAACAAACCAACGGACTAACACACTAATGGACTGACACACTAACAGACACCCTACAGACAGACACCATAGAAATTTTGTCATTTTCGGATTCCTCACACCTGAAAACGTGTAAAAAAGTCAAAAAAATTTTCGCGATTACCTAAGATCCCCATACCGATAGTATGATGGGAAACTAATATCTGCAATTTAAGAAATTTTGATTTTTAAGAAGAGGGAGCGGGGAAATTGAATTTTGGCGGGAAATTTTTCAATTCCGGATTTTTGAGTAAAACTCTACCAAAAATGGAACAAATATGTTGAAAACAAAAATGCGCCTTCTTTAGGATAATTCCAAAACACGTTTTTGATTTTTTGCGATTTGCCATTTATTTTATTTTATTATTACGAAGGGCGAATTCGAGACACCCCTTTTAGCGCTAAATTTTTCCTGGGAAATTTATGAGAGCTGTGGTTACAAAGTTTGGTGTGTGGATTGTTCATATGTATCCGACACCAAAAGTAACGGAATTTGTTGAATTCCCCCCCCCCCTCACTTTGCATTTCTAACCTACAGCTAAGCAATATTATGAAAAACAATGTGCCCCTGTTCTGTACACGATCTTAAAAAGTTCAAATAATAGCCCTATGATACAGATTTAGAACGCTGGATTTGAAAACACACAGGCCAACCGCTCACAACCTGATTTTCAGATTCAGATGACCTCAAAACTTAAAATTATATCAAAAAATCAGTTTCGTTGAATTTGATCACAAAACAATATTTTTGTGTACCATTACATGTATAAGAAAAGTAAAAATTAGTATTATTATCTATAATTTAATATAGAACATAAAATAATATAAATTCGTAAATGCGCTTTTTAAGGTATTATCAACAGATTTTAGCGTTTTCTAAATTTAGAAGATCTAGCTCTGACCTTAATTGACCCTATTTTAATCTGACCTAACTGAAGTGAAACATTTGTTAAATAAAAATTATAATAACCTACCTCTGTCAGAATGATTAATATATGATATTATACATTCTTCTGGATTTAATGGTCTTCATTTTTTTTATGTTGGAATTCACTTATTAATTTTACACATTAACCATTCACTGTATTAATTTATAAACTTTTATACAAGCGTGTTAAACTTTCCGCTACTTTTCAGAAGTAAACAAATAATCGATCTAACATATTAGATTACATAATTTGATGAGATTTTTAACAATGAAAATCGAAGAAAGAAGAAAGAGGTAATATGATAATTTTTATCAGAGATTAATAATTTTACAAAAGGGTTGCGCAATACCTATAAAAACAAACAGAATTTTGGTGCGGGCGTTTCAGTTCTGCATGATATCGCAATAATTACTTGAATGAAAGTCGAATGACATTACTGGCTATTAATTTTAAACATGAAAGAAAAATCAAGTAGTTCACATAGGTGGTAAAACACTTTTATCTGCTATCCGTTACATGATTTACCGTTACATACTTTTCAACGTGGTTTAAATATATTTAAAACACATAATCTAACTGAAATTGATCTTCGGTCAAGTTCCATTTATACCTCATAATATAGGGGAGATTGGGGATACCTGATCCCCACTTTAGTTTATCATTTTTTTTCTCTGCTGCAAATTATCAGTTTTCAAAAATTTTTGGACATGAACAATGGTAATTTTTTCCTCTTACAGACAATATATATATGTAATATATCTCCTTTTTTGTATGATGATGAATTCCAGTCACTCCATATTAAGAGAGGTTCACTCAAAGAAATACTCCACAATTGATGATGCAGTCGTTTATTTGAAGACAGTCATATTACACTTTATTAACAGTCACATCATTTTGAGCACGCTGTACAGATCCGTAGCCGAGATCGTTCCATTAACGGCGGAACCGCTAATCAATCCCCTCCTGGGACCGTTAAACTAAACTTGTTATTGACGTGGACTATTTAATCAAAAGATTCCATGGAAAAAGACCCCGATTTTCGGGTGCTCCCGTTTTTATATGGATATTTCGGCGGGAACCCAAACTATTTTTATGAATGCTTATTGGATAATTAGGTCAGCTAAAATCCAGCCCACATTCTTTCATTGGCTGACCCGGATATCCAGGATTTCGTAATGCATTGCCGCTAATTTCAACTATTGGATAATTTTGATTATGAAACTTCTTCTAATCGCGATTCCCGCGCTACGACGTGCTTTGCTGAAAAACTAACTTTACAGGGGCGCTAAAATAGAACTCTCACAAAGTTGTTCTTAAAATTAAGATTTATTCTGAGCTAATACTATTAAGATATCATTTAATATTAATTTAAATATTAATTTAGAATCTTGCTTATTTTACCCTTTCATATAACCCCCCCTCCAAGCCGAAGCTCCCCCATACTTGCCTGCAAGTATGTGGGAAGTCCCTCAGAAGTAGAAGATACTCCAGGAGAAAGTTAAACTTAAAATGGAAAATTTGACAAATTATAAAACTTAAGTTTTTGAAAAATTTATTTAAAATGGAAAATTTTATTTTAAAAATGGAAAATTTTATTTTTTAGAAAATTTCGTCTGAAATATTTTGTTATGGAATCATTTTTAAGTAGGAGTTATGGCCTTTCCCTTTATTTATAAAAAATTTAATTTTTCTTTTTTAAATTATTTACTTGTATGTTGGACTGGTCAACGTGCTCGCCTGATACATATAATGGTATTTACAGCACTTGTTTACAAACATAAGAAAAGTTTAATATAATATATGAAAACGTATGACATACTGTATGAAAAAAAAAAAAATTATAATATAACATGTTTACCGGCATAACATTTTTGACAAGATATCTTTCTCTTAAATTTTTAACATTTTTTAACCAAGTGAGAGACGCATGATCCGTATGTATGACAAACTTTTGACCGTGTAAATAATGATAAAAGGTATCTAAGGCATCAATAATTGCTAAACATTCTAATTCCGTAATTGCATAATTTTTTTCATAATCTCGTAAATTTCTTGAACGATATGCCACTGGGTGTAAAGTACCATTCACATCTGCCTGTTTAACAACACATCCCACACCATGACTCGAGGCGTCAACAAATAACTGACAGGGAGTTCTGGGATCATAAAGTCTTAAAATAGGTTTACTTATAAGAGCATTTTTTAATTTTTGGAAGGATTTTTCACATTTCTGGTCCCAAACATAGGGGACATTTTTCTTTAATAAATTATTTAAAGGAGCTCTTGTTTCGGCATATTTTGGAATAAATCTAGCATAAACGTTAACTGATCCCAAAACTCTCTGCAATTCCTTGACATTTTTTGGTGGTTTCAAATTTTTTATTACTTCAATGTTTGGATTATCAGGGGTAATTAGGCCATTAGTTATTTCGTATCCTAAAAAGTTAATTGTTGTTTTGGCAAAATTGCATTTTGATAGTTTTAATTTTAAGTTTTCTTTAACACATATATCAAAAAGTTGTTGTAGGTGTTGGAAGTGTTCATCTTCTGACTGAAAATACAATTATATCATCAAAATAATTACACGCAAAGTCTATTTTGTATTTATTTAGAATCATTCTAATGGTTCGATTGAAGATAGCAGGGGCATTTTTAAGCCCAAAGGGAAGGTATTTCCACTCATATAATCCGAAAGTTGTAGCAAAAGCCAATTTTTCAGTATCTTTTGGGTGGATAGGAATGTGCCAATATCCACTTGCCAAGTCAAGAGTGGAAAAAATTTTTGCTTTGGCTAGCTTATCTAACAAAGTATCTATTCTGGGAAGTGGTTCAGCATCTGTTTTAGTGATCGAATTGAGTTTACGGAAGTCAATACATAATCGCGTCTTTTTGCCTTCTTCCCGTTTATACACCAAAGTTACAGGTGCGGAATAAGGCGAACAACTTTCTTTTATAATACCGGCCTGTAATAAATTTTGAACTTGGGTTTTAATTTCTTCTTCTTCCTTAGGGGAAGTTCTATATGCTCTGAGAGAAATAGGTAAATCTGAAGTTAAACGAATCCTTTGTGGTTCCATATGAATTCTTCCAACATCATATTTAGATTTTGCAAAAATTTGGACATATTTTGATAATAAAGTAGGAAGTTTTCCTTTTCTAGCAGACTGAGGATTTACGTGGTTCTCAGTGGCTTGAGTGTACTTGAACTCCCGTACTCTATTGTTTGTTGGAATATTAAATTTTTTCTTTTGACTATTGGTATTTTCACTTTCAGAAGTTATATGTAAAGTTTGTGTACATTTAGATATATTTTTTAACAATGGAAGAATGGTATTATTTTGTTTTACCAGCTTTTTAGCACAATCAATAGTCAATTGAAACAGACAACAATGTGATAAGCTAAGGAGAGCATAAGGTAAGTTATTATCTAATATAAACATTTCTATATTTTTTGTAATATTACCAATTTGTAATTTAAAGTAACATTTTTCTCGAATTGTCAACATCCCCTGTGTTTGAATGACGTGTAATGGTGAGACCTTTTTTGTTTGAAGTTTAAATTTATGGACAAAATGTTGAGGAATAATGCTTAAGCTGCTGCCCGTATCGAAGATTAAAGGAATGGTAGAGTACGATTCTGGATGTTTAACACCTTGATTAGTTTGCTTGTTTTTTCTTTGGATATCGTTGTATATAATGCGACCGGTCGCGGCAAACTGTCAATAGGTGTTATTTGTTCCTTCTGTTGTATTATCTACCACTGTTGACTCTTCTGTGACATGAGTTGGATTTTCTCGTTTGAAAGGGCATTCACTATGCCAATGAAAAGCATTAGGAATGTTGCGTTTTGAACAATGTTTACATGGGAGAGGAGGCAAAGTGCCTTGAAAGTGAATGTGTGTATTTGGGTTTGAAAAATGGGGTCTAGGCCCTCTTAGATTGGTTCGAGTATTGTTTGTGAAATTTGGTCTGTTTTGATTAGGGTATCCCATATGTGGTCTCTGCACATGAGGAAACCGGTAACTCCAGGGTTGTGGTCGGGGAGCATATTGAACTGGGTTTCTATTTTCCCTGTCTTGTGGATAGGTGAACCTTTGAAATTGACCTGAATTAAGATTTATTCTGAGCTAATACTATTAAGATATCATTTAATATTAATTTAAATATTAATTTAGAATCTTGCTTATTTTATCCTTTCATATATATATATATATATATACATATATATTTGAAAGTAAACAGATAATTGTAGTAAAATATATTTTATTTTATATTTTTTTATAAAAGGATCATGTATCCCCACACCAAGGGATACATGATCCTTTTGTGAGGGATACTTGATCCCACTCACAAATTACTCAGACTATTCATTAGATAAGCAATTAACCTACGTATTTTAGTTTACTAAATAATACTTCTAAAAAATAGCAATAATTATGGTTCTTTCTTAGGTATGATAACAAGATGAACGTCAAAATAATATTTTTATTTTAAATGCAACTTTGCAATTTGAAGAAAAATTCATGCAAGTATTATAAATGTGTTATGATACTCTTGATCAGTTTCTTTTTGATAGTTGACCATCAGTTATTTTCCGATAAAATTGTGCTTAATATATTTTGTAATTGAAACTAATTCTTTTTTTTTTTTTTTTTTTTTTTCTTGTAAAAAAGTATATGATTTTATTAAAGAAGCTAAAATTACAACAATTAATACAAAAATCAACTTTCTGGTGCTCTTAGTTTAATTTAGGATGTCTATTGATGAATCCACTATACCAGTCATAACTGGCACATTCATTTTCTTTCCAATTATCTGTTACTTCTTTGTTATTCATCACTGCATACTGAAATGCTAACTGTTTTAAATGTAACTGTTTGAGCCTATGATGTAATCTGCTTGCTTTCTCCAAATATTGGTACAGCAAGTCTTCTTCGTCGTTTGTAAATATTTGACGTTGTTTATAATTAGACTCGAAAAGTATTTCTTGATTTGACATATATAGGGATACTTGATCCCTGGGATCATGTATACCTCAAAGGAAGGGATTGAGTATCCCTCATATGAGATTTATACAAAACATATGATTTCAGTAATAAATAATAAAAGGTTGTTTACTCAAGACAATACTTAATTATTAAAGACAGTCTATACTTTAAAATTACACTTACTTAATTGTTTTAAGTTGTATGTAACAGAAAATACAAAGATTAAAATATTGACCTTTAAAAAAGTTGTCCTTGCCACATTTCAGACAATCCTTTCTTGACTTGAAACAAAATGGCTGAAAAAGATTAAGTGTTGCCAGTTTTTGTGTACAGGTATAACTTTAACATTGTTGCCAGGTTCCAAAGCTCTATTAATTGATTTTAGTATATTTTTGGCTGAGGGATCATGTATCCCTAGGGATCAAGTATCCCCCCCCCCTCAGTCTTCCCTACTATATATCTTAATATTATTCTGTGATCTTGTAAACCTGTCTTTTATGCCGATCGTATCCCTAACAACACATCTTCTCCGAAAGGCATCCTCAGAATGTCCTGTTGATAAAAGGAAATCCTATGGACCTCCTCAGGACGTTCGGTGGACAAGTGTGTTGTTAGGGATCGTATTACATAGAAAACGTTCTTTTGTGCCTCTTAATAATGAACGTAAATTTCGTTACGTTTATTGCTGTATAAAGATATAAAAGAGGCTTTGAAAAAATCTCTCATTCACCGTAAAGTATCCGAATCCTTTTGTTTTGTTGTTGCACTCCCCCCAGGTCTCCCATACCTATAATGCAATGACGAAGGAAGAAAATCTGGTTTGTAACTGCCACACGACTTCCATTATCCACTATTACATATATTACATTAGATACATATTCTTTTAGGAAATAGAGTAGTCCCAGGACCCGAAATTTCAACTTAGATTACACTCGCTGGAAATATGACTCGCCAAGAAATATGATTAACTTACTCTATTTTTACGTATAAGGTGGCCAGAATTTTTTATTGGAAAAGAAGAGAAATTACGCTTTTTTTATTTTTATTTATTTATTTATTTATTTATTTATTTATTTTTTTAAGAAAATAAAAGACATTTAATTTTGAAAAAGAGGCCATTTTAGAGGACACAGAATTGAATGAAAATGATTATAAAAACCGATTCAAAATCCACTTCACACAAGTGGTGGATACTTTTTTATCTCAAATGATGAATTTGGATTAGCATGCCTTAATTTAAATTAATAATATACGGATACGAGAGGAAAAATCACTAATTTTTATAGGTGTTACTGGATAATAAAGATTTGCTTTTTAATTATTAATTTTTGCTATTAAAAAAAAAAAAAAAAAAAAAAAAAAAAAAACTTTTTTTTGTGGTACAGTCATGCAGTTGCATAAAAATAGTCCGTAGACATTTTTTTAAAATTAAAATCATAATCATAATTCATAAACATATACATATAATACATATACATATTGTTTTAGGAAATAGAGTAGTCCTGTCAGCAGACATAAAATTGATTTAACGAATTAGACACTTAATTTTCCTGTAAGAGTAAACTGACAGTCGTGAAAACATGTAAAAGAGAATTTACATACCGAGAAATAAAAAAAAAAAAAAAAAAAAAAGAGGCGGGGTGGGGAAAGAGAAGGTAAGAGCCGTTTACGGTAATACCATTTCCAACATCTAAATCAAGACGTTAGTAATTTTTTCTATAGTAGCCAAATAATACATGCTAAAGAACATCTAAAAAGGAATTTGTGTCGCAAACTTAAAAAAATAAAATAAATAAATAAAAATCGTTTGAGCCGTTTTAGATACCTACTTCCGGTCTCATTGCCGATATTCACCAAAACTTGACAAACTCATCTGCATCTGGAATTAATATGGCGAGTCTGAAGAAAATCTGCTGAGCCGTTTTTAAAGGAACGCACTTGGGAGACCTAAAATTGATCTATTTATAGAGGATGTCTATCCATTTTCCTGACCTAACCAACTAATACATACGAAAGAACAACTAAAAAGATGTTTATATAGTAATTTTAAAGAAAGTCGTTAGAGCCGTTTTTGATATATGGAGTCCCACTACTGGTTTTTAATTTTCACCAAAAGTTGAAAAAATTATCCGTAAGCTAACCTGACTTAACGCTGACGATTCATCGTTTTATCTTTAATAGTTTTGAAGATATGACAATCAGCAGATTCCCCACAATATACATACATACACATTGACGAATTGCCAAAAACTACTTTTTTGAACTCAGGAGATCTTGTAAGGGTAAATCAGGTAAATCAGGTAAAAACACAATATCGAAATTTTAGACAGAATATAATACTTCTATTATCTACGATAGTTGAGAATGAAAGTAAAAATCTAATAGTGATAGTAAAACAGCAACTTTTTAAATATACATATAAGGAAATTCTGTGTAGCTTTAAAACAGATTAAAATTTCTTTGCTTACTTTTACAAAAAGCTCGAAAAGACGAAGTTACAGAATGATGATGAATAATTTATATTTATTCATTCATTTATTATTATTATTATTTATAGTAATTTTTAGATAATTAATTTAATAAAAAAATTTAAGCGTTAAACCACACTTAATTTTTTTTATTAAATTAATAAAACTAGAAAACAGCAAAAGTAAAGGATCTCTGTTTTTAAAAATAGAAAAAAGTTCGTAATATACAAATTTATTTCCAGTCGGTCACATTTATTTATATACTTTGCACAAATATAATTTTTTAATACCCTGACAAAAGAAATATATATATATATATAATAAATAATATGGATTTTTTTTTCCCCACAAAATTAAATTTATATAATAGTAATAGACGATCTAAATTTTATTTAATACAAAATGGAATATTTCAAAATTGAACCTACAGGTGTACAATTTCTTTTGTTTTTTAAATTAAAATATAGTACATCAAATTAAATAAACAAATATATAGCATAGAATTGTAAAAAAGAAGATAAATTCGTTAGTATATGGTCTTTTCTTCTTTTTATTCATTTGCATTTTATTTTGTGGTCGATTTTACTCCCTGAACATGCAGAACTGCAAAGAAAATTCTACACATTCGATTTTTCGATTAACGAACAGCAAGACTCGAATAGCACTCATGCATAAAAGGGGAAAAATCTTAAAAGAATATTCCAGTAAATACCATCTTCTCAAAGAGTTTTCGAGAAACACTTATAAATAAAACACTAGATGGCAGCACAAGACAAGGCAATATTTCCGGATTTCACTCATTCGCCTTACTTTTCGTCAAGGAATATTCGAGAAAACACTCGTAAATAGAAAGGTAGATGGCAGCACTATAGCAGACGATCTTTCCCGTCATTTCTAGAATCTTTCAATTACTATATATATAGGAGGAAGGGCCGACTACGGCAGATTTGATTCAGAAGTTCTGAATTTGATTGTGCTCTGAACTCTATTGCAGCGTTTTAGCTGTGCGATATTGTTTACGCTCTATTTTGCTGTTTGCTTTGACAAATTTTTATTTAAGTGATATTACAATTTTTTGTGAAAGAGAAGTAATATGCCAAGTGGAAAAGCTCCTGCGATCGGTATCGACTTGGGTACCACCTATTCGTGCGTTGGAGTCTTTCAGCATGGAAATGTTGAAATCATCGCCAACGATCAAGGAAATCGCACGACTCCAAGTTATGTGGCCTTCACAGAGACTGAGAGACTGATCGGAGATGCTGCTAAATCTCAAGTTGCTTTGAATCCGGAAAATACTATTTTTGATGCAAAAAGACTCATTGGCAGACGATATGATGATCCGAAGATCCAACAAGATCTGAAAAACTGGCCCTTCAAAGTCGTCAACTGCGGTGGAAAGCCTAAGATTAGTGCAGAATTTAAAGGTGAAAACAAACTCTTTAATCCTGAAGAAATCAGTGCTATGGTTTTAACAAAAATGAAAGAGACTGCCGAATCTTACCTCGGACAGAAAATTACTGATGCTGTAATCACCGTACCTGCTTATTTCAATGACTCACAGAGACAAGCCACTAAGGATGCTGGAAAAATTGCTGGACTGAATGTTCTGAGAATAATCAACGAACCGACAGCTGCTGCCTTAGCTTATGGACTAGACAAGAATCTTAAAGGTGAAAAGAATGTTTTGATTTTCGATCTCGGTGGAGGGACATTCGATGTTTCCATTCTGACGATTGATGAAGGATCTTTGTTCGAAGTGAGATCGACTGCTGGTGACACACATCTTGGAGGTGAAGACTTCGATAATAGAATGGTTGCTCATTTTGTAGAAGAATTCAAAAGAAAACACCGTAAAGATCTCCGTTCCAGTCCGAGAGCTCTTAGACGTCTACGCACTGCCTGTGAGCGAGCAAAACGAACCCTCTCCAGCAGCACAGAAGCCAGTATCGAAATTGATGCTCTCTTCGAGGGTATCGACTTTTATTCAAAGATTAGCAGAGCAAGATTTGAAGAGCTTTGCATGGATCTTTTCCGGTCAACTTTGGAGCCAGTTGAACGAGCTTTAAAAGATGCTAAATTAGATAAGAGCAGCATTCACGATGTCGTCTTAGTAGGAGGCAGTACGAGAATTCCTAAAATTCAAAAACTGCTGAAAGATTTCTTCAATGGTAAAGAACTTTGCATGTCTATAAATCCAGATGAAGCCGTAGCTTATGGAGCAGCGGTTCAAGCCGCAGTACTGACTGGCAGTAACGACGAAAAAATAAGAGATGTCCTTTTGGTTGATGTTGCTCCTCTTTCCTTGGGCATTGAAACTGCTGGAGGTGTCATGACTAAAATTATTGAGAGAAATTCTCGAATTCCATGTAAAACATCTCAGACCTTCACAACATATTCTGACAATCAGCCAGGTGTTGATATCCAAGTATATGAAGGTGAACGAGCAATGACGAAAGACAATCATCTGCTTGGAAGGTTCCAGCTTTCCGGTATTCCTCCAGCTCCCAGAGGAGTGCCTCAGATTGAAGTCACATTTGACATGGACGCCAATGGCATCTTGCAAGTGTCGGCTCAAGACAAGAGCACGGGAAAATCACAGAGCATCCGCATTACAAATGACAAAGGTCGTCTCTCAAAAGAAGAAATAGAGAGGATGCTGAATGAAGCCAAGCAGTACGAGAAAGAGGACGCCGAACAAAGAGAAAGAATTGCTTCAAGAAATTCCCTCGAATCTTACGTGTATTCTGTAAAACAAGCAGCTGACTCAGCTCCTGAGGACAGGCTTTCTTCAGCAGACAAATCAAAAATCAAAGAAACTTGCGAAAACGTCATTCAGTGGCTGGACAATAACACTCTCGCCGAGAAAGAAGAAATAGAACATAAGATGAAAGAAGTGCAATCTGAACTGACTCAATTTATGACCAAACTTCATCAAGGAAATGCCAACCAAAGCTATGGCACCAACTTTAATTCTGGTCAAGCACCAAAGAATAGTGCTAGTAATGGTCCTACGATTGAAGAAGTAGATTAGAACTATTTTGAATAATAGTATTTGTGATAAGAGACTGTTTTTAGATTCATATAATGTTCCTATACTCATTTTGGACCAAGGTGAGTCTTATTTGTAAATTACATCAATTGTAAAATTGTCATTCACTTGTAAATAATCATCACTGTATTTTTTTATTTATTTAATAAATATGCATTAAAAATTATTTTTATGCTTCTTTATTGTGTGCGAGTTTTCAATTTCTTGAATTTCAATTTAAATTATCTAAGAATTTTTTTTTTTTTTTAATGAGTAAAATGACAAATTTTAATTGATTAATAATAATATGCGTTATTTGAATTAATCCAATAAAAGTTATCACGAATCACGGTAAAATAAAAAATAGAAAATTCTCGAAATATTATTATCTAATGCTATCATCGCTTAACAAACTTTCTTTAAAAATTATTTTACTTAAATGTATTTTATCTATAGCACGATAAGATACAACAAATTAGTATATTTTAAAAATTTAATCCATCAGCGTTCAGTATGAATATTTATCTAAAAGGAAATGAAAGAATTAGTAGTTTGGTGCTGCCATCTATTATATGATCTTGAAACAGAAACTCTTAATATATGAGAAGCAAATGTTCAAACCCTGTTTTCTCCAGAAAAAAAAAAAAAAAAAAAAGTTGAGTCAGTAATTTTTCTTTAAATTCAACATAAAATAATATGTCCACTAATTTATTAGTTTTTCGTATTTTCTGGAAAATTGTATCCGAAGGAGAAAACATGGTTTGAATGTTTACTCCTCATAAAGTGGCGGATTTAAGGGGGGGGCTAGGGGGCTGAAGCCCCCCCCCAAAACACTGACATTCACAATTGAATATTGCATTCGTAAATTTTTTATTGGTCTAGAATAACACTTTGAAAAATCTTAGCCCCCCCCCAAAAGTCAAGTTCTGGATCCGCCACTGCATATGTCGTGGGAAGCTAGAAATTATTGTTGCCCATATCTATGTTTTTTTTAAATAAGGTTCATTGCCACATAGATACAGTCGGTAACAAAAGTGTCCGAACACTAGCAAAAATTCCTATGTAAAAAAAGTACACATCATACGGTTTTATTAAATAAATCCTTATCGAATCATGTTCTTAGTCAGTCTAAGAACAGGATTCGACAAGGATTTATTTAACAAAACCGTATGAAGAATACTTATTTTACATAGGAATTTTTGCTAGTGTTCGGACACTTTTGTTACCGACTGTACATCTGAAATTATTATTGGGGATTTAATATCATGCCGTTTACTATTGTAAAGTTCTGGTACGAAGTCTGAAAAAAGCGGAAAAGTTGCCGTCTATGATATAAAAATTACGATGGTAAGAATAAGCTTGACTTGTGTGCGACACGAAAAATTTCAAAGCTAAAAAATAATTGTAAAGAAAATAACAATATTTATTGAGAGTAAATTCGATGTTATCGATTTCATTTTTTATATTGATCTTATATATAAAAGAGGGTTTGTGTAGGTGCATGGGTTAAGACCGATTAACTACACATGGGTCCTAGGCTTTGATGGAATGATCTCAGTGGGGGTTCTCTTTAAGGAGTCCTAATTATTGTCTATGAAGGATATTAATCTTGTTTGTCATTACATTACAATCAATAATCCGAAGTGAAATCTCTAAGGCAGTGATTCTCAACCACTGTGCCGCGGCACTTTTGTGTGCCACTAAATTCTTAAAGTGTGCCGCTAAATTTTAGAAATGTATATAGTAAAAATTATAATGCTTTTTTTTTATTACGAGTAAAGTTTGTTTAAATTAAAGAAAAGTACACTGTAAAAGAAAACTGTTGTTTTTACAGTTAAATACCATATTTTTAATTGTTTTTATCTTCGATATCTGTGACCTTTCATAAAGTGAAATATTTGCCCCAAGTGAAATGTGTGCCGCGAATTTTAAAATCGTTAAAAGTGTGCCGCGACAAAAAAAAAAAAAAGGTTGAGAATCACTGCTCTAAGGAAAAAAGTACATCTATCGTAAAAACCATCGTATATTCTGACATTTTGAAAAACAAGGTTTGTAAGCCGGAGGCACCGGATGTGAACCCAAGTCATGCTTGTCGATCTAAACATTCGGTTGGCTGGTTGTTAGGCTTAAGACTGATTTACTACTCTATGGTCCTAGTCCTATAAGGTGAGAGCCCTCCGTGGGGGATCTTTCTAATGTGCATTACCTAAATATTCTGTGGTAATGTGTAGAATAACAGCCAATTGTATACTCGCGGGACCTAGGCCTGGATGGGATGCCTTTTATTGGGGGGAGGGGCTTTTTAAAGAGCCCTAAGCCATATTTACCCTTGACTAGAGTCCTGCATCGGGTCGGGTAACCCGATTTTACCCGAACCCGACCCGACCCGACCCAGAATTTTTTCTCTTGCGGGTCGGGTTGACTGATCTTTTTTTCGTGCGGGTCGGGTTGACTGAATTTTTTTTCTTGCGGTTCGGGTTCGGGTCGGGTTTGGTTTTCAAAAAGTCGGGACGACTTGAACACATTTCAAAATATTTTTTACAATTATAAACATAAATTTTTAGGCATGTTTACAACTATGTAACTAATTTAAACATTCTGCACATACTAGACATGTATCGGTTGGTTGGTTGGTTGGAGGATTTAAGGCCGATTGACTCCAGATTTGTCCTAGGCCTATAGAGGGAATACCCACCGTTTGAGTCTTTCAAAGGGTCCTAGCCCGTATTTACGTGTGTTTCGGAGGAAACCACGGAAAACTCCGAACGCCTAGGTCGATGAGCGCGACCTGGGATCGAACCCGACACCTCCCATCTACCAGCTTCGAGCGCAGAACCGCTCGGCCGCTGGTGGGCAGACATGTACCGGAGCTCCCTAGTCGTATCCGCGGATATCCGCCAAAAAAAATAGATCCGTATTTGTATCTGGATCTGTTTTCTTTTCTTCAACGGAACTAATATGTATCTTTTGTAAAAATTGTATGAAAATTAGAAAAGTATTATAAATCTTTTTCGACTGTTGTTAATATATAAATTAAAGAAATTCAAATACAGTATAGCCTCGTATTTACATTCTGGAAACTGAAAAGATTTCGCAGTTTACAAGTTTTTTTTTTTTTTTTTTTTTTTTTTTTTTACTTTCTTCTATATTCAGTAGAAGAAAGTGTTAGATTCTATCAGCTTTTGGTGTCAACCGCTCGACAGGTGGCACTGCTATACAGCGATTTCTGCAATTTCAGGGGAGGCTATATCTCAGGTTCTGTTGCGTATAATCCAACAAAACTTGATATGTTAGAAGACCAATATGAGATATTATGCTGCTCCAATTTGAATGCCAAACAGCCAACAGGTGGCGCTGCTACACAACGATTTCCGCAATTTAAGGAAAGGCTATATCTCAAGAACTACTGCACAGAAATTTCATATAAATTTGTATGTAGGTGCCATTTAATATATATTAGCGCCTGTCAACTTTTCGTGTAAACCGCTCAACAGGTGGCGCTGCTACAGAGCGATTTCCACAATTACAAGGAAGGCTATATCTCATGTTCTACTGTGTATCATCAAACAAAGCTTAATATGTGAGAAGGCGAGATTATGAAACATTATGCTGACTCAGTTTGAATGCTTGTCGGCCAATAGGTGGCGTTGTTATACTGCAAATTTCATCGATAACAGGATGGCTATGTCTCATCTTCTATGCCATATAACTGTACGAACCATGATATGTGAGATAACCATTATAAAAACGCATTGTTTAAGAAGTTTTTTATAGACGATAAAACTGTCTCTCTTTGGATATTTAGTGTTAGATTTCCCTAAGAAGAAAATTATTTGCATTCATCACGTTAAACTTTTTAATAATAGTTTTAATAAATTTTTCGCTCTTAGTGAATTTGACAGAAAAATGTAGAAGAATGTCTTGTGGTGGCCACAACATACTAGTTTTACTTTATTTTATATCATGTTATATCATTTTACCTTGTTTTACATGATTTTTAGATGGATATGTAATGTTGATTTATTTTTCGGGTTTCGGGTCGGTTTTCGGGTTGATGAAATTTTTTTGTCGGGTTCGAGTCGGGTTTCGGGTTGATGAAAATTTTTTTGTCGGGTTCGGGTCGGGTTTCGGTTTGATTTAAAATTCATCTGTCGGATTCGGGTCGGGTCAGGACTCTACCCTTGACCGTTCAGAGTTTATCCTGGTTTTCTCCAAAACTCGCATGAATATGGGCTAGGATCTCTTAGTTAGCCATCCACGAAAGGCATTCTATACTCACGTCAGACCTAGATCACAAGTAAAGTGCAGGCAACATGCCATAATCTCTACACCTACATGATTTGGAAAAAAAAAAAAAAGTTAACCTCTAGAAGCTCAAATATTTTGAATCCTGATATACTTAAATAATATTTGGATAGTTAATAAAGTATTAAAAGATTTTTGCACTCTTTGTTGTTTTATCTTTAAGTAAAGCATATAATCTGTTTCAAGAATAAAAAAAAAGGTCTATGGCTATCTATACCTTTTTTAAATATCATTAATGGATATGTCTCCTTTATTCTCTTTATTTTTTGTTAATTAATTAACTTATTTATTTTTTATAGAGTGAATATCGATATAACGCTCAATTTTCTTCATGCAACATAAATTCAAAAGATTTAATCTATTGCAGAAATAATTGGTAATTATTCATTATTTTTTAATTTCCAATGATACTAAGGTTATGGGAGGATTTGAGAAGTATATGGGACATATAAATATGATATGTATGATATCGATATAAGGGTTATGGGCACAGTTTTGATTTTGGCTTATAACATTTGATAGAGTAAATATTATGCAAACATATGAATACCAATCGAAAACTAGAACCCTTAGCTAACGTTTGATAAAGTAATTGTATCGATTCCGTCAATCAGAAAAATGTTATCGCCAATTTTGTGAAGTGATAAATTTTAGCCAAAAAAAAATTTGTATCTGGTTGTGGGCCACACCTTAAAAATCCGCTAAAAATGGAAAACTAATTAAGAAAATTACCATAAATACAGAAAATAATAAAATTTATTTATTTTGTAAGGATTCAGCGGCCAAAATAACAACAGAAAACGGCATTTTCCCAATTTTATTCGTTATCTTCTTTATCCTACAAATCAGAAGTGCAATGCTTTTAAATAAAATAATTTTCATGTATATTGGCACATTTCAAATGCACCAGACGATTATACTCGTTGCATTTGATTGAGTTTGCTGTTGTTCGACATTTTAGCAGGTGCTCCAAACAAATGATGCAGAAATCGACATCATCTCCTGATTGTGAATGTTCCTATTTTTAGCGCGCTTGGTCAGCAGGTTGACAGGTAGAGTTCCCTTACTTTTTCTAGGCTTCTTCTGTAGGGACACAGAAGCTGCGGGAGGTCCATATTCTCGGGCAGTCGATTTTATGGATTTCGTATATACTAAGCAATCCTAAATGGCTTTAACCATCGCCTTAAAATGCATTTCTTTTGGATCGATTACCTTTTCCGGGGTTGACTTGGCTAAAAAAGCCTAAAAATACATAAAAATTTAATTGTAAGTCAAAAACACGCTTTAACACGTTCGCAGCCGGTTTCACGTGACTAAAATTTGAAATGACGTTTTTTTCCTTTAACCCGCCGAATATGTTTGACGTGTTGCACAAGAGCGCTACATCGCCAAATGTTATAGGCTTTGTGTTTACCTTTGCTTGTTTGCGTCATGTGTTACGTCAATACGCTGTATTACGTCAAACGTGTAAAAATTCATCTGCTCGTTACAAGCAAACTCTGGAGTTAATGAGTAATAAGCTAAATTTCCATAGCAAATAGTTTCGTTTGTACTGAGCAGATAAAATATCTCGTTGACGCCATCACTTCGGTTGCATATTGATGATACGTGTTTTATTAGAGAGAAAGTATTCTATTTTGAAATACCCTTCCATGGAGGATCAAATTTTTGATCGCATGTTCCGGACCACTTCTAGGGGTGAGTCCCCGACCGTTGCCAATCGCCCATTGCGCAGCACTAGTGTGACGTAAAACCCAACCAACCATCTATTTTGAAATATGAATATTTGTGATGTTTGCGTTAGTACTGTTTGGCTGGTTGAATAGAGTTGGAATTTAAGAGGTACTTTTGAATTTAAGAGGTTGGTTTGTTGATTGTGTTTTACGTCACACTAGTGCTGCGCAACGGACAATTGGCGATGGTCTGGGTCTCATCCCTAGAGTGGTCCAGGGACATGCCATCACAATTTTGATCCTCCACGGAAGGGATGACTCTCACGCTTCGTAGACACCCAGAGGTATAATTAATATGGGAACATGGAAAACATTTCGGACACGACAGATTTTATGAGTACCAGCCACCATTAGTATACACAATGGTTTTTGGCAGGCTCGAGTACCGAACCCGCAATCTTCCAATTCCGAGCCCGGTGCTCTACCGACTGGGCAACCACGGTCCTGAATTTTAGAGGCATATTTTTGAATTTCATGCCAATACTGGTTGTTACAGTACAAAATTTTGTATACTTTTTAATTTCATGCATTTTGAAATAGGGGTATAGTGAACAGATCAGAGTACCATTATAATAGAGAATCGTTAAAATTTGCTATAATTATCCAGTTGCGGATTTATTTTTTCATTCCTAATGAATAAGGACTATAAATAAAATATTAATGATAAATAATTTACTTTATACAACTTTTGAAAACTTTTAAATTTAAAATTCCTAAGTAAAAAAGTATACTTCATGCGGTTTTGTTAAATAAATCCTTGTCGAATCCTGTCCTTAGTCAGTGTAAGAACATGATTCGATAAGGATTTATTTAACAAAACCTTGTGAAGTGTACTTTTTTTACATAGGAATTTTTGCTAGTGTTCGGACACTTTTGTTACCGACTGTACTTATAGCTGTTAAATTATTGGAAATAAAAACACTATCATCTAAACACTTAATCATCAATTACTAAAGCAACACACTTTTCAGGGACATTTGGTGTGATTGTATAATCTAAGTTTTATTTTTGTATTTGTGATTAGTTATAAATTCGTAATGATTTTTTTTTCTTTTAATTCTATTTTATGAAAATTTTCCTTTTGTCCTATGTATTATTATTATTCGGATTTTTTTTTTTTCAAGACGCGTTTTCTTTTTAGGTTAGATCGCCGAAAAGCTCGCTTTCGTATGCCGCCGGTGTAAGGTTGCTATTCGGAACACGATGCGAAATGGCGCCGTCTAGGCGATTTTCGAAATTTCGCCAAGCGGCAAACTAAAGTAAACTTTCACCTGCAAAGCAATACGTCACATCCCGCGCTGGCGCGGGATCGGCAGCGAACGTGTTAAATCAGAGCCTCCTTAAGTAGATGCCTAGCGAGTCGCTCGAAAACTTGGCAACAGTACAAGAAGAACATAGCCAGTAGATGGCGCTTGATACCGTGTCGTAAAGTTCTGTTTATTTCCGGCGATTCAATTGAGTTTCTATTGAGTTCTTCATGGTTTATGTTTTATTAATTTAACAAATGTGAGAGGTTTTTTTTTTTATAATATGGTGTATTGCGTCGTTCCATTTTATAAATCGGACAGTCGCCGTGAAAATATAAGTTTTCACGAAATACCAAGCAATGCAATTCAGCGTAAAAAATGGCCTGCAAATATTTCAAGACAAGGTATGTAAACTGCATAAGTAATTAATGCAAAATTACCAACCCTCCGGATTTTTGAATATCAATAATATTTTTCACAAAAAACATTATTTTTATTTATTATCGTAAATTCTGTGATTAAGACGAAGATAAATTTAAAAGACATTATAATATAAAAATTCGAAGGGTTGACACCTCTGTTAGTAAGTTAGATTTAACAAATAAAATAGTTATGCTTATTACAAAATGAAATGAAATTTTTATTTATTGATATAGGAATACATAAAAATAACTTGTTCTTAGTTACTTTGAAGTAACTCTATATTGGAGTATTTTATAGTTTTATTCATAAATTACATTAGTAACTTATGAATAAAACTATAAAATACTGCAATATAGGAACAAGATTGATTTATATTTTTTTAATACCACTGTTTTTTAAAGACTTGTGTAAATGCGTATAAAAATTTGATTATTTCAGTTAAATCGAAATAAAAGTGTTGGGAATCTTGAAAACAAAAAATAGAAAATTTTTATTTCTACTTTTTTTTTTTTTTTTTTTTTTTTTATATTAAGTTTTAAGATTCATAACATTACTTTTATTAACCTTTTACCACACAAATGGAATATGGAATTAAAAATTCATGTAAAAATTAAATATCATGATTACTGATGAAAAATTATTTGAAAATTTTGAAAAATTATCAGATATAACCGAAAGATGACTTGATTTTTTGAAATAGAAATTCTCCACATCCATACGCTCACATACACACACACACACACATATACTGGCTAATTGCCAAAAACTACTTTTTTTGGACTCATGAGACCTTAAAAATATAAATCAGGGGAAAACTCGACATCGAATTTTTGGACCGAACACAATACTTTCATTACCTACGGTAGTAGGGTAATGGAAGTAAAAATATTTCAAGGATGTTATTAATTTGTCCTTAAATTTGCCAATCTTTGTCAAATTATTCAAATTGAAACCTAATAAGAGTTTTAAAATACAATTGTGAATTTCCTGCATTTGTTTGTTTTTAAGTTATTCTGATAATAAATATGCATATAAATCAATCACTAAAAACTAAAAAAAAAAAAAATGTTTTTTGTATTCAGGGAACCCCAAAACGTGACTTTATTCAAAAACCTGAGTTGAAAATAGAACTTCAAAAAAATACTTTGTTTACATTATAGGTTCGAAAAATTAATTTTCCTTCTTCAACAGTATTCGTCGACATAAAAAAAGTGTAGCAAAGCACTTCCGTCAATTACATTCTACAGAAAAGAACGTTTAGCTTAATTTTGGATAGCCCTGTATGTTTTCAATAAACTATGTGCACATCAGATTGTGCATTTAAATTTAGTCTTATATGAAAAACACCTAACACAAAATGAAATACACTTTCAGCATTTTCCAAGTATATCCGAGATAGACAAACCGACGCGCACAGACCAACCGCTTAAAACATTATTTTTCGTTTCAAGAAAAAAAAAAAAAAAAAAAAAAAAAAAAAAAACTTCGTGCGAGAGAAAACTTATACTCAAGAAATCCTTAATTTTACAAATTTAAATGTTAATGGTTATTTATTTTTTGTGACGGATTAGACAACAGATTGTTTTCTTCTCCAATTTTTATTACTGAATGTTAACTTATCTCGTTAATGTGCTGGTCTATCTTTCTTATAAATAATATAAAGTTCTCGATTTAAGAAAAATAATTCACATCTAATAAGGTAAAAATGTAACGTAAAGGACATGACCAAAAAAAGACATGATTTTAATAATTTATCATTATAAATTATTCATTCTAAACTGAAACTCATTTAAAGTTCAGAGATTTTAATTTATACTAGCAGGCTATGCCCGCTTCGCTGGTCACTATTTTAAAATGAATCACTGTAGTTAATGAATTCTCAAATTTGCATTAATTTTTATCATGTGAAAAAAAAAGAGAGAGAAAAAATTCTGATTGGAAAAATGTCACACATGGTCCCCACTGCCTTCGCAGCGCAGGCCTTTGTGTGCTGCGCGCGTGCAGTTATGTTCGACACTCTTAATGCATGACTATATTATCGTAAGGGAAAAACATATATATATATATATATATATATTTAAAAAAAAAAAAAAAATCTTCACCCATTGTTGAATAATCGGTCCGGAACCCCACTTCCTGCGCGCCGCGCATAGTCCTTCACCTACAGTTCCCACCCCTCCAAATTATTTTAGACTTTAAAAATACTCGCAATCGTACTCTCGGTCATTTAAACCTAATAATATTGATTTCTAACATTCTATCTGAATTTCTTTCTTTTTACCCCTGCGTTCGTCCCCCTTTCCACCACGCGTAATAATTCTGTACTTTCGAAAATATCCGCAATATATTTATCCGGCCTCAAAACCTAACAACACTAATTTTCAGCGATCTAACCGTTATTTATATATTTTTGCTCCTTACACCCTTTCCCGTCTATCCTAATAATTTTACAAATTCGAAAATATTCGCAATCGATTGAAAGGTATCAAAAACCTCCATGTACCAATTTTGAGCAACCTAACTATTTTTATTTTTTGTCCCTCCACACTCCCCCTCCCACCCCTCCTAATTACTTTACAAATTCGAAAATACCCGCAATCGATTTGCAAGTATCAAAAACCTCTATGTACCAATTTTGAACGGTCTAACTCTATTTTTATTTTTTTGCCCCTTCACCCCCTACCCCTTTCTAACACCCATAATAACTTTACACTTTCGAAAATATCCTTTATCGACTTCCAGGCCTGTAAAAACTATCTGTACCAATTTTGAACAATCTAACTGTATTTCTATTTTTTTTTATGCCCCATAGCCCCCTTTACCGCCCCACCTGGTATGAATTTCTAAAATTAAAACAATTATTTTTTATGTATTTGTGAGAACTGTATTTTAGAACAAAAATCTCACATATATCTTTTTTTATGTTTGTGATATAAAGGATTATTTCAAATCACGTTTTGCCCCCTCTCTCTCCCCCTCTTGGGGGCTGAATTTCTAAATTTCCAGAAATTGCTTTTTAGGTATTAGCTATATATTGGAGCAAAAGTTTCACGTATATCTGTTTTTTTTTTTTTTTTTTTTGAGATATATAGGAGTATGTGAAATCACATTTTGCCCCCTTTTCCCCCTTGGGGACCGAATTTCTAAAATTCCAGAAATGAGTTTTTAGATATTTGTGTTAGCTATATTTTAAAGCAAAATTTTTACGGATATCTGTTTTTTTTCTTTGAGTTATGGAGGTTTTTGTGAAATCACATTTTGCCCCCTACTTCCCCTTGGGGCGCGAATTTCGTAAAATCGCATCTTAGTGGGTGCTTGCACTATATGCTCTATAATCTGACCCAGTTTCGAGTAAGTGGCTCCAGTAGATTTTGCTGTGCGTTGATGAGTCAGTGAGTGAGTGAGTGGAAGTACTCTTTTATATGTATAGATTGCCCCTTCACCCCTCCCCCTTTCTGACCCCCCTAATAACTTTACACTTTCGAAAATATCCTCATTCGACTTCCAGGCCTGTAAAACCTATCTGTACCAATTTTGAACAATCTAACTGTATTTCTATTTTTTTTTCTGCCCTATAGCCCCCTTTCCCGCCCCACCTGGGATGAATTTCTAAAATAAACAAAATATATATTTTTTATGCATTTGTGAGAGCTATATTTTAGGACAAAAATCTCACATGTATCTTTTTTCTGTTTGCGATATGAAGGATTATTTCGAATCACGTTTTGCCCCCTCTCTCTCCCCCTCTTGGGGGCTGAATTTCTAAAATTCCAGAAATTACTTTTTAGGTATTTCTATTAGCTATATATTGAAGCAAAAGTTTCAAGTATATCTATTTTTTTGTTTGAGATATATAGGAGTATGTGAAACCACGTTTTGAGCATGTGAAATCACGTTTTGCCCCCTTTCCCCCCTTGGGGACCGAATTTCTAAAATTCCAGAAATTGGTTTTTAGATATTTGTGTTAGCTATATTTTAAAGCAAAAATTGTACGGATATCTGTTTTTTTCTTTGAGTTAAGGAGGTTTTTGTGAAATCACATTTTGCCCCCTACTTCCCCTTGGGGGGCGAATTTCGTAAAATCGCTTCTTAGTGGGTGCTTACACTATATGTTCTATAATCTGACCCAGTTTCGAGTCAGTGGCTCCAGTAGATTTTGCTGTGCGTTGATGAGTCAGTGAGTGAGTGAGTGGAAGTACTCTTTTATATGTATAGACTAGCAGGCAACGCCCGCTTCGCTGGTCCCTATTTTTAAATGAATCACTATAATGAATTCTCAAAATTGCATTAATTTTTATCACGTGAAAAAAAAGAGAAACAAAATCTGAGTAGGAAAAATGTCGCACCGGGTTCTCACTGCCTTCGGAAAAAATTCCCAAAATGCTCTAACAGTTATTTCTATTATTTTCCCACTTCGCCCCCCCCCTCCTGTTTATCCTAATAATTTTACAAATTTGAAAATATCCGCAATCGATTTGTAAGTATCAAAAACCTCTATGCACCAGTTTTGAACGATATATCTCTATTTTTATTTTTTTTGCCGCTCTACTCCCCCCCCTTCCCGCCCTCCCAAAAATTTTAAAAATTCGAAACTATCCGCAATCGATTTGTAGGTATTGGAAACCTCTATGTACCAATTTTGAATGATCTAACTCTATTTTCTTTTTTCTTTTGCCCCTCCTCCCCCCCTTCCCGGCCCTCCTAATAACTTTACACTTTCGAAAATATCCCCATTCGACTTGCAGGCCTCTAAAACCTCTCTGTACCAATTTTGAACGGCCTAACTGTATTTCTATTTGTTTTTGACCATAGCCCCCCCCCCTTCCCGCCCCACCTAATAATTTTAAAAATTCGAAAATATCCGCAATCGATTTGTAAGTATCGAAAACATCTATATACCAATTTTGAACGATCTAACTCTATTTTTATTTTTTTGTCCCCCCCCCCTCTCCCCTTCCCCTTCACCGAGGCTTAGGTCTGTCGAGCAATCAATTGGCATTATCCCTAACACCAACAGCAGTGTAGATATTGATTGAATGACCGTAAAAAATTTTGAACCAGTTTTAAAGTATCATTTTTTATGTTTGTATGAAAATTATATAGAATATTAATATTATACTTTAAAAACTCCGTAAATTAAAGAATTTCATAATATGGTAGAAAAGGGCAATATTTCACATAAATTTGCTTCTTAGAGATTATCGTATTTGAAATAGCATTATAAAAATATATAATAGCATTATAAAAATAAAAATATATAATATATATTTTTTAAGTATATTCCTACTTAGGTCAACAAAGAAAAATTTTTAGTTACTTTTTATGAAATAATTACAATTAATACAAATATGTATATGCATTGAAAAAAACTTTTTATATACCAAGTTTTTAAATTTTCTGATGAATCATTAATAAAATACACGAGGATAAAAAATAATATTTAAGCAATATTTAAGCACGCGGACTCAGTTCAGTGAACTAATAATAATAATGGGGAAAAAAATGGTTTTAAAAATAAAATACTACTCCTTTTAGAGCAACGTATATTAGAATCATGTCATTAGTACTTATCAATGTGTATAAAATGTTTAAATTGATAATGACGTCAATTTTTGTGAGATACATAATTTAACTTTTTATAATTTTTTAACGTTCACGTTTAATTAAATGTATTTATTTTTATGTCGAAAGAAAATGAACTCGTAAATATTTTTTGGCAGCAATTAAATTATAACTAATATTTTAATGGCTATATTTATTGCTATTAGGAGCTTATTATTTTCATATTTTAATTAATTAAAAGAAAACTATTCGAAAATCGGGCTTCGAAGTATTGTGTTGTCACCGGGTTCTGAACTATGCTAAAAGTTTCAAATGTCTATCTAGTGTGGGAAGTTAGTTAAAAATAGGTTGCAAGATTTGAACAAGATATATATATAGAGAGAGAGAGTGAACTAATAGTAGGAACTGAAAAACAGCAACAGTAGAATTATTCAGCAAAGCAGAAAATTTAGGTTAAAAAAAAAAAAAAATGCATCTTGGCGGGTAAAGGGTATTCCAATGCAATGAGTGTGAAATTCACTCTTCTACAGATTTTGTCATAAACATAGACTGAGAAAAAAAAAATATATCGCCTTCATCTAGAACGAATGAGTAGTCATTTTCTAAAACCCTAAACTAGAAATACAGATTTCCCATTTCCGAGCTATGCGTATAAGGCACATCAATAATCTGAATAGACGAAATTATCGAGAATTTCTAGTCTATACATTTCTAGATGGAGAAACAATATTCTGAGTATTATGAATCTTTTCACTTGATTTTCTAGAATTGGGTCAAAAGCCAAGATTACAGTTGCTAAAGTTCGCCTATTGCATTCGCATTTATTTGCAGATATTTTTAAAATAAGTTTGACCTTAATAATACAGGCAATCGCTGTAGAATTCTAATAGGGGTTTCTAGAACTCGCTTTCAAAGGGGACTAGAATTTATAAGGATGACATGGAACTATTTTTACAAGAGCCACAGCACAGTTTAGATTCTAGATGTTAGTTACAGAATTTTTTCTCAGTGTAATGCATTGTTGTTATCATTTATAGAGGATGATTTCCAGTAGAAAGTTAAAAGAACAAATATACCAAGGAAAAAATGAGCAGAATCCACCGATGCTGTGTGAGTGTTCACACATATGTTCTTTAAAAGTTTATTTATTTATTCAAATTTAATATATAACAAAACGGAGGGATTAATAGAGATTATATTAAAAAAATCTTTTTAAATTTATGTAATTCAATTAATTCATTATATAGAATTTCTCGTTTTATTTACAGATCAAAATCTTTCATTTATAGCGTTTCTTTGTCCTTTTATAGTTACAAACACATTGCTCTCGGAATAATATAAAGCAATTTTTATATCGGGGTTTTTGAAAAATAATTCCGTTTATACTTATTCCCCGAAAGAAGTAAATGGATTTAGCTCTAATTATTTATTTTGAGAAGGTAATTTAAAAGTCGTTATCAGCGTATTTCTAGCATAGGTAGCTATTAATAAAATAAAAAACAGTCATTTCAGTTCATATTTATTACCCTTATGTTTACATTAAAAGCTATTATTATTTCAAGCAGGTCATTATAGTTCTAAAAATAGATTTATAATCGTTTTTCCCCGTCTATGTGGCGTCGGTTTTGTACGTTGAAAATTGATTGACAGCTGGCGATTCGTTTTAATGCCAAATCGATCTCACGTTTGTAACGACATTTTTTATATTCAAAATTTTGTATTAAAATGTTAGGAGGACAAAGAAACAGCTCGGCATTCTTTTGGCTGAATTTTAACGATGCCAACCTTTGGGGTTGCACTTTACGTTCTCTGAGACTGGCAGATCTAGTTAAGCTTTTCGATTTTGACTTCGTTGGTTTAAGACGTGATTGTTTGTGCTCCTCCTCTCCTCCTGTCCCATTTACCGTACGAGATTCATATATTTATCAGTAATCAGTAAAGATGTAATATATTTTTGAAGATGATTGTTTCCATGAAACTGATAATAAAACACCAGTTAATCTAATTGTTCCTTCTTACTTTATCTGCAAGGGATATTCCTTTCAACAGATTTTTATAGACTTTGACACGGGCATTATAGATATGGATCTGGGTGAATATCTTCACCATAGAACATTTGGTGCCTTCCAGTTCTCTCGGGACTTTGGTGACGTGGGGGAGAGGAAGGAAAGAATGGCATTGAACATTTTATTAAGATTTTCATTGCCAGTGAGATTTTTTTAGGAGTCACGGACAGGAAAAAATATTGACTTTATAAAATTTTTCATGGATGAATCTTCTTCTTTTCCGAGCATTGAACTTGCTTGTTGTTTCGAATAAATGCTTGTTTGAATAAGTGGCTGTGAGGGAAGCCTGAAAATATCACTAGTCAAGAAATATTTTTTCGTGCTTGTGGCTTCGATAAAAGGCTTTCTTGAGGTATGCTTGTGTTGATGATAGATTTCTTTTGATGGAAGTAAGCGGCCGAGAGGGAGGCATGAAGACGTGACCAGTCATCTTTGCGGAACTAAGCGGCAGTGAGGGAGGCCTGAAAATAAGACTAGTCAAAAGTTTTTGTTCATTTATGTTGCCAAGGAGATGTAAGCATGACCCGAACAGATTACTCAAGAAAAGTGTTCCCTTTGGACACCCTCGCCTGTGTGGAATCGGCAAGTTCGCGTGTGCGAATCATATATATATATTTTTTTTTTCAGAGGATCATGATAAATTTTTTTTGATCAAGAATAGTTTGTTTACCACTTCACTGTCGAAAATTCAGTGAATAGCAGCGATTGCAAGGTAATTTTTATTGTCTATTCAAGCAAAGGAAAAGAGAAGAAGAAAAAAAAAAACATTTTTGATAATAATATAATAAAATTAATCGAGGAGAATTAATAAAAATAAAGTGATAAATTGTTTTTTTTACAAAATATTTTTTTTTTTTCTTTTAACCAAGTTATATTCAAGAATCGGTAAGTTTTAATTTTACCTTATATTTTGGATATCTCGATGGAACTTTTGGTTTTGTTAATTTTTTTTTTCCTTTCTCACCAAGGGTCCTTGTTAGGTAATATAAGATTAAGATTTCTTTTTCAGTAAGAAATAATAATAATAATTATAATAAGAAATAAAGTAAAAGAGAAAAACAAGAAATCTTGGACATGATATATAGATTTATATATTTTGGATATAATTCTTTTAGAAAGTAGATTTTGGCATTTTGTTGAAACTTTGGGTCAAGGAGAAATCTTCCTGTATTAGTTTGGAATTTTTTTGAAATATATATTTTTGGTAAATTTTACATGGTATTTAGATAGGATATTTCATTTTATATATATTTTTTTTTTTTTGTTTTTCATGATGATTAGTATTTTTCTTTGCATATTGCGATTTATTTTTATGTGATTTATTACAACTATTATTACATTTTTTTACAACTTCTTGTGATTTATTTTTATGTTTTGGAATATTTTTGAAATATATATATTTTTTGGTAGTATTTTTGCATAATATTGATTCTAGTGAGGTATTTTATCATATGCATTTTCCGTGCGCAACAAAAGGAAAAATGCATAATATTTTGTGCTCATAGACCTTAATGCAATTTATTTTTTTTACTCAGACAATTTTGAAATATACTAGTATATAATTTGAGCCAACATACTTAATTAACATGGCCAGTAAAAAAACATCAATATCAATATTTTAAGCTTTGATGGTGATTCATCCTTACTTGAGTTTTTTTTTTATCAGGTTGAGTCATATGCAAAATTAAACTAAATTCAGAAGAGGCAGTGGCAATTTTAAAAGGTAAATTAACTGGCCCTGCATTAAAATTCATGACTCAATCTCCTTTACTATATAAATCCACAGACTTGAAATTTATTAAGGATGAATTCAAGAATTTTTTTGCTCCAATGAGCAGTACTCAGGCTCTTGTGGAATTTAACAATTTAATACTCTTACCACAAGAGTCTATCAGAAATTTTTCACACAGATTAAACATTTTGGCTGATGTGGTGTATTCTCAAATTAAAGATACTAGTGCTTTAGATTCTATAAATATACCAAATTTATTTCAACGATTCCCTCAAATATCAGAGTTAAAATTCAAGAGGAGGAAATCTCTGAATATCAGAATGCAGTAAATAGAGCACAAAAATTGCAGGATATAAACGCCAATGAGTCCTTATTGCAATTAAGTTTAAATAATCCCGTTGTAAACACTCTTTCTGAAAAGTTAGTTGAATTGACAGATAAAATAAACAATCTGTCCTTTGCTAATAAATCTAGTGAAATTAACCATACACACGAATCCCCAGTGCAAGATAGGCAAAAAAACAATAGGCAAAGTGAACTAAGACAAAATTATAAGGTTAGAAATCAAAATTTCAGGAGTAATCAAAATAAAAACAGATATTATTCTTCCCCTACTTGCCAATTGTGCAATAAAAAAGGACATGTTCCCACTAGGTGCTTTAGATGGCAGAGAAATCAGACTAAAGGTAAATATTATGACAGGAGTAGCTATAATAAAAAAAGAGATAATTTAAACGAGCGCAGAGATGTAGTCTAGCTGATGCAATTACATCTCAAGAATTGAATAGAGCATCAGCACAAAATTTTTCTTTGGGTATTGCTTATGACTTTAATCTACCTAAATTATCTAGTGATAGATTAGCAAATTTTACTGCTTCTCAAACCCAACAAATCTTAAAAATTTCTGATTCCAAGTCTACTCAAACTAATAGTCATAAAAGGGAGAACATTTCTAATGTTCATGTAAATTCTCCAAAATTACCTTTAATTAAAATTTTGTTAGATAAACACACTTTTAGACACTGGTAGTTCTGTCAGTTTGCTAGCTGAAAGTACATTTAATAAATTAAAACATAGTTTGAAATATAAACATCTATCTTCCCATGTAACAATCAAAACGGTGAACTCGAATGTGGTTTTCATCTTGTATACAAACTACCTTTAAAATTCAAAATCGATTTTTTTCACAGAAATTTTTTATTGTGGATATTCCTGAAGGTTCTGCATTTAGGGTTATTTTGGGTTATGATTTTATTCAACAATATCATGTAATATTAGATATGCAGAGGTCTCTGTTAAAAATAAAAGACCTATGTATTCCCATAACAAACACATATAGTGACCATGAAGAAAATCTTAATATGCATACTCAAATTAAGAAACTATCTGTAAAAACTGGGCAAAAACTTATTTTACAACCCAAAGAGGAGTCTTCTATAACTGTTTATTGTCCCAAAGTTTCTTCGGGTGATTATTTATTTCAGAGTAAAGGAGTTCTTCTAAATTAATTTTTTTGGATTCAATAGTTAATATTGATCATTCCCGGAAACAAGATTGCAAAAGTAAATATGATAGAGTAAAATTTCAGTTATATGTTAAAAATAACACTAATAGAAGTATACATGTAAACAAACATTCAAATATTGGTACAATAAAAGAAATCGAACAAATTATTGACTATGGTTCAAAACAAAATGATAATGTTGAAATTTCAGAGGATTCGCAATTTATTAATTATATTCAACCTTCTATGAGGTATTAAACATGAGAAAACAAGATTTAACACCCATGGACTTTGATGTTAAACATCTCAATGGGGCTCATGCAACAAAGTTAAAACAAATTTTACTAAATAATTTCGCGGCATTTTCTAAAAATATGAAAACTCTTGGTCATACTGACAAGGTTGTACCAGATTTAAAATTTTTAAGTGACTATCCAATTAAGACTTTGCCCTTTCCCACTCCTCAGGCTTTACAGCAGGAAGCTAGAGACCAAATTAACCAATTGGTAGAGGCTGGGATTATTGAGCGAAACTGCTCAGAATGGGCTTGCCCAATTTTATTGGTAAAGAAAAAACAAGATGGATCTGGTAAACAGAAATTTCGACTCGCATTAGATTTAAGAATGTTAAATTCTATAATTCAAGGTTCTTCTTATCCATTACCTAAAATTCAAAATATAATAGCTGATTTATCTGCGTATAAATTTTTCACTTGTCTTGACTTCCAACAAGCATATCATCAAATTGATTTACCCGAACATTTACAGGATAAAATTACTTTCACTGGATAAAATTACTTTCACTTCAATGTTTGGCAAGTGTCAAATCCAAGATAGCCAAAATTTTGTGGGAATGACTGTTTTTCGAATGTCCATATCTCGGCTAATAATGGTCAAAATGTTTTACAAATTGATATATGAAGGTTTCACTACCATAAGTCTTAGTGGTGATTTAAAAAAAAAAAAAAAAAAAAAAATCTATTACTATGGAGCAACACTCATTGGTTGTCTACACATGGAATGACCCTATTCTAACTCGTTACGCCGATGCCGACTGGGCCAGCGATAAATCCGATCGAAAATCCATGATCAGAAATTTATTTTTCATAGGAAAAACACCAGTTCCTGGATAGCTAAAGAGCAAAGTTGTGTCGCTCTGTCTTTGGCAGAAGCAGAGTTTATAGTAGCTGCTAATGTTGCACAGGAATTGCTATGGTTGATCAGGGTACTAGAGAACCTTGACTTGCTGCAGGAACTACCTATAAGACTATTTGATGAGAACCAGTCAGCAATTAAAATGATTGAATCAACCAAGCACACCGCTCGCTCAAAGCATATTGATATTAGATTCCACTGTGTGAAGAACCAATGCGAGATAAAGACTATTGCCCTACAATATCTGCAGAGCAAACTAATGACTGCAGATGTGATAACTAAATCTACTCCTAAGCCAATCTTCCTGAGACACCATGAAAACTTGTAACTATGATCCTTTTCCTTGTTTGAAGAGGTGTGAGAAAAAAATTACAAACTCGAAAGACTCCTTTTATTTTGAAATATGTTCTGCAAAAAGCGAACTATATAAAAGAAACAAAAACGATTCAGTGCAACCCTCGCATTCTTTCTTGCCCCTCAGAAAAGGAGAAGTGATCTAAAAATAATGTAATTCGCATCACATGACTTTATAATCTGATTGTTTTACCAACACACTTTTATTACGTTTCTGTATTGTCCAGTTTGTGTTTGAACATGTAGATGCAAGGACATAATTCTCGCTCCTTTTTTTTTTTTTTTTCATTAAAACTATAAGTTAAAAAATTATAAAAAAGGTGTCCACACAATCATTTTGATCTCACTGAACTAATTTAAGTATTGAAAAGAAATATAATGAATATAAAAATAGGATACTGTGAAGACTACTAAGCGGGGACAGTGCAGAATTGAACAGCTTCAAGAAAGTAAGCTCATTTATTCTTCAATACTTTCATTTTGAAATAAATAATCATTTTTCAAATTTTGTTTAATCGCATAGTTGTGTTATCGAGGATTAAGCACATTTTAAATAAATATGGGATAGGAACTCTTAAAAAGTCCCCTTGTAGGGCACACTACCTATGGCTAGAACTCTTGTGTAGTCAATTTGGTGTTCATCCTTACATCAGCACCTGCTTTCCCACTTCTTCGGAGTTGTAACATGAATATCTTTTTAAAAGAACTTGTCGATACCTTTAAAATGAATGTTTGAATCTTGCATCTGCAATGTTTTAAAACAAAGTTATTTCTTTCTTTTTTCATTAGAAAAGAAAAGAAATAAATAAATAATTTTTTGTTGCTTTTTTTTTTCCTTTTAAGAGTCATAGAAAAAGATAACAGATATTGGCACTTTGACATAAATCACTGTCTATAAACTTCTTGTGAGTATCGCTCAATAAATGGCGCTGTTGTCCTGTTTTATCATAGACTTTACGATGACAGTAAAGGATAAAATTTTGTATAAATGTACACTGAGGATTATTTTCAACCAATCAATGTGAAAATGAAAATTTTGTTTGCAACAGTAATAGGCAATTCAGGTCTAAACTTTGTACATACAGGAAAATAAGTCCCCTTTTGGGGTGTAAATTTTTAATATGAGGATTTAACCAAAAAACTCTGATGCTTTTAAATCAAAAGAGTATAGTATAGATTTCTGATGATTTGAAACAAAATTTCTTTTTCTTTATTATTATTATTTGCCATTTATTTATATATATATATATATATATATATATATATATATGTGTAAATATTTTTCTTACCATTTTTTCCTCTTTAAATTACATTTAGTTACATAAAAACTTAATTGATGTTTGCACCTTGACATAAATTGGTTTTTGTCAACTTATCAAGATTTCTAATAAAATTAAGCTGAAAATTAATGGCAATTTTTAGCAAAAATTAAAAAAGAAAAAGAAAGAAAAGGAATTTAATAAATGAATCCACAAAGTCATATCCAAATATGTTTAAATTATATAATTAAACTATAATAATGTAAATTTGAAGAGATAAATTAATAGATAAATGACAGTTTACTTATTAAAAAATAAATTTTATTCAATAGAATGTAATGATTTATGAAAAATCATTAGACTTAATATTATTATATTAAAATGCATAAAAGTGCAAATTTCTAAGACAGTGAGTAATTGAGAAAATAAATTCATCTGAGAATGTTTTATAAAATTAAGAAGTGGCAATAAAATTAAGAAAAAAAAGTAAAAATAATAATAATAAAATCAATAAATGAATTAAAAGAAAAAATATCCCCCTTCTCAAACTTTGAACTTAATAATGGTTCATAATGTCTGAAAAGAGAAAAAAAAAAAAAAAAAAAAAAAAAAAGATATAGTAGCTGCGATAAGACATATCAGATAGTTTTTACCAACAGCATTTCTTTATTCTAATATATATATATATACATATAAATAATACTCATTAAGACATTTTTAATGTTTACAGAGTTGAAACATTCAGCAAGCAAAATGAATACAGTTTCATAAAATAATGGCAACCTTAAAAAAAAAAAAAAAAAAAAAAAAAACATTATATAAATAAGTCTAAATATAATATAAATAGGCATTAAATTTACACATAATCTAAAGTATTTTATATAATAATAATAAAAAAATAAAAAACTTATTTAATCACAAGAATATTAAAAGCACAGTGTTGTCAAACCAATGAAAAAATATGCTGTTGATTTTATAAATTTCTTCACTAACAATTCTAACTATTGGATGTATAAATATTTCATGTTTGCAATATTTATTTTTTATCTAGTGAAAATATACAAAGATTCTGATAAAAATTTTAGACCAAACTAAAATTCAATTTAGAAGGAAAAGTGGGATTCATAGTATTTGCATTAAGTTAAATTACTATATTATGTTACATATGCATCAGTTTTGTAAAATCATTTAAATTGCACATTTCAGTATTTCACATTCAAGGGCTTCAACAAACTAGTAAAATTGTTAAAGAAATTATGAATCAAATTTTATCATGAAATATTAATTATAATTTAACTGCCCTAGAATGCACATCAATAAATTTATAGCTCCTTCTATTTAAAGCAAAAGACATCAATAAAAGCAATATGATTTTACAATTGTGTTTACTGAAAATGATGAACTCTGTATTACTGAAAACTTCTCAATGTTTAGTGTATGTTTGTTTCTACATAGTAAAACTGCTGCTCACAGGTAATGATAAATTGATTAAATTGAAATATGACAGCTAACATTTTAAAACTAAGTTACATTCAATAGTTAAATAATGAAGTCTATACAATTTAAGAAGAAATTAAATTCAGTTTTGTGGGTAAAATGTGATTCACTGTATTTGAAGTCGAATATCAGACTGATGTATGATAAAACAAGCAAAGAATTTTACAACAGTGGCGGCTCATGCACTGAAAATTGGTGAAGAGGCACATTGTATTTTACGCTGTATTCATTTATAGAATATAAATTTACATTTAAATAAGTATTTTTAGTTAATTTTAGTTAAGACCATGCTTAATAAAAATTATGATTAAAAATATTTAAATATTATTTTTGAGCTCTTCACCTATTTTCGGTTCACGAGCCGCCACTGTTTTACAGTTTAATAAATTACCATGTTAAATATGGGAGTTATATCAGCATCAATTTTGAGAAATTACTTAAATTACACAATTCACATTCAAAGGCTTCGACAAACTAGTAAAATTGTTAAACAAATTATATCTTAACCGTCTCAGAATGCACATCTAAAAGTTTACTTTAAATTTTTATCCATATGTAGCATAACTCACTTTATTTAAACCAGGGTTGGGTTTTTGACATGACAAGGGTTTAAACCATCAGAAACCTCAACTGTCAAAAACCTATATCGGCAAAATTCGAAATCTATAAAAGAGCTTGAATCTGGTTAAAAAAGAAATTGGTAATATTTGCCATTTATAAATTAACATTTAAGTATTATGCTGTTTATAAAATAACAAATCTTAAAACAATTTGTAGATGATAGTTAAATTATAAATATAGGTTTTTGATAATTTTTGACAAGGAGGTTTTTGACATGACGGTTTAAACCATGGTTTAAACCATCAAAAACTTTCACTTGTCAAAAACCTGCCAACCCTGATTTAAACAAAAAGACATCAATTAAAACAATATGATTTTACAAATGTGTGCACTGAAAATGATGAATTTTGTATTACTGAAAACTTCTTAATGTTTAGCGTATGTTTTTTTCTACAAAGTAAAATTGCTCACAGATAACAATAAACTGATGAAATTGAAATATGACAGCTAACATTTCAAAAATAAGTTACATTCAATACTTAAATAATGAAATCTATACAATTTTAGAAGAAATTAAATTCAGTTTTGTGGGTAAAATGGGATTCACTGTATTTGAAGTCGAATATCAGACTGACTATGAAACAGACAATGAATTTTATAAAGTAATTAATTACCATATTAAACATGGGAGTTTACATCTGCATCAATTTTGAGAAATTACTTAAATTACACAATTCACATTCAAAGGCTTTGACAAACCAGTAAAATTATTAAACAAATTATATCTTAACCGTCCCAGAATGCACATCAACAAGTTTACTTTAAATTTTTATCCATATGTAGCTAAACTCGCTTTATTTAAACAAAAGGACATCAATAAAAACAATGATTTTACAAATGTGTTTACTGAAAATGATGAATTTTGCATTACTGAAAACTTCTTAATGTTTAGCGTACGTTTGTTTTTAGAAAGTAAAATTGCACATCAACTGATCAAATTGAACATAAACTGATAATCATAAACTGATGAAATTGAAATATGACAGCTAACATTTCAAAAACATGTTGCATTTAATAATCAAATAGTGAAATCTATACAATTTTAAAAGAAATTAAAAATTCAATTTTGCAGGTAAAATGGGATTCACTCAGTTTAAAGTTGAATATCAGATTGATGATGAAACAGGCTGTTAATTTTACAGTTCATTAAAATAAATTATACAGTAGAAGATCCCTATAACACAAACCTAAACACACATTATTGTGCATTATATAAATTTTGTAGAAGTTGTATGAATTAGATCTTTCATTGTTAAATTTAATTTCTAAACATAGTCTATATATGGTAGGCTGACCATATGTCCTTGAATCTCGAGGACAAAACTACCTTCGTCCCCAAAAAATTACAACACATTTGGGGATGCTGGTTATAAAGTTATTAACGTTCTATTATAGTAATTTATTATATGTATAATTAATTAGCTGAAATAAGTTCTTTTATGTGCTTTATACATAAAAATCACTAAAATTTCACAATTTAAGATGATTTAATTATTATTATTTTTTTTTATCCTCGAAATTCGAGAACGCCGCAATCTTTGTCCCCAAATTCAATGAAAAAAATATGGTCACTCTAATATATGGCTGTACCAAATCATTCTTTATATTAGTCATAAAAAAAACAAAAACAAAAAAAAAAAACAAAAAAAAAAACAAGGTGTAATTATTGCATTTTCTTTCATTTGAAAGCTCAAAATTAAAGAGATAAGAAAAACAAATGTATCACACTTAGTTCTCTACAGAGTAGCAGTTTTTACAAAATGATTCTTAGCTGCAAAATTCATTGTTTATGCCTGAGAATTTGTGCCTTATATAGAGAATTGCATTATAAAAAATCTCTGCTGTATTAATTCTGGTTGTTGCACCTGCATCAATTTTGAAAAATGTCTTTGTAGTTACACATTTTTAAACAATATTACTTTAGATAATTTTTGTCTTGGTGTTGTTAAATTTAAGTGCACATTTTTTAATGTAAAATCTTTTGCATAAGATCTGAATCTTATTTTCAAAAATGAATTAATAATTTGTTTTATTACTTGTGTCTCATGTAAATATTCACAGCCTATTTCATTGCCAATAGGGTGATTAAATGCTATGCTTTTATTTGATAAATATTTCTCACAAGGAAACATTCAAAAGGTGTCATTCTTAAAAAGTATTGAAAAAAATATATGTGATTCTACTCTTCCTAAAACACCAGAAATTAAAAAAGTTATCGGCTGAAATTAATTACAGTGACCACAAAAAATTATCAAAATTAAGCATATTTGGTGATTTAGCGCTATTAGACGGTACGTTTGCTAGCACCGAAATTGCCGTGTACGAACAGAACCGTGTTTTGCTTTTCCGCCAAGTACTCAAAATCAGTCGCCTATCAATGTGAAATCGCCAAATATGCTTAATTTTGAAATTTTTTTGTGGTCACTGTAATTTCAGCCGATATTTTTTTCATTTTCTGGTGTTTTATGAATAATAGAATCACATATATTTTTTCAATACTTTTTGAAGATGACACCATTTGAATGTTTCCTTGTCAGTAACATTTAATATATGTAAATTAAAAATTTTTTTGGTTAATTTCATTTTTTTAATGCCAAAATTTTGAATACTTTTCAGCAGCACACACAACATCTAATACAGTGTTGGAACACATTATAAGACTGCCTCGTGAAACTATTTCAGTGAACCCCTTTGGATTTTGAATACTCTTTTTATTTTAACTGTGGTCATTTTCATCGTTAGGTTGCAATAACATATGAATACAACTATTGGAAGTACAGCATTTTTTTTTTAACTATGGAACCACTTATGTAGTATAAGATATTCAAATTGTAATCACAAAGATTGTTTGTATTCAGCATTTCAGAATAAAGATATACAAGCCTCATCAACATCAATCTGTTTATCTTTAATAGACATTTTTTTTTCGGCCTTAAATTCAACAATCGAACAATTATTTGCATCAAAATATATACAATTTCCATTGTTGCTTTGAATATTTTTAACAAACAAGTAATTTTCTTAACGCCCACATAAACGGCATTGTGTTGGGATTGTTATTCAGGGTTGCTACACAAAGCAGCAGAAAAAGTTCCCTGTCTTTTTTAGAAGTAAAATAGATGACATGCAATCATGCAGCATTAGAATTTAACTTGTTTACAAGTCAACTGAACATATTTAGGGTTTATTAATTTTGTTAACTTACTATTGTTGGGGAGAAAAAAAGCCATAACTGATTTATTACAAAGCACTAAAATTTAAAAAAATACTTGATTATGAAAAAATTTTCCAATGTTTTTCCAAAAAATTTGAAAATTTCCTAAATTTTCCTTGTTTTTGCAATAAATTTTGAAATTCCTTGAGTTTTCTCTGCTTTTTAATAAATTTTCAAATTTCCTGAGTTTTCCAGGTACCATAGCAACCCTGTTATTATACCCACTAGAAGCACGAATGTTACAAAAAAAATAGTTCTATATGATCTCATGAGAACTTATAATACAAAAGGTAATATTACACCTTTAATTTCATCTAATAAAACATTTAAATCATATATTTTCTTTTCACGCCTTCTAATTACTTCATGCAGTTGCTTTATTTTTTTACGTAACTTTATTTCAGTAGGGCTACAATAGCTTTTCTTAGTTTGAGTTCTTTTATTTTCCAAGTAATTAAAAGTCTGTGTTTCCTTACTAACAGTACTTGCATTTCCTGCATCAATGGTTGTAGATGATCCCGCTACACATGATTCTTGTTTATGTGTAATTAAATTATCAGTAGAACTTAATTTTCTTTTTTCTGTACCAATGGTGGCAGATGAATCCTCTACACATATTTCTTGAGAAGCTATAGTTATAATAACAGGAGCTCTTTTACCTGTATCGATGGTGGCAGATGATTCCTCTACACATATTTCTTGAGAAGCAGTAGTTAAAATATCAGCAGCTCTTTTTTCTGTATCAATGGTGGCAGATGATTCCTCTAGATTTGTTTCTTGAGTGGGTGTAATTAAAATATCAGAAGCACTTAATTTTCTTTTTTTCTCTACAGGATGCTTTGCCTTTGTTATAATTTTTCTCTTTTTCAAAGGTTTTTGAATATGTGCCGTAAAATTGAATATGCTTGGTATAGCATCATTTTTTAAACATAGTTTTTTAGTGTCAGTTGTTTTATAGTCATCATCTGTGAAATGTTCACCACAAATATAAGAATATTTTGTAGGTTGCCAATCTTTGCGTCGAACAGCTAGAATCCATAGTTTTAACAGATCTGGGTTTTTTAGAGGAAATCTAAAATGAAACAAGGTGTTATTAAAAATAAATATTAAAAATATATAATCTGGCAATCAATTTTTAATAATTACAAAATAAGAGCTATTTTTCTTCTATTCATCAAAATTTCATTTTTTTATCAGAATAAAAATGAAGGATTTTGATACACAATGAAAACTCTCTAAAAGGACCACCCATACTTCTGTTGAAAATTGGCCCTTTAGGAAGGTGGGTTTTTTCATACAAGTTGTTAAAAAAATTATAATTTATGTAAAAAATGATATTAAATGAAGTGAATTTAATTAGTCAAATTCACATTATTTGTCTATACTGCTTTCTAATAGTCATTAATATAATTTGAACTTAAAAAAAAAAAAAAAAAAATGTAAAAAATCATATTTAATCTTTTAGATCTTATGTCAAATTAATCAACTTAACAACATTTCTGAGTCAATGAGAGATCGTTAATCCCTCTAAAAATTCCCAATTTTGCAACAAAGCTGCCTTTAAACTCTGGCAACAGCAGAGCGTCAAAGTGGCCTCTTTTTCATATTCCTTTGATGTGGTATTTGAGTCGTTGCTCGCTAGAACACTGGGGATAGTGGCTGGAGTGGTCGCTCACAAACCTCCTAGTGTGATAATTACACGGGGACAGTAAAAGAGCAATAAAAAGCAATGTCCTTCATTGTAAATGTGTACAAAATTTCAAGGCTCACTTTCGGACAATGGATTATTTATGACTTTTCTGCTCTACTTCTGTTGCCAGAGTTTGAAGGCAGCTTTAAGGATCCTTCAGAGACTGGCAACTTAAGAAATCTGCAAGTCGGCTCTATTGATATTTCTTTGATCTGGTTTAGGAGATCGACGCTCGCTGCAGTCGAAGCTCCCAAACCTCCTAGTGCGATAATTGCATGAGAAGGGGGTCCCTTTTGTAAAAGAGCAATAAAAAGTAATGTCCTTCATTGTAAATGTGAGCAAAATGTCAAGGGTCGCTTTCAGACAATGGATAATTTATGAGTTTTGACGCACTGCATGTTGCTAGTATCTGAAGGAAGCTTAAGTGGCAATACTACTCTCTTTGAAGTTTGTAACTGAATAGGTACTGGTTATCATAAATATTCTCTTTACCAAGCCTAAATTTCATCTATATCATTATATAAAGCGCAAAAAATTGTATGTTTGTGGAGGGTAATCTCTGAAACTACTGAACCGATTTAAAAACTTCTTTCACTGACCAAAAGCTACAGTATGCCTGATTGTTATAGGCTATATTTAATTTTGATAAAATAAATTTTAGTTTAAAATCTGAGCATTTTAATTAAAATCCCCATAAAAGCCATAATAGAAATGGAAATAATGAAATATTAAAAAAATTAGCTGCTGCCAACATAAAAGATACATTTAGTACATGTTCATTTTGTTTTCAAAATATCTTGACATGAAAAGAAAAGAAATATACAGTCAAACCTGTCTATCTCGAAACCTGCTTATCTCGAAAACCTGTCTATGTCGAATTTTTTCAATTTCCCTACATTTTAAATAAAAATTTAACGTATTTTCCAAATCTATCTCGAATTATTTTCTTCTCAAACCTGTCAATCTCGAATTTTCGTAGTCGATTTTTTTCAATTTCCCTACATTTTCAATAAAATTTTAACGCATTTTCCAAACCTATCTCAAATTATTTTCTTCCCAAACCTGTTATCAATCTCGAATTTTCGTAAGAAACACAACATTCCAATTTAGAGCCTTATTGACCTTGACAATCTCACCAGTCCCCATTTCCGCGAAATACTTGAGGACATCGGGGGTGCTTTGGTCAGGGACTGCGTGGGAATTGTACTAAAAACGGGTTTTCTTCTCTGGAATGATAAGGGATGGGGGAATAGGAGACAGGAGAAGAAATTTTGTAGAACTGTTTCTCAGTCTTGTCTTAGCCTAACGACTAAAGTATCATCTCGCATTTTGCTGTCTCGATTTTAGAGCTAAAAATGGCAGGTGTGAAAAGAAAATTGAACGTTTTAACCATCGAAAAAAAGATGGAAATTCTGTCTTTTTTGAAGGAAAACCATTCTATGAAGAAAAGCGTAGTCGCCGCTAAATTTGGAATTCCACCCAGTACTCTTTCCACCATCATGAAAAACGAAAATATCATACAAAAGAATTTCGAAAACGGCTGCAAAACAATGAAAAAAAGCCGTGCATGCTCTTTTCCTGATGTGGACAAATGCGTTAGAAAATGGTTCGAACAATATTGTGGAGAAGGAGTTCCTATCAGCGGCTTAATGCTTCAAAAAAAAGCTGAAGACTTTGCTAAAGAACTCGGATTTGATGGTTTCAAAGCAAGTAATGGTTGGCTTGAAAGCTTTAAAATGAGAAATGGCATTGTCTTCCGAAAACTTTGTGGAGAAAGCGGATCTGTACCAATAAATGCCATCGACGATTGGCTTAAAAAACTCCCATCTTTGTTGCAAGGATATGATCCAGCTGATATTTTTAACGCCGATGAAACTGGCCTTTTTTTTCAGTGTTTGCCGAATAAAACGGCAATTTTTAAAGGAGACGAATGCAAAGGGGGCAAACAGAGTAAATTGTGTGTCACTATACTGCTAGCTGCGAATCAAAATGGCACTGAAAAACTTTCGCCAGTAATGATTGGTCGTTCAGCCAAACCAAGATGTTTTTCAAAAGTGAAATCTTTTCCATTTGTTTATAAATCAAACAGAAAATCTTGGATGACCAGCGAAATTTTTAGCGAGTGGTTGAAGAAAGTCGATAAATCCATGGGATTGAAAAAAAGAAAAATTCTCCTCTTCATTGATAACTGCGGCTCCCACAAGAATCTTCCTACAACGAAAAATGTTACGGTAGAATTCCTACCCCCGAATACAACTTCGAAACTTCAGCCTTTAGATCAAGGCATTATTCGGAGTTTTAAAGCAGAATATCGTAAAGAACTTGTTCGAAAACTCATCAGTGCGATTGAGGACGGAGAAAAACTTCCAAGCATAACTGTTTTGGATGCAATGAGGATGGTAGACTATGCTTGGAGCTGTGTCACGGAAAAAACTATAAAAAATTGTTTTAAAAAAGCTGGATTCGAGCAATCATGCACAGTCGGAAAAGAAACCGAAAAGCAACCGGCCGAGGAAACTGATGAAAACCCGAAGGAATGGATGATTATCAGAGAGAAACTGAATATTGACACTTCATTTAAAGATTTTATAGAAGTAGATGAATCAGTGGTAACGAATGGAAAATTATTAACTGATTCCGAAATTTTAGAAAACGTTCGTGGAACTTCGGATGATGAAGAGGATGATGATAACGAGGACAGCATCAATATAGAAAGAGTTGTTACGCCAAAAGAAGCAGAAAAAGCCATTGAAACATTAAGAATTTTTCTTGAATCCCAAGAAAATATTGATCAGGATTGCTTCTCCACTGTGTCAAAACTGCAAAAAATTGTCCAGTCTAAAAAAGTTTTGCATCAAAAACTCCTAACGGATTACTTATTGTAAGGTATGTAATTAAAACTAAAAGTACTTCAAATTTTCAATCTTTTGTATTGTGTAAAGAAATTTTCTATTTTCATAAAACCTGTGTAGCTCGAAACCTGTTTATCTCGAATTTTTTTTTTACTCCCAAGAGATTCGAGATAGACAGGTTTGACTGTATTTGCACGTGAATTAAATTGAAATTCATATAAAGCTTTGCGAAATGTTAAATTTACACGTTAAATCTGACGTCATTCTAGCGTTAAAAGTATTTATTTTTCTGATAATATAACAGTGTTTTTATTTTTCTGATGTAATGATCTAAGCATTAATGTTTAAAATGACGTGCGTAAACGAAATTGGAATTTAAAAATAAATAAATAAAATAAAATAAAATTAGAAATTCTAACTTCTAAACTTTTATTAAATTATTTATTTTAATTTATAATTGTTGCCAAAAAAATTTACGAGTTAATTTATTTTTCGACTTTTAATAAAATATATTTTCGTGTTTTTGTGCACCTGATGAAGAAAGGCTAACTCTTTTCGAAACCGGTTGTGCTAGCTTAAAATTTATGGTGTGTAAAGAAGTTTTAAAATCTATTTATCGATTATACACCAGTTTTTGAATTTAGTTTGGTTCCATATTCGGTTGAAAACATAAACATTTCATTTCAGAGGATGATATTTACACAATAAATATCCAACTAATATACTAATTAAAAGGAAAATGATAAATATTCTATCATAATTTAAAGTCAAATTTGTTTTCAAATGTCTAAATAAAATATCTGATATAAGATACTAATATGTTGCAGCGGAACAGATTTGATATCGGTCATCCTTGGCAGAAAAAAAAAAAAAAAAAAATATTGCCAAATTATCTGGCGAGCGTAATTTAATTTCTTTCAAAAATCATGGTTATTTTAACAACTTATATTAAGAGAGTAATGAATAATATGAAACAATATTTTGTACAATACATATTACAAAAATATACATCTGGCACGTATATTTTCGTATGACATTTTTGATCGCCAAATACAAAAACGCCAAGGACAACAGAGTTTTTAAATTTAAAATTTTGTCAATTTGACAGCAAAATAACTGAATTTAACACATGCACATGATAACTAATATATATATATATGTACCCAAATATGGGGATGAAAATCAGGAAATAATTTTCCTCGATTTTTAATATTTTTTGACAAAAAATCCAATGGGCGATTAACATAGGAAATCATTTTTTTTTTGCATCCATGGACGGTCTGTGACGTCACACTTTGCTTGCGTATAATAATATAAAAAGTGAATAAAAAAAAAATATCATCTGCATTTCATTATGCATTTTTTAAAAGAATAATTGAGAAGTTTAAATTTATTTGACGACTATTTTTAGCAGCTAATACATAGTTATGACAAGTAGCTCAATATACATAGCGCATACAACCATTACTGAAATGCAAATAGCATTTAATTATTTGAGTTACATTATGTTGATTAGAAACCTATTTAATCTAGCTATGCTCTATCTATACTAATATATAAAGAGGAAAGGTTTATGTATATATGTAGATAACGATTGCTTAGAACTAAAAAGCCGATTTTTTTTTCTTTCTTTCAACTAATCAAAGGTTACACTGTCTCTAAGTGCTAGAGTCTATAATAAATTTTGGTAAAATAAATTTTTAATTCAAATTTTCAATATTTTAATTGAAAACAAAGCATAGATTTGATATCTGTCGTCCTTGGCGATTTTTGTGTTTGGCGATCGAAAGCGCAATACAAAAATCTGTATATTTTCGTATTAAATACGAGATCTATGTTTTTACTTCAATTATCCAACTACCGTAGATAGTGGAAGTATTATATTCGGTCCAAAAATTCGATATAGAGTTTCACCTGATTTACACGTTTTAAGGCCTCCTGAGTCCAAAAAAGTAGTTTTTGGCAATGGGTCATTGTGTGTGTATGTGTGTACGTATGTGTGGAATCTTCTGGCTGTCATATCTCCGAAACTAATAAAGATAGAACTACGAAACTTCGCAATTGATTCTGGTCTGGAGTACAGATAAATTTTCCAAATTTTCGTAAAACTTGAAAAACCAGAATTGGGTCATCGAAAACCGGAAATGGGACCGTAAGCCCTTATCACAAAAACAGCTCTAACGATTTTCTTCAAAGTTGCTATATAAACAATCTATTAGATGCCCTTTTGAATGATATAGTTGGTTAGTTCAGGAAAATTGATAGACGTTCTCTATGAACAACTCAATTTCAGATGTCGCAAGTGCGTTCCTTTAAAAACGCCTGTACGGATTTTTTTCAAACTCGCCATGTTAATTTCCTATTAAATATCCTTTTGTATGTAATTATTGTTTTCCGGTTAATAACTGAGTATGCTAAGTTTTCCTAAAAGTTGGTATCTCAAAAACGGCTCTAACGTTTTCTTGAAAATTGTTTCATTAATCCAACTTAGCTAACCTTTATCAAGTATTACGTGCTTATTACAGGAATATTAACGGTCATCCATGATTAGGTAGTTCAGTTTTAGATCTCGGAAATTCGTGTTTAAAAAAATAACTATCTAATTTTTTATTATTTTTATTTTTTTTTTAACTCGCTATATAAACTCTGTTGTATGTCTTTTATACGTGTATCAAGTTTCTCTTATTGGAAAATCTCCAAAAATGCGTATAACATCTCCAAAAAATTGTATATAATACGTGCAATAGTGGGTAATGGAAGTCGTGTGGTTGTTTCACACCAGATTCTGTAACAGTATATATTGTACGAATATTGTTTCATATTATTGATTTCTCCCTTAATATATATTATTAAAATAACCATCAATTATGGAAAATATTAAATATATTTGCGAGATGAACAAATAAATAATAATTAAAGCTATTATGACGTCAATTTTATCAAAAACATTTTCATGTCATAGGTTTATTTTTCAATATTTTTTATTCATGAGTAAAGAAATGTTTCTTTTTATGAAATAAATAAATAAATAACATTAGGTAAAAATTGCCAACATTTAACAACTAATTTAAAAAAAAAAAAAAAAAACTGTAAAATTATATTTTGACTTTTTAGTTAATAATATTGCCTGACTATTACATATAAACTGATATCTTTCTTGATTTTTTACATGTCAATCCATCTTTAACTAAAATTTGTTCATTCGTGCGAAGCCGGACGGGTCAGCTAGTATATAATATGCACATTTACATGCATTAAGACTTTTTTTTTTTTTTTTTTAAACAATCACATTCCTAGGAAACAAGTGCAATAATTCTAAGAGTATTTAATCCCATTGGGAAAATTTGGGACTGTGAAAAACTGCAACTTAAAAGCAGTGGCACTTAAAACAACAGAGGTGGACTTTTAGAGAGGATTTTATACTTTTTTGCTGATGTTTATTAAACAATGACAGTTAATTGCTTAAAATCACTTAATTGAAAATGTTATTTAATTATTCCAATATCAATTTCCGTTGTTTTTTTGGTAAATATCTTTTTTTTGGAAGAAGGGACTTGAGCCCCAATTCCCCATTGGGCCCTCCACTGTATGATAGTTACAAAGGTGATGCAGTCCATCAGCAGCTGAGCAGTTCTGTGTTCAAAGCTGATAGACGTAAGGTGCCGGGTTCAATCCCAGGTCATGATCACCAGCCCAGCTGTTCAGAGTTTTCGCCTTAAAAAGACCTCCAAAGAAGACCCTTCCCCTCAGGACTAGGACCCTAGAACAGTCAATCAGCCTTATTCTCAAAACAAAACACCAAACAAAGGTGTGATGCTTGTGAAATATGGTATGCAAAAGTATATATGGGTAGAGTTATTGGCTTGCATAACAAATCAGATTATAAAAACATATTAAAAAGGATATAGGTCATATATTTACTTTAATTACTAATATTAGTAGATGTTAGATAATAGTTTGTGTTTGATAAGCATTCTTTAATCATCCAAAATAAAATAAGAATAAATAATCTGGTGTGTCACTCACATGACTTTTTCCTACCCTGCATTTCTGTACTGTAAAAATGGGTAGCAGATTAAGTCATAAGATCAACAAGGTAAGAAAATAAAGTTCAATCTACTTTTAAAATAATCTAAAACAGGTTTAGGAAAAGTTTTATTTGACATATAAGTTGCCAATCTTCATTAAATTTTTCAAGCGGCAAACTAATACAAACTTCAAAGTAGCAAATTTGAATTTCCTGAAGGTTTTTTTTTTTTTTTTTTTTAAGTTATGCTGATAACAAATATATAAATGCAGATCAACCGCTAAAAAATGGCCTTTTTTTTTTCCATCAGAAAACCTCAAAATGTGATATACAAAAAACTAGAGTTAAAAATAGAACATTAAAAAACATTTTGTTTAGTATGGATATGAAAAATTTGTCTTCTTTTCTGAGTAGTATTCGTTGACATAGTAAAATGTAGCAAAGCACCTGCATTAATTACATTCAATAGAAAAGAACATTTAGCTTAATTTTGGGTAGCCCTGTATATTGTCTAAGAACTATATGCACATCACATTGTGTACTTAATTTTAGCTTTATGAAAAGCACCAAACATAATAAAATAAAGTTCCAGCAATATCTAAGTATACATCCAACTGCTTTGGGTAGCCCTGTAAACAAATCATGGATGATTTCTATACCTCAATCTACATGTAACATACTTTTTTGCATGTAAAAAAATTATTTTGATTCCATTTTGTTTAGGGCAGCCTCCTATATGTGTACTCATCAGAAATTCCTCCCACAGAGATGTTTTTTAATGTTCCTGTACATTAACCATTTGCTTAGTCTGAATGAAAAGTTTAGTGTAGCATTACTATATGATATGGATTTAGAATACTGCTACTATTTGTGGGATATGCTGGTAATAGACATACACATACATGGACATACCGCTTAAAATAGGGGTTGCACAACCTTTTCGGCTGGAGGGCCACTATCACTGTTCATTGGGATATGAAGGGTAGAGGTCTGCACAGGCCGAAATTTTCAGGCACCGGCCCAGCCCGTTGGAAAGGTTTGCTTACCCGGCACGGACAAAAAGCGATAACATCAGGCCCGACCCGATTAAAAAGTATGCAAAATTACAAAAAAAAAAAAAAAAAAAAACATGCCTTTCTACGAAAAAGATTTTTAGTATGTGTTTTGCAGAGACGTACAGAAGGCACAAAGACAAACAGAAAGGTCAAATTGAAAATATTAGCATTCCTCAAACAATATAGGAAGATATTTAAAATGGTTAATAATACTAAAAATACACTTTCAACCACTTCCTGTTATATACTGTAATGTATCCAAATCTTTCATGTGATCCGGTAAACAAAACTTTAATGCTAATCCAACCATATTCAATAGAAAAGATGCTTTTGCACATGCTAAAATTGATGCTACTTTCATCCAGTGCCCCGGAGAAAAGAAAAAGAAGCCTTGGTGGAAAAGATACAGCGGAAGATTTTTATAGCCTTCATACCACCTAAACACTACAGACCACAGAAAACAAAACCTTATATACAGTAACGTATCTAATTTCTTTTGTTTGTTACATGTACGCAAACTGGTAGTAACATGCATATTATTTTGAATTAGAAACCATCTAATATTACTTTAAATAAAATATATTAATTTCGAGACATGTTTAAAATATTTGCGGAAAATCAGATCGCGAACAGTCAAGCTGATAGACAATTAAATTGTAGTTACAGACACTTTTTAACAAAATAAAATTTTATGTAACATACCAGACTGTAAAATTATGTAAAATAAATTACTGAAAAAGCATTTTATCATTTTCCTTTTTCGTTGATTAACGAGGAATTTAGAAAAAGATTCGGGCTCGGGCTTAAAATTTCCTCCAGGCCCGGCCCGGCCCGAGTACACACAAAAAATATTGAGCCCGAGCCTACAAAAAAATTAGCCTGAGAGCAAATTGAAAAATTCGGCCTGAACCCGGCCCGGGCAGACCTCTAATGAAGGGCCACAGACGAGATAATATAAAAAAATTAAACAACGCAGATATATTTGCTGTGTTATATATATATATATATAAGATACACATATACACATGCATATATAAAGAGGTGCACTATCATTATTATGTGCCTGTGTGCAGAACTTGAGTTTATATATGTAAAGGCTGATACAGGATACCAAAATAAGCAGTTTTAATGTAGGTATGTGGGTATGAAAATATCACTTTGAGGTATTAGACGGCACTGGTGAGATATGTGAGTGAAAATGCTTCTATGGTCATAATTGTCATTTTCCACATGAATTTCCAACAAAATGCGTTGTGTCACCTTCCTGTTCTGATGTAACATAAACAACATGGTCTGTAAAAGTTGCAGTGAGTTTGACGAGAATTTAGTTGCTAAATTATTATAATAGCAACCAAGGGCATAGCCAAGGAAAGGGGGGGGGGGTGTTGGAGCACAGATATTCTCCTGAATTAAATAGTTTTATTTTTTATCTTTTAAACAAATTAGGAAATCCGTCTCAGCCACCTACATGCCTCTGATGATGTTAGTGCCCTCTGTTTGTGGTTACACCCCTATTAGAAACCAGCTAAACTATCATGATAGTAATCAGTCAGCAACTGCATCTACTACTGAAAGTCTGAGATATGTTTTACATTTTTGCAAATGTAACTCCATTACATGTGCGGCAACTGAAAATCTTGGTGGTCGTTTTCAAGCACAAAACTGTCTATTCTCATCCAGTAAAAGTATTTGAATGCTTTGTCAGCTATGCCTGTGTTGAAATCGTTCCCTGTACATTCTTAATGCCGCTGATCCATTTCTGTTTGCAACCTCATAAATCATAAACTGTGTTTATATCAGTTCTATAAAATAATAAGCACATTCGGTCTTTTTGTCTTTTTTATTTCACCAGACAGACATAAATTAGACTTTTGAAGCTTTTTATTTTTTTGGTAATTAATTACTATAAATTTATGCTTCTTCATCATTAATTTTAACACACATAATTATTATTATTTTTTCTTTTTAGACAGACTTTTTAAAAAAATTGGGGAGGGGGGGGGAAGCTTTAACTTACTGATTGTTACATTTTTTAGTTTTTAATCTTCTCAGATAAATACAGATATAACCACTTACCAATAGATTATTCTATGATTTTCACAATAAAAAATTAAGGAACATACTATGGAACATTATTGAGAAACTGAATAGAAAACTTAGCTCTCAAACAGAAATATGTATAAAAATCAACATTTTCATCCCTTCCCCCCTTCCAAAAAAAAAAAAAATAAATAAATAAATAAATAAATAAAAAATAAATAAAAGAAGTTTTTGTAAATGCCAGTTTTTTGAATGCAACAAATAAATACTTTTTCTTTGTCTCTTTATTTTTTTTTCCTCCAGCTGATGATTAATGCGATCTAAAATGGCCCTTTGGCAGGCCGCAAATTGATGGCTACTGGGCCGCAGGTTGTGCACATCTAACTTAAAACATCATTTTCAGATTCAGGTTCCTCAAAGCGTGTAAATATAACAAAAACCCAATTTCGAAAATTTGATTCGAAAGCAATACTTTCTTTACCACATATATAAATATAGGTAAGCCAAAGTGACAATGTTATGTTTTATAAATAATTTTATCAATTTCTTTGTGAATTATAAATTATTGCTGTCATTTATTTGTTTATGTCCTTGGTGAATTCTTAAATAAGTTTTTATTTCAAAATATGCAATGTGATTTTCATAAATACATAAATAATGCTTTTTTCTATGAACATGTACATTTTTAACAAAAATGTTATAAAAACGGAATCCCCTCAGCTAGATTTGGCGATCTTTCGTTGGCGATTATGGCTAAATCATAAATCTAAAAATCATAAATCATATAGCATAAATGATAAAATCGTTAGCTAAATTATAAATCATAAATCCAAAATAAATAGCATGTAGACTGCCATATTATATCGCAAACAATCCAGAACGACATCGTTATCGGTCAAATCGGCGCCAAAGAAAAATCGCCAAATTCAGCTGAGGGGAAATACTATAGTTGTACCCTCAAGTTTTAGAAAAAAACACAGAAAACTCCGAAGAGCTGGCCGACGAGTGTTACCCGTGCTCGAACCCGGCACCTCACGTCTTTCAGCTTTAACAGTAGAACCCCTCGGCCACTGTAAGGCTTAGATGTACTCAACTCATACGAATTATCCTATTTTTGATGACATATATATATAAATTATTGAAAATCTACGTCTACCAGATTTGTTTTACATTTAATATGTATATATCTTATTTTTATATAGATTTCTTTTTTGTAATTTTTAGATAAATAAAATATTTACTTCTACATTTAAAAAAAAAAAAAAAAAAAAACTGCATCGTTTGTACTTTGGAAAACCTATCGCATAATTACAGATGAGATAAACAATGTAATTGTGACACATAGATACATTATATAGCACGATCTGAACAAGTAGTTAAAATGTTATTGCAAATGTAATTCATTGAAATCTTTACAATGAATCTACTATAGTATTAACATGATAATCAAATAATTTGCATGCATTTACTATTGGAGCATATATGGATAACCATTTATCATTTTTAGCATTGTATTCTAAAAAAATGGTCCTTCTTCTACATTTACATTTGTCTACATTTATATTATTTATTTTCATAATCTATTATGTATAATGTTCATTTATTCATTGTATTTTAATCAAGTTAACGAAAAAAATGAAGAAACAAATGGATGCATATGTCTGCAAAATGTTACAATCTGACAGTTAAATTAACATTTACCTGTGAAATGTTATCTTTTTCTTTTCTGAAGAGATTTTCGTGATTTGTCGGTTCGTACAACCATATGCAGAACATGATATAACCATTTTTAATTTTAGTTTATAAAAGAGCAGAAGAGCACAATTGAAATGATGGACGACTGCGTGCCGTGCAGTGATGCCAGATGGTCGTAAATTATTTCCCCAAACAGCAGAAGGTCTTCAAATTTCCCCAAATCAGGGTTTTTTTTCGAAAACATCCCCAACTTGATTTCTACTAAAAAGGGAAAATAAAAAATTTTTCAAAAAAAAAAATATCAGCCAGATTTAAGCCATAGAAAGTTCAGATTTTTCCCCAAATGAATACAATTTTTGAAAAAAAATCCCCAAATAACAATATAGCTATTGAAAGCTCCTAGTCGTAGGGATAAATCATTACGTTGACAACACTGACATACTCCGTGATTGACAGAAAGTTGAACTCCCCAGATTTGTCCCCGAAAATTTTAGAATTCCCCAAAAAAGTCCCCACAAACATTTGGTCCCCAAATTTGTCCCCAGAAGCCCCAAAAATCCCCAAAATGGAGACAAAATCCCCAATCTGGCATCACTGGCTGCCGTGCAAGGGTGCAAGGATCATAGATATAGTAATATACATAGATCTATCATCCCCATGTTAACGTGCAAAGATTTTTGATGCCGAAAAAGTTTTTGGCATCAGCCATGATGAGAGAGTATAAAACTCGAAAACAACAATGGAATAGAATGTTGATATCATAGATATAGTAATAAGACATGGTTGATATATATTGAAAATGCCGAAGTACTGCGCGGCTTTGAATTGTAGAAATAAATTTATGAAAGGAAGTGGAATAAATTTTCATAAGTAAGTTAAGTTTAACTAATTTATGAAAAATATGATTCTTTATAATCAGTTGCTTTGTTATTATTATGGTTTAAATACTGTTTTGATTTTTAATGGAATACTTTTTTTAAAATTTTAATATTTTTTAAGTTTTTATATTAGTAAGTAATATCGAATGTTCAAAATTCTTTTAAATGTAGTTAGCAGTGGCAGAGGTAAAACCCGCTTTTTTTAATATATTATAACTAGTATTACCACAAGACTTTCTTCTCTATTTAATCCTATACAAATTTATTCAATACAAATTATTTATTAAGTTATAATCTATTAAAGATATTTTCCATGATGAATGCAGACGATTTTTTTCTTAAAGTAGTATAATAATAAATGCTGAAAAAAATCATTTTTGTGCAGACATGAAAAGATATACAGTCCAATCTTGTTAACGTGAATCTCAAGGGGGATCAAAAATCTGTTCATCTTATCAGTAGTTCATGCTATCAGTAACTGATCGTCATATGACTAAAGTAATCTTCATTTTGACGGGGATTGTGGTAACAGTTCATGTTAAAAATAATTCACGTTAACAAGGTTCGACTGTATATATATATATATATATATATGTCTATACTATATATACATTATATATAACATTAAAAATATAAGAAATCGGTAGCTTCGTTTTAAATTAATACAGATGTATGGTTCAACCATTCGTTTTAGAAATATTGACGAGTTCTTTCTAAAATATCCACATTGAAAATTTACACAGGCCCCGGGAGAAGAGCACTTCCTTCCCAGGAGGAAAGCAATGCTCCTACATGCACACATTTTTTTTTTTTTTTTTTTTTTTCCAAGTTTATTACTACTATTATCAATAATTCATATAAATTTTACATTCATGCGTTAAAAATAACTCACATTATATACATTTATATGAAATTTTGTCCTATACTGTCATGTTAAGTACTTAGAAAATGAAAAAAAAATAGGATGGCAGCGCCACCTGTTGAGCGATTGATTCCCAAATCTAATCAGCACCAGTTTAGGTCAAGATCCAACTGAATACAAGTTTGGTCGAATTTCGTTCATATTAGGAGCTATAATTAGAAATTGCTAGAATTACATTTTTAGTTGTGTTAAGCGTTTCTTACAGTTTCGAACAAAGTTTAAGAAAATATGACATTAATTAGTTTTTCTGCCTGTCTGCTTGCCCACCTGTTCGTGCTCCATTTCCGAGTAAACCCAATTTCTGCTATATGTTGTGAAATCGTTTTAGCTCTCTGAAAAAGCACTTAACTCCAAAATTTAATCAAAATCATTACGTTTATTTCCGAGTAAACCTGATTTCTATTATATGTTGCGATTGGCAGTTAAAGGGTTAACGCGAATTTTCCTGAAGATGAGGATATGTCCAATCGCTTTATCTCTCTAAAGAACACTTAATCTCAAACTTTTATAAAAATCGTTATATCCATTTCCGAGTAAACCTAATTTCTATTATATGTTGTGACTGGCCGTTAAAGGGTTAACGCAAATTTTCCTGAAGATGAGTATATGTCCATTCGCTTTATCTCTCAAAAGAACACTTAATCCCAAACTTTTAAAAAAATCGTTATATCCATTTCCGAGTAAACCTAATTTCTATTATATGTTGCGACAGGCCGTTAAAGGGTTAACACAAATTTTTCTGAAGATGAGGATATGTCCAAACGTTTTAGTTCTTAAAAAAAAAAAAAAAAAAAAAAAAAAAAAAAAAAAACACTTAACTCCAAACTTTAAACAAAATCGTTATATCCATTTCTCATTAAACTCAATTTCTACTACATGTTGCGATTGGCAGTTAAAGGGTTAACACTAATTTTCTTGATGCTAAGGATGTTCCAATTGTTTTAGGTCTCTAAAAAGCACTTATCCCAAACTTTTATTAATATCTTTATAACCATTTCCGAGTAAACATAAATTGCTACTCTATACAGTCGGTAACAAAAGTGTCCGACTGCATTGCGATTGGCAATTAAAGGGCAATTAATATCTCAAAAGATGAGGATAAGTCCAATAGTTTTTTCGACCATAAAAACTTCTAACCAGACAGAAATAGTAGACAGAAACGATAAATTTCTTTAAATGTCGTTATTCCATACAAAAAAAAAAAAAAAAAAAAAAAAAAAAAGGAAGAAGAAGAAAAGAAAAAGAAAAGAAGAAGAAAAGAGAGAAAGAAAAATGAGTATCTGGAGTTTTTCATTCATCTTTAGTACATAAATTATTCATACATTTTATTTGCTAAATTATCTGTGTGTATTCCCGTGTATATTCAGTTGGGGAAAGACATCCACAAGAGAGTAAAATGGCCGTCTTTTCCCGAAAAAAAAAGGCATCACTTTTTCGGCCTCGCTGATCAATCTATGTCTTATTACTATATCTATGGCAAGGATTGACCTTGGCTCTAACCAGGGTTGCCAACTTAAAAAAAAAAATTACGCCCCTAAATTCAAGTTGAAAAGCCCCTAATAAAAATCCCAATCTTTTGTAAAATCCCCTAAAAAAGTCTCCAAATTTTTAGCTCTGATTTGAGGTGACCAAATTTTTCGAAAATCATGGGGGGGTGGGGGGGGGTTTCAAAATTAGCGGGCTGTCTCTAATTTCTAATTAGCTCACTTTAAAAGAGCGCACAATCATCACAATAAATTATGAATTTCAACAAAAATTTTACTTAGAAATGTAGTTCATGCTGGAGGGAAAAAGAACAAACTAACAATTTGTAGTTTGTACAGTCGGTAACAAAAGTGTCCGAACACTAGCAAAAATTCCTGTGTAAAAAAAGTTCACTTCATACGGTTTTGTTAAATAAATCCTTATCGAATCCTATTCTTACACTTGAAGTGTGTTGCTTAACACTCAGTTATGTAATGGCGTGTCGGCGTATTTTGAATTAATGACTCCAATGTAGAAAAATAAACTATTTATTAACATAACGAGGAACTATCTACAAGCGAACACACTTCTCTCGTTCGAACATGGCAGAATCCAAAACAAAACTTTTTCAGAGAGAAAAGTTATAGTGCTTTTCGTGCGCTTGCAGCGCCATCTCATAAAATGCACCAGGGAGGATAGATAGAACACCATAGAGTATCCCCCCAGTGAACAAGGTGAACGATAAAATGCAAAAGTTCAATACAATAAATGCTTGATACAGTATAATATGTAATAGTAACATAGTAAGTAATGCAAAATAGAAATACAATGAACAATATATAATATTAAAAAGTGTAAGATAATATATACAAAACTATATTACATATTCAGTCACCAAATGTTTTGGGAAAGTGACTTTACGTCCAGAGCGTGTAGTACGTGTTTTGTTGACAAGAGTCGGCTCTGGTGGTATTTCGAATGATTTGTTGACAGGCGTTGGCTCAGATGGTTCTTGGTTAGGAACAGAATTATTTGTCACAACAGTATCTGACCATCTATAGGCGGGTTTCACGCGATCTATAGAAACTGTTGTGTTTTTACCATTTATATCAATGACAAAATTTTTATTATCTCTGTTTATGACAAGGTGAGGTCCAGTATACGGCGGTGTTAATGGACGAGTTACTTTGTCTGATCTTAAAAATACATGTGTACAATTCGACAATGCAGGATTTACGAAAACACTAGGACTGCTATGTAAGGAAGTAGCAGTTGGATTAAGTGTCTGCATTGTTTGTACCAAGTTGGAAACATAATTGGGATCAATCGTTTGGTCAATTTGTTTTTTATCAGTAATAAGATCAGAGGGTAATCGTAAAGTGGTACCATATACTAATTGTGCAGGTGTTGCATTAATGTCATTTTTAAGAGCTGAGCGCAAACCTAGTAAAACAATTGGAAGGGTTTCAGTCCATTTAGTGTGATTATGTGCCTTAAGAGCATCTTTTAAATGTCTATGATAGCGTTCAAAAATTCCATTTGACTGGGGATGGTATGCCGAAGTCCGAATGCGCTTACAGCCTAAGATATGCATAAGTTCTCGAAATAGAGTAGATTCAAAATTACGACCTTGATCTGTGGTGATAGTGACTGGGCATCCGAATCTAGAGATCCAACCATGCAATAAGGCACGAGCGGTTGTTTCCGCAGTCATATCAGGGGTCGGAATTACCTCGGGCCATCTGGTAAATCTGTCAATGATTGTTAAACAATACTGATTTCCATCTGATGGGGGAAGAGGGCCAATGAAATCTAAATGAATATGGGCAAAACGGGCATCCGGTAGGGCAAATGTTCCAACTGGTGACTTGGTGTGCTTTGTTATTTTGGCTCTTTGGCAATTAACACAACTGCGAACCATAGATTTGATATCTTTATGCATGCCAGGCCATACGAATCTTTTAGCAATTAAATTTATGGAGGCTGACATACCTGGATGTGAAAGGAAATGCAAATTTTCAAAAACTAATTTTCGCAAACTTTGTGGAACGAATGGACGGGGATGTTTTTGAGATGTGTCGCAATATAGGTCAATATCCTCAAGGGGAAAATAGTGTTTTTCTAATTGTAAGGATGTGGTATTGGATTGCAAAAGTTTTTGAAGTTCTTGATCAGTTGATTGTGCAGAAGCAAATTCTTTAAAATCAAGTACAGTTGGGGAAATTTGATTGATCTCTATGCGAGATAATGCATCGGCTACATGATTTTCAGAACCTTTCATATATCGGATATCGGTAGAAAATTGGGATATATAATCGAGATGACGTAGCTGTCGAGGACTGCACTTTTCAGGATTTTGTTTGAAAGCGTATATTAAGGGTTTCTGATCAGTGTAAATGAAAAAGTTTCTACCTTCCAGTAAGTGACGAAGTTTCTTTATAGAGGAATATATGGCGTAAAGTTCACGGTCATATGTCGACCAATTCTTTTGAGACTTACTTAATTTGCCAGAATAAAATGCTATAGGTTCCCATTGATTATCAGACATTTGCATGACAGAGCCACCAACAGCGACGTTTGATGCATCTACCCATAAGCTTAATTGGGCACCAGGAATAGGATGTTTTAGAAGCGTTGCATGAGAAATTGCTTCTTTTGATTTCGTAAATGCAAAATTTGCTTCGTCGTTCCATTCTAATTGCTCCATTGAGATTTTGGCATTGGAACGCGGATGTTTCCTTTTATTTTTGTGCCCTTCGAGGAATTTAACGAGGGGTGCTAAAATATCAGCAGCTCTGGGAATGAATCGTCTGTAAAAATTAAATATACCTAAATATCTACGAAGTTGAGTAATAGTTGTAGGTCTTGGAAATTTTAAAATGGCTTCAACACGGTCAGAAGTTGGTGAAAGACCATCTTTTGACACTGTAAAACCTAAAAATTCCAAAGTGGGAACACCAAATATGCATTTTGAGGGCTTAATTGTAAGGCCGTAATGATCAAGTCTGGAAAATAGTGCTCTGAGATGTTCAATATGTTCTTCGAGGGATTTGGATGCAATTAAAATATCGTCTATAAATGGATAAACACCTTTTAAATTTCTTGTAACTTCATCAATAAATCTCTGAAATGTGCTGGAAGCATTGCACAAACCAAACTGCATCCGAGTGCTCTCGAAGAGTCCGAAAGGTGTACATATGGCAGTTTTGTGAACATCCTCGGGAGCAATCGGAATTTGATGAAAAGCTTTAACTAAATCAATACGTGAAAAAATTGTGGTTCCGTGAAGTTCACTAGTAAAATCAGCAATGTTGGGGATGGGATATTTATCCTTTTTAGTGTGAGCATTTAGTGCTCTGTAATCTCCAACAGGTCGCCAGTCATCGCTGTTTTTCTTTGGAACCATATGCAAAGGTGAAGCATAATTACTGTTGGATGGACGCATGTGTCCCAAATCCAACATATGCTGAAATTCCATTTTTGCAATTTTTAAACGGTCGGGGGCCAGACGACGTGGTTTAGCGTATACCGGTGGGCCAAAAGTTTCGATATGATGCATAACAGAATGTTTCACAATTTGGTTTGGGCTAGGAGATTTACTGATGTTAGGAAATTCACTTAAAAGATTAGAAAAAATATCATTACTTATGATAGATTTCACTGAATATATATCAGAATTATGTACAACACAATGAGAATTTAAGCTTGTGACATTATCAAATAAAGAACGTTTTCTAAGATCTGGCTTTAAATTAAAGTAATGTAAAAAATCAGCACCTAAAATAGGGGTTGAAACATTACAAACATAAAAAGGGTAAACAAACTGTTTTCTTAGACCAAGATCAATAGATAATAATTTACGTTTATATACATTAAGTAAAGTACCATTAGCTGCAACAAATTTTTGAATTGGAATAGACATTTTGTCTATTTTTGATGCTGGAATTAATGAACAGTCACTTCCTGTGTCCACTAAAAATTTTAGATTGCTTCTTTTATCTCGTACAAAAAGGCGACGAGAAGTGGAAGGCGAGGCGTATGTCGCCGCTACTCCTTGCCGTAGTCGTTTCCCGCGGAAAAAGTACAGGGAGGTACGCACTTTTTAGCTTTAGAGCTAAATTTCTGATGATACCAGCAAAATTCTTTATTAACTTTTGGGCTTTTGTGCCGAAAATTAGGTCGAGATAGTGAACGAGAATGACTTCTGGAACGTCGCAATGAAGCCACTTCTTCTCTTAAAAGTTTTAATTCTTTTAAAAGTTCGGAATCAGCACTCGAAGAATTAGTTGTACTAACAGCACCTACCTGTGGTGGAGATACATCCAAAATTTTATCAGCTATTTCGGCAGCTTTAATGGGTGTAAGGTCTTGCACTGATGCTAAAATAAATTGCGCATTTGAAGGCAGTTGTTGCAAGAATAGTTCGAGCAAAAGAGTGTCGGATACCTTATGGTTTTCAGCTCTTCTCTGCATGACGCGAAGTAGTTCTGACGGTTTTCTATCCCCTAGTTGTTCACCAGCTAATAATCGGCGAATTTCCTGCGATTTTGTTTCACCACAACGTTGAATTATTTCGTCCTTTAAGTTTTTGAATGGATCGGAATTATCAGGTGAAATTATTACGTCACGCACAGTCATTGCAATTTCTGGAGGTAAATTCGCAACACAATAGTTATATTTTGTTCTAGAATCCGTTATTGGTTTCGGCACAGCTAGTTGAAATGTTGATTCTACCATCGTGAACCACAGGGCCGGGTCCGTAGGGATGAATGCAGGGATTTTCACTGCAGCTGTTTCATTCACTGCAGCTGTTTCATTCATGTTGAAAACAGAAACGAAAACACTTATAATCCAAAAATAAGAACAGTTTATCCGGGTCACCACTGAAGTGTGTTGCTTAACACTCAGTTATGTAATGGCGTGTCGGCGTATTTTGAATTAATGACTCCAATGTAGAAAAATAAACTATTTATTAACATAACGAGGAACTATCTACAAGCGAACACACTTCTCTCGTTCGAACATGGCAGAATCCAAAACAAAACTTTTTCAGAGAGAAAAGTTGTAGTGCTTTTCGTGCGCTTGCAGCGCCATCTCATAAAATGCACCAGGGAGGATAGATAGAACACCATACACTGACTAAGAACAGTATTCGACAAGGATTTATTTAACAAAACCGTATGAAGTGTACTTTTTTTAAATAGGAATTTTTGCTAGTGTTCGGACACTTTTTCTACCGACTGTATAGTAAAGTGGGGAGACAGTCCCCAGTTTAAAGTGGGGAGACAGTCCCCAGTTTAAAGTGGGGACTGTCTCCACAAATAGGGATATTTGGTCACATTATTCTAATTTTGGACTTCCTTTAACTTCTCTTATCTAACTAAAATGAATAAGTTAGTAAACTATTTCTGCATTTTTATTTTCACTTTATTTATTTATTAGTGCTAGAGGCCTATTTCAGTCGGTACAGTTGTCGAATTTTTATAGGTCACTCTTAATTAGTGCTAGAGGCCTATTTCAGTCGGTTTATTGAATGGGGATTTATTGAATGAGGTCCCCCCAAGACACAACTTTGACATGAGTTCATGAGTCCCCCCCCAGGCCCAACTTTGACATGAGTTCCCCCCAAGGTACGCCTATTTCAGTCGGTGCAGCGTTGTCGAATTTTTATAGGTCACTCTTAATTAGTGCTAGAGGCCTATTTCAGTCGGTTTATTGAATGGGGATTTATTGAATGAGGTCCCCCCAAGGCACAACTTTGACATGAGTCCCCCCCCAGGCCCAACTTTGACACGAGTCCCCCCCAAGGTACCCCTATTTCAGTCGGTACAGCGTTGTCGAATTTTTATAGGTCACTCTTAATTAGTTCTAAGGGCCTATTTCAGTCGGTTTATTGAATGGGGATTTATTGAATGAAGTCCCCCCAAGGCACAACTTTGACATGAGTCCCCCCCAAGGTACCCCTATTTCAGTCGGTACAGCGTTGTCGAATTTTTATACGTCACTCTTAATAGTGCTAAGGGCCTATTTCAGTCGGTTTATTGAATGGGGATTTATTGAATGAAGTCCCCCCAAGGCACAACTTTGACATGAGCCCCCCCAGGCCCAACTTTGACATGAGTCCCCCCCCCAGGTACAACTTTGACATGAGTCCCCCAAGGCCCAACTTTGACATGAGTCCCCCCCCCAGGCCCAACTTTGACATGAGCCCCCCCAAGGCCCAACTTTGACATGAGTCCCCCCCAAGGTACAACTTTGACATGAGTCCCCCCCCAAGGCACACCTTTGACATGAGTCCCCCCCAAGGCACACCTCCCCTCATTGGGAAAAAGAGAAAAAACGTTGTTTTGCGGCTATAAGACAGTTTGGACTTCCAACGTTATTTTTTACAGTATCTGCAGCTGAAACACATTGGTTTGATTTAATGAAAAGTTTATCATGGAATTTAGATCGTCATGAATTAACTAAAGAAGAATTTGTCGGTATTAACAAGTTTAGCAGTAGGCCTCTGGCACTAAATTAAAATCTGTCAATGTCAGATTTTCATGTTTTAAATAATGAAATAATGTCGTGTCTGTATATATATATATTTTTTTTTTTATTTATTTTTTTTTTTTTTGAGTTAAGCATGGTAATGGGGTATGTTTTTAGATTTTCGATGCATAGAAATTTGTTTTGACATTTAATTTACACTTTATGTGAAGTAAATCAAAATCATTACTATAAAATGAAATTATTTGTATGTATTACATTAAATACGCATAACAATCATTAAGCACACGCATATAATTTTAAACATTATTTATTGACTGGGCCTCATAATTTGAAGATTTTTTTCAATCCTCCAATGTTAGAAGCCAAGTTAAGCCTATGAAACATAGAAAACGTATTTTATCATAAATATTTAATTTCAAGTAATTGAAGCATCAAGCATACATATTGGTGCATTCATATAATAGTAACAAATCTAAAATTTATATGCTTATGCGTATGATATAGTCGAGCTTCTTTTTTAGACATAAAAAGGAATATATTTACTTATTTATTTTCAGTATCAATTTTTTTTTTTTTTTAAATAATTTTCAAGTTAAAATGGTGTTTTTATTTATAGTATCTTTCGAGCCGAAAAACACCCTGTTCACGCTCCATCTATTATTAGAACTCAGTGCTCTAAATATCCAAATTACAGAAAAAGTAAAACACACACAAAAAAAAAAATCAGCAAAATTTTTAAGTTTGTCTCCAACATAATTTTGAAAGTCCCCCCAAAGAGCCAAAAATATTAAGCTCCCCGAAAAGTCCCCATCCACACAAAAAGTCCCTTAATCTAGGGGCTAAGTCCCCAAGTTGGCAACCCTGGCTCTAACGCCTCAGTGATTTCAACTCAACTCTTGTTGTGTGTAAAACCTTTGCATTACTATCTGTTCATCAGAATTGGGTTTGTTTATTTACGTTAGTTTTCTATCCCCTTTTTAATGTTATATATAAAAAATATCGCATTTATTTTAACTTTTAAAAAAATATATCAGTAAAGTTTTAAAACACTACATTTGTTTATAATAATTGCATAAGATTATATCTTGATGCTTAATAAGTTTCGAACCTATTTTCGGAATATGTATTTTGGGGTGAAGTGTATTTTGTAATATTTGCCAGTGGAAGCCTTTCTCTCAAGAAATTTTAAAATAAAAAAACCATAGTTTTTATCTTTTTAGGATATCATAAATTGTATTCAATGTATTCGTTATTTCTTTTTATTTAAATTTGTTCTCTTCTAAAAAATCATATAGTTTATGTAGGGAACTGCTAATTTAGACATATCAGGATCAAAAGAAAAAAAAAAAATGAAATTTTTTTTTATTCTAACTTGAATAAATTATGCTAGAATGGATTTTCATTCACAAACTAAATAAAAAGTATGGGGGAAAAAATAGTAAAGTAGTTTTGTTTTTTGCCTGTAGCCTTACATGCACTATTCAGCTATACCCGTGATGTCAACCTCATTAGCAGTAGCAGGATTTTCTCACAAGCCACAAAATTAGTCAACATTTCTGTTTTGAGCATAATTTTTCTGTAATTTCAAATATGCATCTCGCTTCTTCCATTTTCAAAGCATATCGTACTTTAACTTTGAATGTGTTATTTCTCATATCTATTTCCACCCCATTTAATTTAAGTTGACATAACAAATGTATTTTTAATAAAGCAAACTAAAATAGTTCAGAAATTTTAAAGCTTAAAATCCCTCGTTTAAAAATAACATTAACTAAAAGATTAGCGATATGAAAATTTAACAATATTCAAATAATAATAATAATATTCTATCGGTATTTTATGCAAATATTTCTTTCATTCTTTTTTTTTAAAGTTCAATTTCAGTGTACGTGAAATTATACTCTGAATTTAATTCAAAAATTAACCTACCATACCATACATAAACAATTTGTATTCTATTAGGGAACCATATTCTACAGACAGTACATAGAATCTTATTTCCTTAACATGTATAGGAGTACACTTTTTTCTGTCTTTTAAATATTGATGATGGTATACTCATTGCTTCCAAAACAGTTGACTTCGTTCGTAATTTAAATGTTTTGTTATTCCATTCATTGTACTACTTTCACACACATTGAGACCCCATAGCCCCCTCTGTACTTAGCAACTATGCCCTATTTATTTATATGTATTTGCACCTCCGCCTGACCCAAAGTTATTGCAAAGATAGAAAGTAAAAACAGAAAATTATGATATACAGAAAATAAAACATGTTGTACATTAAAATTGTTTTAGAAAGCTTAAAGTCAAATTTAAGATTAATTATTTTCCATAATGATAAACCCAATGGCAGAAAGTTTTATAGCTGTCTGCGACAGGCTTTTAAAATTTCATAATCTGCGAAATTGCATGTAATCGGGGGTGAAAATGGCTTACACCCAAAAACCCAGAAAGCTGATAGTGCCAATCTTGGGGTGGGGTGAGGGCAGTGTTGCCAGACTTCGCGATTTTTTTATTCAATAGTCACCAATAATTTTGAAAAGTAATATTTCATATATATAATTGACGAAACCTTGTTTCGATTTGCGTTTTACATGTGTCAATTACCATTTCTAAAAAATTTTGGTGGCTGTTGAATAAAAAAATCATGCAATCTGGCAATACTGGGTGGGGGGAGCTTAACAACAATGGTGATATCGTGCAACAATACTCAAATACAATTTTACTACAGAACAGTATAGTGTAAACAATTATAAAATAATAAGTTCAACTCATTCAATTAAATATTTTATAACAATGTTTGACATAATTTAAATACTTATAAATAATAAAAGTTTTAGTTTTGATACAGAAATTTTTATAAGTGAATTTTGAAGTGGAGGAGAATTTTTGGAGCAGTTTTAAATGAAATTAGCACTTTTCTACGTTTCCGTAGAATCTCAGTAACAGGTAACAGGAGAAAAGAATACATGCATAATGCTGCCTATCAAGGGAGCTCTGGACTCCCTAGACCACCGTTGTTAAGCACTGTTTTGTGTGTTCCTACCAAGGCACCTATAGGGGGCTCTAGAGATCCTACCAGAGAGTGTCTAGGATGTCATACATCGGTAATGCATTGTCACAGGTGAAAAATGTCCATAAATTGCAGACAATTTTTTATGACTGCAGACAAACAGACCGTCTGAAAGTTACAGGCATTTTTTTTATTAGTACAGACAAAGAGTGTCTGAAAGTTGCAGATTAATTTCTTTATTAGTGCAGACAAAAACTGTCTGCAAGCCATTTTTCTGTATCCAGGACTATGTCGCTGTGTCGCGACGTTTCTGCCACTGGGATGGTAAACAGCATACTGAGAATGGCCACAAAGGCAGCCGAGAATGCTTATAGTAAAAAGCCATTATGGTAATTAATCAATCTTAAATAAAACATATTGTTTAATTGTCTATTCCAATAAAATAAGCTTTTTTTTTTAATTTTAATTCAGATAACTCAAAATTTTTAATTAGAATTCACACTTATTTTCATTAAAAGTTACATTTAAAACAATGTGGGGTTCTTAATTTAAAATTTGAACATTTTAGAGGCCCCTTTAATCTTTAAATTAAAAAGACTATGTTTTGTTATAAAATATATAAATCTTAGCTATAATTTTGTAAATCCATACATTAAACCAAATTTTAAAAAGTTTTAAATTTTTTTAAAACATTAGTTTTTAAACGTTTACAAATAAAGTATTTTTTTTTTTTTTTTTTTTTTTCTGATTTACTTACCTAGAGCATTACGTTTGATTTATGTAATTAGTGAAATAAAATTTGATTAACACAATTTGTTGCATCTTTAGAGCATCATTCTTATATATTGTTTATTTTTAAAATATCTTTTCATATTTTTCATTAGATCAATGGCTTTTCGGAGATTTTGTTCTCAAGTATTTTACACCTCAAGGAATTTTTCTACCAAAATAGTGAATGCTAAAGTTATTGGACCTGGAGGATATGCTCTTTTAGTAAGTTATTATTATCATTATTATTGTGATTAAGGCCTGTATTCTAATCAAACACTTACAGCTCACAACTTAATTTCTATCGCAAAATTAGTGAAGGAGTGGAATCTGCCTACTTGTCAAGTACACTGAGCTAAAATAATAACTGGAGAAATAACTTCGCCTACCATTTGATGAGTTCTTCATTCTCCCTAGTTTTATTTTCCAAGTGGGTATGGTAGAAAACATTCGATACGCCTATATTACAATATAAAAGGATGTAGTCTAATGCATGATTGTCATCTTTATGAAATATGAAAAAAATAATTAGACTTATTTATATGCATACTACATAACTTTAAAAATGAATCATCTAAAAAAAAAAATTGTATTATCTTTGAAGTAGTGTGTTTGCAATATGTAATTATTACCTGCTTCTTTTTTCTTCTTTTCCCCCTTTTCATAAATCTCCTTACTAATGGATATTGTTATTTTTAACCGATGCTATTTTTATGAGAAATAATAATTTTGTGAAACTGTTTAACCACTTCGTACATATATTTTTTCGTCGATAATTGATTAAATATGTCACTTTCTGTAACCAAATGATTGGATTTGTATTTTTTATTCTTTCTTCTATATACAACAGAAGAAAGTATTGTATTCGTAAAAACAAATTTCGACTTCTTATTTTTGATGGATTTACACGTTTTAAAACTTCCTGAATACTATTTCACCATTTTTTTATAATGTTTGGCCATCCATTTATCTGGATATGTATGACACATGTTTTGTGTCAGCTCTATATAAAAAACAATTGAACAGAATTGCATGGAATGTTATATTTGTTGCACCTTGATATGAATTGTCGTCTATCAACATTTCTACACATCGGTCAAAAGGTGGCGTTGTTGTCCTGTTTTATGATAATATTTAATATGGCAGTTTAGGGATAAAATTTTATATAAATATATCCAATAAGGATTATTTTTAACAAATCATTGGAAAACTTTGTTTATAATAGTAATAGTCAACCAGGATGAAATTTTTGTATAAGTAGGAGAGTCGCTTCCTCCACGAAAGTGTAAATTTTTAGTATGATATTTTTGAAAGGAATTCCACAATTAAAGTATTTTATAACATGTCAACGCTACCATATTGTACATTAAGGATTGAGAACGAATATTCTGCCGTACCCAGTTTAACCTTCGCTTCAACGATAGCAGATGAATTCTTGAAAAACCATTTTGGTAGAATCTTATGCAAAGATAATGGAAGACTTTCCTCAAGTTATTATTCTAACTGCAAGTGAACTTTACTAGAGAAATTCGTTTCCACCCTCAACTTTGGGATAAATAGGGAGATGTAAGCGTAAGCGTTTTGTTAAAATGTACGCCTGTTACTATTACAAACAAAATTTTTCAATTCAAAAATGATTGATTAAAATTATTATCATTGTACACATTTATACATTTTTTTCTTTTACGGTCATATTAAAGATCGTGATAAAACGGGACAACAGCGTCACCTGTTAGTAGATAGGCAGAAAAAGATGATAGAACCCTTGTTTAGGTCAATGTGCCACTAAATACATTATTACTACATGCATTATTTTCACTCAGTCGAAAAAAAAAAAAATGATAGAACCCTTGTTTAGGTCAATGTGCCACTAAATACATTATTACTACATGCATTATTTTCACTCAGTCGAAAAAAAAAAAAATCACTAAATACATCTTTCATGAAATTCTATTTAACAGTTCTTGACCCAGAGCTAAAATTTATGTAACAAACATCGAGACACATGGATATATATACATTTTCTAAACAATGTCAAATTTTATTCAGGAAGTCTCTAAATGTGTAAATACATCGAAAACCAGGAGTCGAAAATTTTTATTAGACCTTTATAAACCTTTATAAAACTAATTAAATATATAAACTAAATAAACAAATACTATTTACTTTCATATTTCCTCAATAAAATTCATAAATACTTTTCATATAAAGTTGATAAGAATGCATTATACTTATATATATATATATAAATTAAATGAAACTAGGGAGAAAGAATTGATTTTCAAAATAGCACCAGAATTTGCTCCAGTTATTATTTTAGCTCAGTAGATTTGACTAGGCAGATTCCTCTCCTTCACAAACTTTGCGATAGAAATTGCGATGCGAGCCGTAAGTGTTTGATTAGAATACAGGCCTAAAATTGGGTCGTTCAAAAATTTAACACTTTTTCAAAGTGCTGAAATCATAACTTCCATTATCCTACTACCGTAGGTAATGGAAGTATTGTATTTGGTCCAAAAAATTCAAAATTGAGTTTTCACCTGATTTAAGCATGTTTTAAGGCCTCCTGAGTGCAAAAAAGTAGTTTTTAGCAATTGGTCAGTATGTATGTATGCAGTGGCGTCGCCAGACAAATTTTCAGGAGGGGGCAAATTTCAAAATTTCAGCATGTTTTTACAAAAAATTTAATTAGATTCAAATGAATGGTTAGTTGATTGAGGTGATTAAGTTAGCCGGTGTGTAAGCATTTACTACAACAATTTTTTATACATGCAAATTAAGCTACAACCTTTTACATATAGAAATTATACAACTTATTCTAAACCAACACTAATCCAGAAAACATACCGTCGAGTTGATTTAAAATCTGTTTGCAGGGAAAAGTTAGACAACCTATACATGCAAGTCGAGTGGATTTGACTCTAATTGGTTCTGTAAGATAAATTTTATTGGGTTATTTGAATTCTAATGATACAGCTTTGAAGCTTTAATTGTAATTTTTTTAAATAATTATTTATTTTATAGAATTTTTCAGGAGGGGCAAGTGCCCCCCCTTGCCCCTATGTGCCGACGCCCATGTATGTATGTGTAAAATCTTCTGGCTATCATATTTCCGAAACTAATAAAGATAGAACAATGGAACTTCAGAATTGATACGTGTCTGGCGTACAGAGGAATTTTCCAAATTTTAGTAAAAATGGGAAAAACAATAGTGGGTCATCAGGTATAAATAAACACTCTATTAGATGTCCTTTCGAATGATAGAGTTGGTTAGTTCAGAAAAATTGATAGGTGTCCTCTATAAATAGCTCAATTTCAGGTCTCGCAAGTGCATTTCTTTAACCCTTTAAATTTCACTGTTTAATTTATTATAAAAATTACTAAACTAATTTTAAAAATGGCTTTTAGACACATAGCTGATCATAAATATGTAAAGAATAAAAAATTAGCATTGTTCCTTTTTTAGAAATTTTTGGTTTGAAATATCTATAAGTTAACCTTATTAAATTCAAATAATATTTAATTTAATAAATAAAACACTTTGTAAGTAAACATTATCGACTACAAAAACTTGTAAAAGTTGTTTCAGGTGAAAATAATAGTTCAGTTCTTCATTAAATGAAAAAAACTAGCCATTAGTGCATCATCAAACCCACAATTTGCACTCGCGCACACTAAGAAACTTCAAGTGACTTATGCGTTTAGCTTCATTTGAAGCATTATTTGTTAAATTTTGGAATAGTGCTGGTATCTGCTGACAGAAAAAAAAACAAAAGTTTAAAACCTGATTCAAACAAGGGGGGGGGGATGTTAAAAAAACTTTTGCATAAAAATTATTAAATTATGTCAAATGTTTGGTTTCCTGCGAAATGAATGATCGTTAAAGGGTTAAAAACAGCTGTATGGATTTTTTTCAAACTCGCCATATTAACTGTCTTTTAAATATCCTTTTGTAGTATGTAATTGCTGTCTTTTGGTCGATAACTGAGTATGCCAAGTTTTGGTAAAAGTTGGTATCTCAAAAACAGCTATAACAATTTTCTTGAAAATTGTTACTTAAATCCATTTTAGATACCCTTTCTCATATATTTTGTGGTTATTACAAGAAAATTAATGGTTATCCTAATTAGATAGTTTGGTTTTAGATCTTGGTTTGATGTTTAAAAAAAATCTCTATCACCATTCTTTTTCTTATGTTTTATATGTCTTTACATGTGTATCAAGTTTCTCTTACTGGAAAATTCCAAAAAATGCATATAAATACGTGTAATAGTGTGTAATTTAAGTCGTGTGGTTGTTTCACACCAGATTTTTTTTTTTTTTTTTTATGTATGTTGAATATTATTGTATGCTTAAACTCCCAAAAATCTAAAAACTTAAAAAAAAAAAAAAAATATATATATATATATATTTCATAGTTTTGTTTTCAAAACAATTTTTCTAGATAGTGTTGATATTAATGCTGAATTATCAGACATTAAGTCTGATAAGGAAAAGGAGAAAATTATTTTTTAGCGAGGTCTAGCTAGTTCTTGTAGATATGTACCTAATTTTTTTTTTTTTTTTAATGTAACCAAAATATATGTTTGAACTAAAAACATTGACTATTTGTTGATAACATGAAAAAAAAAATTTTTTTTTAGTGGGAAAAAATTGTTTTTTAAATAAAAAACAGTTTTAATGACTTTTCTAAAACTTAATAAAATTAATAAATTTTTAATCCTATTTTACATTATAACAGCTGTTGTTTGTATTTTAAACTGAACTTTATAAAGAGTATATTTTATGTCTGTTTTATTTCTGTACTTTTATTTTATAATCTGTTTTAATATTTTCAGACTGTACCTGTCGTAACATTTTGTCTTGGAACTTGGCAAGTAAAAAGAAGAGCTTGGAAACTAAATCTCATTGAGGAAGTGACTAAAAAAAGTTTAGCACCACCTGTTGAATTACCTGAGAAGTAATTTGATAGCATTTAACTTCATTATTTATCTATTTAAAATTAAATAGCTGAAAAGAAAATTTTATTATTTTTTATTTAAACATGTTTTCAGGACTATTTAGTTACTTTTGTTATTCATATTTCAATATACAGTTAAACCTCGTTAACATGAATCTCAAGGGTGTAAAAAAAACTGTTCATGTTATCAGTAACTAATCTGCATTTTGACAGGGACTGTGGAAGCAGTTCATGTTAAAAATAATTCACGTTAATGAGGTTTGACTGTATATATTTCTAAGGTTCATACCAGCTTAGTGACATAGCAAAAATTTTCACATCCTTTAACAAATGTTGGTGGAATAGGGTGGAATTTTTTTTAGGGTTTTTGAAATTTTTGCTGTCTTTTGATTTATGCTAATTATTTTGTTTTTATAAAAAAAATTCTCAGTGGTAATATTTAATCTGCTTTTAATGTTTTGAGAACTCTCCAAATATCACTTATTATAGGTTTAAATAAATATTTTAAACAATTCATATGATATATCATTAATAAGTCTTCCATTTTCATTCATTCTGCACCCATCTAGCAATTTTCTTGGATTTTGCATATTAAGTTAATTTTACTCTTACTTTAATAGCTAAATAGTTATTTTCAGTGTTTTCTTATCTTCGAGGTTCAGTAATAATTTGAGTCTGCTATATTGCATCATTGCTTTCAAGCTTCACTTGTACCTTTTTTTTTTTTTTTTTTTTGTCTGATGAAGGTTCATGTGTTAATATTTGGTTTTGAAACGATTGTTGTGTGTTGTTGCAGTTAATTTACCATTTATTTTCTTTCTTCATATTTGAATACCAGTTTTTCAGTTCTTGAACTGTATAGACTATTCATTTCATGAACTGAAATTTTCAGTTAATTGCCAGTGCCCAATAGACTCTTATAATTTAGTTGCAACTTTTTTTGCTTCTTAATAATAGCCAGTGGCCGTTAGACTCTCTTAGTTTTGTATCTACTTTTTCATCAAATTTTCCTGAACCACTTCTTCACTGGCCAGCCTGAGATAACTCGGGGAAAAACTAGCCTTCCACACATTATGATAGCCACTGAAGTGGTTAATTCTATTGAAATGTATGTATAAGGAATATATATTTTTTCTTTTTTAAGATTTCTTTCCCTGATTTCAGGAATGTTTGCCTGATTTCAGGAATATTTGCCTGATTTCAGATTTTTATTTATTTATTTATTGTATTTTTTTTTTTTTTTTAATTATTTTTCAGTGGCTATTAAAATAAACTGTTGTATTATTGAAATTTAGATATATGTCTTTTGTAATTTACTAGTATTCTTTGAAAAAAAAAAAAAAAAAAAAGAAAAAGTATATTTTATTGGTTACAATCATAGAAATTTTTAATTGCCCTCTGGCTTTTTTTCTTTTTAGATTACAGTTACAATGAGCCTTGTAGAAAATAAACTGAAACTGCAGGTATAAAGTTTAGTAAGCTTTGCATATGTAAACAGTAGGTCACTGATTAGCAGAGCTAATTCTAATCATTTTGTAAATTATAAATTTTAAAGATTATTAAGCAAAATGTACTCGGATATGCTATTAATTAATTACTAATAGATACTAATAATTAATTACACTTAATGTTTGAAGAAAAAAATTATTCTTGATGTTCTCTTTCCATTTTTCTTACTTTTGAAACCATTTCTTGCACTTTCATTTTGGAAAAAAAAAACTATTTGATTTAACCTGACCTGATCTGAGAGAAAAAAATATTGCAGATATAAGTTGCTGATTTAATGTTCTTTCTTTCCATAGCCTAAAAGCAGTTAGTATTTTTCTTTTGTGGCAAACATCAGTGCCTCTCACATACCTGATAAAGTTATTGTTAAAAAAAGTAAAAGAAAAAAAAATGCTCTATTCTTTTGTTTATCTTTATGTATTCTGTGAAAAAAGATTTCTAAGAAGATAATCAAAAAAGAAAAATGGCCAGTTATTAACATTATTTTTATTTGCCACTTTTTATATATAATTTAGTTGCTATACGGCGAATGGATTTTATTTTCTGGAAACCTATAATCCAGCACTCATGATCCCCCTTCCTTTTTTTTTTCTCTCTACCTGTAAATAGTAGTACAGTAGAGAGTCAAAAATCTGCACAGCTCGGGACTAGAGGTTGTGCGGATTTTAGGATTTGGCAGATTTTGGAGCCCATAAAAAATCATTTTCAATTTGAATAATAAAAGCAGAATATTAATCAAACTAAACATGCACCAGTGAATATTAACAAATTTCACTTGTATATTAAATTATTAGGAGCATAAGAATAACAATAAACATTAAAAAAATATATATATAACGAAAACAATAAATAAAAATAAAAATATATTCGTCAAATTTAGATAAAATCTGTTAGCATGCAGTTTGTTTTAAGCTACACTTGAACATGCACACATACATCACTGAGATTTTTTTTTTTTTTTTGTCTATTATAAATAGTCATCAGTTCTTATTTTGTAACACAAATTTATTTTTCAGAGAATTTAACAGAATGCTTCCTTACAACTATGCCTTCATCAGATAGCATTTTTAAAAATTAGTTTATTATTTTCCTTATTGATATCATCATCATCATAATAATCGTAATTTTCTTTTTACTAATTTAATCAGGGATGAGAATTTTCAGACTTTTGTAGGAATTTCAGACTTTTCTTAATTTTATAAAAACAGTTTTCAGGTTTTTACTTCTAAATATTCTTATTTTTGTTCAATTTTCTTTCTTTTGACTGTTTCTAAACAATTTATTTTCATATATTCTCCAATTTTGCTTATAGAAAGTATGAATATGTGTATCTGTTTCTTCTTTTATTACTAAAATTAAATTATCTTTGAGTTTTGCTGATACTTTCAGACTTTTTGTCTATTTCCCACTCTCATCTCTGTTTAATATACTGCAGATAATTTCCTTAACAGCAACTTGGTTCTTGTAGTTTTTCATATTTTTATTATTGTAATCATAAAATGCAAGCACAAAATCTGCATTCAAGACCTTTTACAAAAAATTCTGATATGCAGTTTTGTAACTTAAATTTCAATGTTTGTATCTGAAAAGCTGTGCGGATTTCTGGCTCTCTACTGTACTCAATAGGTTACTCACAGATGACCTTGGAACAGCATATTCACCAACTTTTATAGATCATCTATAAGGTTTACAGATTTTCATTTAATTTTACTGATTTATGGATTGACAGAAATTTCGAGAAAAGGAATGTAAGAGGCAGCTAATCCTGATGTTGACTAGATACTAATGCCATGATTTTGCCAACACCAACGTGAAGGTCTTAGCATTTCAGATGCAATGATAAGAATGAAGCAAATGAAACTGACTGACATATTTAATAGAATATAGCACTTTGGAAATTTCTGATCTTATTTGTTATTAAACTAGTTTAAATTTGATTTTTTTATTATTATTATTTTAGCAAAAATTAATGATCTGTATTGCTGTTTTGTAATTGTTAATTTAAAAATTTAACTTATTTCAAATGTTGTTTTAATTATTTACATTTTTGATAGGGTGTGCATTAGGGTAGTATACATTTTTTGTAAAAAATTTTTTAAGAAGTATTTCTTTGGATATTATGATTGATCGACGATTTTAATACATTTACAGAACATCTGTTTTTCTTTGGTGCCAGATTAGCGATGCTTCACTGTATTAACAATATACAGTTTTGGGTTTAGAGTATATTTTAAAGTTTTTGTGCTGTTTTTGCATAAGAGCATTGATATAGTCAATAAAAATATGTTGTATATTTCTGTGCATTTAATTTTTTTTTTTAGATTTTAATATCTCTGATGATGTTTCTTATGTTCTTTTTTAGTCTTGACGATTTATCAACTATGGAATACCAAAAGGTTAAAGTTAGAGGTCAATTTGATCATTCTAAAGAATTGTACATTGGACCAAGAGCTTTATTAAGCCCTGATGATGAATCAGGTAGTCTCATGTCATCACAGCCAAAGAGTGGAAATCTTGTGGTCACCCCTTTCCACTTAACAGACAGAAAGTAAGTTTAGATTGTTCTAATCGATTGTTTCCATTATATTAATTTATTAGAATTGCCATATTCTCTGTTTTCTCTGTAAACTGCATGTTATTCAAACTTATTTTATGTTATAACTTAAACCATTCTGATATACCAGTTTCTTCCATTTTCTTTTAAATATTGGTCTTTTAGTAATTTTAATAATATTTTCAGTTTTCTTTAAAAGTTTTACTTCTTTATGTATTTTTTTACTATGCAAACATTATACAAATTGTCATCAAATAATTTTTTTTCTCTCTCTCTTTCTCTCTAAATATATGTATTTTTTTACCTTCAATAATTTTTAAAAATCTCATATGCTTTTTAAAAATATATATGTATATAATAAAATGTTAGTGGTACAATGAATATAGTTACCGGACAGTGAAAAATGTCACCAATGCAATAAATAAAACCAAAACAATCTAGTGGTGAAAAAAATCTTTTTAATAAAAAAAAAAAAAAAAAAAAAAAAAAAACTGGCAATTTTATTATTTATATAAACATGTGATAAGCAATTAATTTTATATTTGGAAACTAATTTTTACTTCTTGTAAGTAAATTACTGTACTCCAATGAAAATTTCTGTATAGTTTATTCATTGAATTGAATTGTTTAGCTTTATTCTAAGGGGGAAAAAAAAAATATATATATATATACCAGGTGTATAAACTTAAATCCGCTGTTTGCGTATAGATGGCGCTAGTGAGTGTATTAACAGCGGACATTTAAATGTCTTATTGTTTTTGTATTAGTTTGACGTCTGTTCACATAAATCAGTGCAAATCGTTAGTGATTTCATATAAAAACATTAATTTTTCTTCGTGTAAACATGTCTCGTTTTGTACCAAAAAAAGAGCATATGCGGGAAGCTCTGCTTTTCTGCTTCAATTTGAAGAAATCAGCTGCCGAATCGCATAGAATGCTTGTGGAAGCTTATGGTGACAGTGCTTTGTCAGAAACAACTTGCAGAGACTGGTTTCGTCGGTTCAAAAATGGCTATTTTGACTTAAATGACAAAGAGCGTGAAAATCGGCTCCAAAAGTTTGACGACCATGAATTACAGGCTCTTTTGGACGAAGATGATACCCAATCGCAAAAAATGCTTGCCGAGAAGTTAGGTGTCACTCAACCAGCCATTTATATCCGTCTACATGCCATGGGAAAGGCCTTATTATCAACAAGGACATGACAAACTGATTTTTCTTCATGATAACGCGCCAGCACACACGTCAAAATTGGTCCAAAATTATCTCAAAACACTTAACTCGGAGGTGTTACCCCATCCCGCTTAATTCACCAGACCTGGCTCCTTCTGATTATCACCTGTTTTCATCAATGGGCCATGCACTCGCCGAACAGCACTTCGTTTCTTACGAAGACGTTCGAAAATGGCTGGACGAGTGGTTTGCCTCAAAAGATAAGGAATTCTTTTGGCGTGGAATTCACCAATTGCCCGAAAGATGGGAAAAATGTATAGTTAGCGAGGGAAACTATTTTGAATAAAATTTTGTTTTGCTTTATATAAAAAATAAATGTGTTTTTATTACTAAAAAACAGCGGATTTAAGCTTATACACCTGGTATATATATATATATATATATATATATATATATATATATATATATATATATATTTATAAAGACTTTATGCTCAATACCACATATTTTGTTTTAAAACTTGGCAGATTCTCTGCCTTTAGACACTACCGTGTTCACTCATACGCGCATCACACATCAATTTAAAAATAGCAAAAATAAATTAAAGAGACATCAAAATACATAGATACACAAAAATCTCATTGTCAAATGTTTTCATAATTGCAATACTATCCTTACATATAGTATATGTTTTGAATAAAAAACCAAATACTGAAAATTGTCTAAATATTTATTACACCCATACCAAAATATAAGTCTGTATCAGGCCTCGCAGCGTTCCTAAAATTTTAGGAATCATTTTGCTACATTGTCACCACTATTTTAAATGAACACTTATTTACCTAATACTTTAACATTAAAACCTTGAAGAAAAAAGTTTTTAACAATGGTGGTGGCAGTATAATAAAACGCGAGTAAATTTTTAGGAACGCTGCGAGGCCTGCTGTATGTATGTTAATAATTAACTTTATAAAGTTGTTAAATAGATGTAATCGTCTTGGGAATAGCATATTTCAGTTTTTTTCTTTTTATATCAAAAGAAAATTCCAATTCCCATTATTAACTGTTCCCATTATTATTGAATTATAATAAACAATGAAAAATCTAAAAATTATATTTTGTGTATAACTAACAAACAAGTAGTGACTCTGTAGTTGCTGTGCTGCTAAAAACTGTTTTACTTAAAATACTAGCTTTTCCTGAGCAGAATATCTGCATGGTAGCTCCTAACCTAATACATGGCGTACTTGATCTATAAGGCGTGTTCATTTCGCGAAAAGAGGGAGAAAAAAGTGAAGCCATTTTCTCCTGAGGTCTGCCCCAATTTCCCATGATTCAGCTGGCTTTTGTTTATGTTTCTATGCGATTGCGATGGTCGATCACTTTTCAATCGTATATGTTTATTACGTAAATATCTTCCGAGAAATACTATAAATATTAATTAACAAATATTTCACATGTCATTACGTTATTGAAATACTTTATGTGTTATATTGTTCTAAGATAGAAAAAGAAAATATTAAAGAAATAATGAAAATGTTTTTGAAGCTTAATACAATGTTTAAACAATAATTTCAGTTATTGTCACTGATAATGAAACATGAAATGTTATAAATTGTTTCTCACTGCTTTTACATGCATTGAAAGAAATTAACTATTTTAAAAAATAACTTTTGTTGCTATTAAATTTAAAAATAAATTATAAATACCTAATGTTTTCTTTTATATGTGATATATTTAAACCAATTTTGATTGAAGCACTTTGATTCTAGCACCTGTTCCCATTGAAAACTATAGCAAAATACGGCAGGCTTTCAATTTGGTGCAGGCTCGCGAGCGCCCTCTGCAAATAAAATTGGCTTCACCTTTCCGAGGCAAATGAACACGCCTTATAGATCCAGTACAGAATCGTTTTATTTTTTATTTTTGCCCTCAATAAAATAGATTTAAGTCTTTAATATTTGCATTATAATTTAAAATTTTCAAAAATAAGCTTTTTGAGAGCTAAGTTAAAAATTCTTAGAATCATTATTCTTATATTAAAAAACAATTATTTCCTGAAATAAAGTTACCATATCACCATACATAACAGAAATTCCATAGTTAATAAATGTGTCTACAAAATAAAAATGTTAACTCTATTCTTAATGAATGAAAAATATAAAAAGAAATATAATAGATGACGCCACATCACTGTCCTGCTAAATAGTCACCATGAAATGCTGTGAAAACTCCAAATATACTGCTAAATATGATATTTTGAGTATATGTTTCTGCACAAAAAATTAATATTTTCTCTATATCTTTAAGAAAATATACATTTCAAGTGTATGCTTTGGGTCTGGGTCAGATACTATCGTATCGTTTGGACAAAATTTAATTGTGACTGGTCCACATTAGAGAAATATTATATAGATATTATAAACTTAAATTAGATAATTTAAAAACTTAAATACTACCTTAAATTTATCCTTTTAATAGCAACGGATATATTTCGGAGTGCTATCGCCGCCCTCTTCAGCGTTGCAAATGATGATTTCGTATTGCCGGCACCTCCAAGGTAAACAATCCTCCCCCGCTGGCGCTGTAACTTCATTTCACTTCTTGATCTTTAATATCTGTTGCCAATCTTCAGGGATTAAGCTGTGTTCACGGTCGTTAACGGAAGAAGGCGTGGTTAGGATTTCTATGGCTTCTTGCTTTAAAGCGAACTTATAATTGTTATAGTGGGCTGTATTAATGGTGTTAAGGTTAATGGGATTATTGTTATGGGTGGTAGAAAGTGCGGTAGAAAATTTATTAAGTTTAAGATCTGATATATGTTCTTTTTCACGTTCTTTTATGGGTCGCAGCTTAATCCCTGAAGCATGGCAACAGATAATAAAGATCAAGAAGTGAAATGAAGTTAGAGCATCAGCGGGGGAGGATTGTTTACCTTGGAGGTGCCGGCAATACGAAGTCATCATTTGCAATGCTAAACAGGGCTGCAATAGCATGCCGAAATATATCCATTGCTATTAAAAGGATAAATTTAAGGTATTTAAGTTTTTGAATTATAAAACATTAATCTTTTAGTATTATACCAATTAAATTAGATAATTTTTAATTATACTTTATTAATTAATTTTTATGTTTAATTAACCAAATTTTACTTATACTTAATTAACTAACTTTTCATTATGCTTATCAGTTAATTTTTCTTTTCAGCATTACCATTCTTGTAAACAGAGGATGGGTACCGAGAAGTAAGACAGATCCGGCCACTCGCAAGGAAGCTCAAGTACATAGTCCTTTCTCTAGTGAATGCCTGAACTAATTAGCAATTAGAAGCTTGCCTAAGTTTTAATAATAATAATTTATTTTTATAATATAACTGGAGAAAAATGTTAAATCCTGTGATACATGGTATGTTTCCATTTGTATCTGTTTCTCCACTTTTTTCCTTATATGAATATGACTCTACAAATGGAATACTCCTTCTTTTAAGATAAAATATTTTACTTATTAAAAGTGCACGTTATCATATTATAAGCAGCATATTAAAAACTTCACTTTCTGTCTTATAATATTATAGTAGAGTTTCCCCTGGTTTAAAAAAGGGCAGTTTTGAATTCTTAAGGGTACATTTGACAGTTAGAATCATGACATTTAATTTTAAAATTCAGTTTTAGGTATGCATGCATACTTGCATACATTAGGTATGCAAGTTTTAAGTTTAATTTTCTTTACGCTTTAGTTTTGCTTGTTACTTTTCATTCTTCAATTCGAATCCAAAACGAACAAGGTGATTCTTCTCCAAAACGGGGTGGACGCTATCTTTGAGATATGCATTTGCTGAAATTTTAGCTCAGGCGATTTCTTTCCACCCTTATTTTTATAAAATTGCAGCAGACCTGATGAATGTTTAATAACAATCATTAGACTTTAATCAAGAAACAAACAGTACTAATTAGTATGAATGAATGTTGATTGTTATATGCAGTACTTTTATTCATATTTTATAGAATACTTTCAGTTTGAGGTTATTTTTAACAAAAGGCAATTTTTGTGCAATTTTTTTAGATGAAGGGCAAGAAGGATGTAATTTTTTTGGTTAAGGGGCAAGAAGAGTATTTTTTTTTTAGGACCATAGGGAATGGAGGTTGTAGCACCCTCCTAAAATTGTGTGATTAGAATGTGTTTAGAAATCATAAATTCAGACTGCTTTTTCCTAAATAAAGATTTATGACTCATGTAACTTTTTTTTTTTTTTTAACCTCATAAAATAGTAATTTCATTGTCAAAATTAATTCTCTGAAACTTAGGCCCTACAGTCTTTGAGGCTTAATTTTTGGTATGTCATAAATGCTAATTACATCCCAAATTGAAACTGGATGAAAATAATATTACAAATACATGTGACTAATGTAATAAAGGTACTGCACACCTAAATTGTAATATTATAAGTTTTTTTTATTATGGTTATTTTATCTGTTTTATTCACATTTAGTTCAAATTGTAATTTTTCCATTTAACTATATAAGGCATATAAGATGCATTTCCTTCAGCAATTGGAATATCATCATCAGTATGATATTTTAACCTTTCCAAAACTAAATTCAAAACTGGTGTACACTCAATATTTAAACTTTAAAACTTCTTCACACACCATAAAATTAAAGATAGCACAACCGGTTTCAAAAGGACGTGGCCTTTGGGAGCGTCCATTAATTATATGAGGTGTTCAGGGGGGGGGGGGCAAGCCAAATCTCACCCAATCTCACCTGGGGGAGACAGGGGGTCTCGGCAAATATCACGTAATTTTTTCCCCACAAAAAACAGTGTACAATTACAAGGAAATTGAGGTAAATTCAAGTAAAAAATGTTTCTTGACTTAAATATGGCAAAATCTGACATGATAATATTTATCGTGGCTATCCGAACGCCGTGAAGCAACACAGTAGCCTTGATGTGATGATTTAGAAAAGAGATGCTGCAGTACATGCGGTATCTACTTTGCATCCATCACAAGAGCTTCAGAGCATCGGCGTGCAGTTCACAATGCACTAGCTGCGCAAAGAGCGAGCCTCACGGATTGTCACAAGCACAAGACGAGCTACTGAGCTTCTGTGCGCAAGCGACAATGGTTTAGAGTGGCTAAATCACAGTGAAGTTGAAGAAGCAGATGATTCTACTGAAAATCACATGGATATGTTGGTTCCAATAGTCACTCTTGAGACTGTGCACGAGTCCCCATGGACTGAATTAAATATTCTTTTATTAATTTTAGTAGTCTCTATTTAAGTATTTTATTGTTCAATTTTATTACTGTGATTCTAGAGTGTTTTTTTAAATAAATCCAACACATTTACAGTAAAAGTATGAATTTTGAAAAATCTCACGTGAGATTAGAGGAGGGGGGGAGGGGAGGGGGTCGAGCCAAATCTCATGAAATCTCACCAGCGGGGAGCAGGGTCAAAAAATTGTCAAAACCGCTTAACATAACATAATTAATGAACGGCCCCTTTCTTCTTCAGGTGCAAAAAACACGTGCTACTGCCTTGGAGGCAAAAGCAAGACATTTTAACCTTTATTTTATTTTAGGAAATTTTAGTTTGTCATCATATACGATAACCAGTGACGGATTTAGGCTTAGGCCCATGCCTAGGAGCACCTATGTTTTAAAAATAATTAAAATTTGAACGGCTATATTATATATATTGCTATTATTATTATTAAAATTGCATAATGTAATTCAAAACATGGGAGGGGGGGGGTACCATATCGAAATGGGCCTAGGGCGCAATCTAACATAAATCCACCTCTGAGGATAACATAACTCTGATACCATTTACCAGCATTATATACTCTGTAATATTTTACATTATTATTGTATTATTTTATACCATTGTTACATAATTGTAGTATTGTTATTTTTTTTTTAAGTAGATGATATTTAATTAAAAAAATGGACAGTGGTTCTCAAATAGATCTGATATCTCAGCATCTATTGATTAAAACTATAACTAAGCTGTATGTGTAAAACATATATTGTGAAAAGCTATGTTGATTAAATTTTTGGCACATGAACTAGCATGTGACTTTGTTATACAGAATAATATATAAGAAAGTTTTTTTTTTTTTTTTTTTTTACTTTTTAATGATGGTCACAGCATGCTAATTGTTTTTATCATCAGAAAGGCTTCATTACATGATTTGAATATCTGAGTAACAGAAAACATTTATACTTTATAAAATGTTTTTACATTTCCTTTACTCTCTTTAATATACAATATGATTCATATTTTTACTATCTGTATCAGTATTTCTATGTTTGATTCTTTTTATATGTAAATATTTTCTTAATTCTGTTTATTAACTTTTTTAGATAACTGATGAAATTGAGTTAGTAGGAGCAGTGAGGCTTCCAGAAACTGTAATTTTGTAGTTTGTTCATATATTTATATTGTTATATTGCAAATTTAATTATTATTATATTTTACTTTTATTAATTAATTTCAAAAGTACCAAATTGCCACAAATTACTTAAATGAATTTCTTTTTTTTTTTTTTTTTTTTTCCTTTGTAGAACTCTTCTAATATCCTATGTCTTTCTAAATAAAAGTTCAGTATATTATTAATTGTTCTTTTAGTCTTGCCACCTGCCTCCTTCCTTCTTATCTTGTGTTTCTTAGGTTATTTTTTCATTAATTTTGATAAGTTTATGGTTTTGAGTTGGGATTTGTTGTGTTACTTTATTGATTCATATGTTTTGCAGGCTGTTGATTAGTGGATCTGGTTTCTTTACATTAGTGTATTTCATCCACTGATAAATTTTTTAAAAATCTTATTGGTCATTGGTGTTTCAGTGATCTTGTATCTGTTGCTTGGCTTCTACTATGCTTAATAGATCATCTTTATTATATATATGTATATATATACACACACATTTAAAATCATAGAAATCATGATAATTCTAAAAGGGTGGAAAAAATATGATGCAAATATGTAGTAGGTTGTATTTACCCATAAAGATATTGTCACATGCTCAAGAAATACATGATATACTCAAATACAGCATCTGAAAAAATATTACTGTACAGCCCATTTCTTTTCAAATGTCAGTAATCACTACATTTAATCCAAGGCTTGTCTCTGACAAGCTTTTGTGAGTCAGTTTAATCCATTAATAATTAAACTGTGAGTCAGTAGATGAAAAAGTTTGAGTCAATTAAGAAAAATCTTCAGTCAGTTAAAAAATGTATCTCCTAGAACTATAACCATTTTTTTAACTCATTATTAGGAACTATTGAAAAAATGTATGACTATTACATGTATTATTTGAATTAATTTTCCTATTTTTCATTTCTTAAAAAGTCATTGTAGCTTTGCTATACCGAAGGACAATAATATAGATGATCTATTAAGCATAGTAGAAGCCAAGCAACATATACAAGATCACTGAAACACCAATGACCAATAAGATTTAATTATATATATATATTATCTTATGATATGTACTTAAATTTAATAATGCAGATAAGCTTCTCTAAGTCTGGTTGTATGATTAATTTTGGTTTTATTTTGTGTGGCATATAATTCTTTATTAAAGTATTATTGTATATTCCTGTTCTCTAAGTATATAATTTTGAAAGCTTAGCTTTATATTCTTACAGTGGATTGTGATGTTTAAAAGAAAAAATGTAAATAATGCACAAAAACCAGAACAAAAATACATCCCCCAATCCATATAACAAAGGTACAAGTAATAAAATAAAAACTGAAGCAGCTAAATTAAACATAAATATACCAATCTCATAAAAAAAAAAAAAAAAAAAAAAACTGTTGTAAAAGTCACCCCGCCTAGCAAAAACTCTTACCTTTCTTAAGCAGCCAAAAAAAGGATTGGTATCAAATTTCGCCTCCGTTATTGAATCCCGGGTACTCAATGCCTAGCTTAATGAAGATCTGCCAATAACACTGCATGTATCTTTCTAATAAATCCTAATCTCTTTCAGCATTCTTTGTTATCTGTGTTAGTTTTTTCTCTGCATTATAAAGTTATAATTTAAAGTATTTTTACGGTGGGGTGCGGAATAATATTTTAATCTTTACTAACTGAATTTTTTATTAATTAAAACTTCTGTATAGGGTATACATGCTGATGCAACAACAAATGTAGTCTTCTACAGGGAGTGTTGGCTAGGGCAATAGTTTTTCCGGAAACAAGAAGTTTCCGAAAAAGGGAAATGCTCAAGGCAAAGGAAAAAGAAAGAAAGGATTTTGATTTTCACTATCCCTTTCATGGGAGAAATGTCAACAGAGTTCCGTAATACCTTCAAGCGTTTATTGTCTGTTCAGAATTGCTGATAATAATTATAGAAGTAGAAACAGAAAATAAAATTATCTTTTCTAGTCTGAAGTGACGAGGAAGAACTGAAGTATAAAAACAATGAAGAATTTGAGATTTTCATAATAATGATATAGAATTTTGAGAATTCATTTTAAAATAGTGACAAATGAGGTGGACAAGGTCTGCAAATATAAAACTAAAATATGTGTAAATTCATTTAATTTTCCTTTCAAAATGAATTGAAAATTAATTTATTAAAATAAAAATTAAATAAGCAAAAGTATTTATATAAAATTAACACTTGAAGTCACCAATTATTACTCTGAAAATTGATTTAAACTTCAGTTAACGGATATAATCGATTAGACAAAAATTAAAAAAAAAAAAAAAGTCAGTCAAACTTATGAATAAAATATATAATATTATAGAGAATTTAGTTTTTAGAATATAAAAGTAATAATTAATATAAGTTACTTCTCAGCTATATTTCCGTATAATAATTTTATTTAAGGATATATTAGGAAAATATTTTTTCATTATTTATTTGCATGTTTATTATTATTATTATTTAAGGAACTAGTTAAATTAACATCTATATAATTTTTATGGTTTGTTGTGTACTATCTATCTGTCTGTATATATACATGAGAGTTTTATTCATCATTCAAATAAAGTTTTATAAAGAAAAATGAAAACAGATTAAAAATACGATTAATCGATTAATGAACTATGATTAACCCAGTTAAAACTGTTAATTGATTCCTACCCCTAGTGCTAATGACTTTGCATATACAGGTTTTTCCTTTGTTTTGTCACTTTTGTTGGAGCATTGGTGTAAAAATGTATGAATTTACTACTGAAACATTTAGAATACGGGGAAAAAAAAGGGCTAAAGGCCATCTGCATGTGCGATTGCTTGAAGAATATTTTGCGCATTTCTCGTTGAGGCTATCTACTCCACCTTTGTTTTGATTATAGTATGCTATAATTTCCGGTTTCTGTGTTTCAGTATCAGTACAAACTCGATCATGCATTGAAGAGATGAGAATTGTTGCTTTACTTTTTTTCGCTACATGAGAAAATATTGTAGAGTCCTCTCAAAACCCATATAATGTTGATCCAACTTCTCTTTCTTTATTAGGTAGAAAGTTGGGCGGAATTTAACTTTTATTTCTTTTCATTGTACCAATGTATGTTAACTTTTTTTCAATAATTCTATGGATGATTCTTTTTTAGTTCTATGGATGGGAACCAGTTATCTGCCATGACATTTCACTTACTTCCAAAAATCGGTGTAGCAAGATGCAAAACCAACTGTGTTGATTTAGAAAATTTTTTGTATTCCAATTCTAGTCCAATTCCATCAGAGTCTTTGCCACAATATATGTATGCATTGTAAAGATAGTTGTTTCTGGCATCTGTTAGACATATAATTTTTAAATTAGAAATTTTTTATTCATGAATTCATCAACCATGAATATTCATTTTAAGTACATTGGAGTGTAAAGGTTATTATACCAACTATGTGAAAAATACCAGAGCCGGGAGTCGAACCTGGGCACCTTTACTTAAGTTTCGCTTAGGTTCGATTCCCGGCTCTGGAATTTTTCACATAGTTGGTATATAAAAAATATCAACCTTTATGCTCCAATTTACTTAAAATGAACATAATTTTTATTCCGTATTATAAGGCTTATTGGGCATATACCGTCGGTAACAAAAGTGTCCAAACACTAGCAAAAATTCCTGTATAAAAAAAGTACGCTTAATACAGTTTTGCTAAATAGATCCTTGTCGAATCCTGTTCTTAGACTGACTAAGAACAGGATTCTACAAGGATTTGCTTAACAAAACAGTATTAAGTGTACTTTTTTTATATAGGAATTTCTGCTAGTGTTCAGACACTTTTGTAACCGATTGTACATTTTGAAGCAAACTCTTCCTCTGAAACTAACAAGCATTTCATCAATTGTAGTCAATTGGCCTATTCCATAGACACTTTGGCAATTTTCTATGAAACTGTTAAATACATAGGAAATAGTTGAAGTTCGATCCTGTTTTATTCTTTCTGATCTGTCCTCCTTATTCTCAAGTCTCAATACAGAGAGAAGCATTGCAAACCTTTTAATACTCATTACAACCCTAAATATGTCTCTCCCAGTACCATCAGTTGCAAAAAATGTTTCAATGTTCTCGTGATTTGAATTGAACACTGATGTGATAATTAAAACATCGAAAAATGCTCTCATTTCAATCAGATCTGTATCTCTCATATAACTGGTTGGTGTTTCATATTTCATTGATTCTCATTTTATTTATTTTATAGTTTGTTTATTTCACAATATGCAGCAGAATATTGTCCGTAAATAACATCTGCCAGGTGGAAATTGGATCCGCTTTATCTCCAAAATCTCTAGTTTTTTCCCTCTTAAAATTCACTTTCATTATTATATTATGTTTTCTTGTCCGTGACGAAGGTCAAACTTCTGAAACAGACCATCAATACCATTTTTTTCCTTATAAATATTTATTATCTTTTAAATTTTTCTCAATTTTTATATTTTACTTTTTACTTTCATCCGATATTTCTGATAAAGTTGAATCACTTTCATGTTCTGAATTTATACATTCATCATCTGAAATACTTTCCACATCACTAAAATCACGTGACACCAAAAATTCCCCGACTGGGGGACACAACCTTCCCGACAGGGGAGCACTATATATAGAGAGTTTATTATATGACTATTCGTGAAAAACTGCAATATTGTTATTAATAATATTACTGTTAATATTTATACCATTCCATTTGTTAGTACTCTTTATGGTTTTGGAGATCATCATGCCATTCTCTGAGTGTATACTATTTTCTTTTCATAGAATAAAATGTATACAGGGTGCATGAAGAAAAATTCTTAAGAAAAAATTAATTTTCATATCCGTTGATCACAGATATATATACGGTCCAATTTCCCTAAGGGGGCCACCCATCATGCCATAGAAAATTGGATCTCTAGAGAGGTGGCCTTTTAATAGAAGTTGTCTTCTTATTCACGGAGTAAATTACAGAACAGCAGTGCCACCTATCAGCCTATATACACCTAAATTGAATCAGCATATTGTTTTAAAATAGCCCTCTAATATACCAAGATTTATGAAATTACATATGATAAAGGATGATATATAACCTTCCCATTCGCAGAAAAATTTGAACAGGAGCGCCACCTATCTGGCTATATGTGCTCAAACTGATTCTACATAGTGTTTCATAATGGCCCTGTCATATACAAAGTTATTTTCAATAATATACAATAGAAATTGAGATATAGCCTTCCTGTTCTCGGGGAAAATGACAGCAGAGCAGTGCAACTTATCGGCCTATGTGAACCTAAATTAAATCAGAATAATATTTCATAATCGGCCTCTCACATACACAGTTTTGTTTGATTGTACAAAATAGAACCTGAGATATAACCTTCCCTTAAATAAAAGAAACTGTAGTATAGCAGTGCCACCTATTGGATAATTAACATAAACATAATTAACACAATGACATAATAAATGAGAAATAAATGATTTAGAATTAAACGAAAACCATTTTTAAACAATTTCCCCTGACTAGGATTGAACGCACAACCTCTATTTATGTAGCCGAGCGTTTTACCTGACAGCACGGGTGAAACGACTTTTATTACAATATTTTGTCTAACAATAATTAAATGAAAATACTTTTTGAAAAGTAATTCCAAACAATCTTTATTAGTTTTTTTTTTTTTTTTTCGTATATTAAAAGAAAATATATATAAAAGCTGTATATGTAGAAAAACATACTTGTAAAAGAATAACTTTAATACATTATATTAACTAATTGTTTTATGTAAGAAAATTTTGCTTTGATTAAATTTAAATTTTTGTTCTGTTTCTAGAGACCACAATTTTCACCCAAAACTCAGAAAGATTCTCGATTTTTCTTCTACCGTGATGTTCCTAAAATGGCTGCAATGACTGATTCAGAACCAATATTTTTAGATGCAGATGCTTCTTCCACAGTGCCTGGTGGTCCAGTTGGAGGACAGACTAGAGTAACTTTTAGAAATGATCATCTCTCTTATCTAATAACTTGGTAAATATCATAATAGATATTCACAATAAAAGCATAAGAGTAGATGATATTCTTGATATAATTAACTAAAAGATGTTTTTTATTCTGACTTAGCTAAATCCTTAGCATTTCTATGTCAAGTGTACTTTAACCATTACAAACAGCTTTTTCTGTCTCTTGATAGTTGAAATAAAAGGCTTAAAGTGATAAATTTTCAAAAAAATATGATTTTTTTCCCCCCTTAGGAAATAAGATTACTGAATATATACAGATTTTGAATTTTTTTTTTTTAATTCCTATTTCACTTAGTATTAATTTCATGGGTTATTAAACAGATATGCTAGAAAACTACTACACAGTTAAATGGTTAAGCTGTATGTCCCCATGTAATGAGCTTTAATGTGCAAAAAGTAACCATAGAGCTACAATCTAAACCCTATGTTCATGGGGCCCGATTAAGCTTTGAAGCTAGGGGAAGCTCAGTATCATTTCGGGGCCCTCTTTCATTTCAGAAAATCTTGTTTTCCTGTTACATATTGTAATATAAAAATACTATAGACCAAAAATTTGTGTGTGTTTATAGTTATTATTTTTTTTCATTCATATATCTGGGTGGTTTCTACACACAACATTAAAATCGTATAACTTATTAATTAAGAACATTCAGATTTTTTAGGTTAAATAATAGATTTTTCCCAAAATAGTGAGTATTTTATCTTGCTTTAGGTGAATTTTCTCAGAAAAATTCAGTCTCAGTAGGAAAATATAAAACAGAAAATTCAAGACCCTGTTTTTAGTCATTTTGGGGCAAAGCTTGTGCTTCCCGAGCCTTTTGGTAATCGGGCCCTGTATGTTCAGTACTCTCGTAGCTGATAGATCAGAAGTTCCAGATTCTATACCAGGTTGTGCTTGACCAACCTAGCCGTTCAGTTTTCTGTGATTTTTACTTAAATTCATATGACTTTGGGCAATAACCCCATAGAAAGACCTTCACAAATGGCACTCCTCTCAAATCTAGGCCCCTCAATAAGTCAATAGACATTAACGCCTACAGCACACCACCTATGTCAAGTGTGACTCAAAATCAATTTTTATATCAGGAGCTCCTTTGTATTTCATTTGGTAATTTGGTTTTTCATTTGCTCCTTTGCTTTTTCATTTTTTGTTTACTTATGCTTCTGATGTGTATAAATTAGATAACATATATGTAATTCGTTTTTGCATTGAATGGACAACATAAGTTGATTGAGAGCTATCCTTGGTTTCAAAAAAGGATATGGTGCTGCTAGAAAAAGAGGGCACATTTTACAAAGAAAGGACATTTTACTTTGCAAATAATGGACGCCTTTATGTAAAATACATGCAACAATTGTTTAAAGGTCAAAATAAACACTGCACTAAACTTTAGTACATAATATTGAGCATTAAAAAGGAAGTTTAACATACCCATACAGTAAGTGAAATATTTTTTTAAGTTAAATTTTCAGTGTTTGTTTTTTGTATAATTACATATTTGAGATTCCCTGAATATTAAAATCCAGTTTTATAATAGCTGATCTTTGTGTATGTCTATTATCAGTACAGCTTAAAGTAACTTAATAGTCTTAAACTCTATATAAATATAAGGCTTATATTAGTATGTATACAGTTCTTATTATCTTACCCCTTAGCCTGCGATCTGCTTTTATAATATTGAAATGCAGGGTAAGAGAAAGTCATGTGAGTGTTATACCAGTTTATTTCCCTCACAATACTTAAAAAAATAATAAAAATTTTAAGTATCAGAGATTTTTAATTTTTATTACCATCACAATTTTCCGCTGTTTATAAATATTTACTTCTATCTAACATGGGCATTTTACTTTGTTAATATATCATAGTTGCTACAGTATCTGAAATTCAGGATAATCCTCGAAAACTGGGGTGAATTTGAAAAATCAATTTAAAAAAAAGAACAGAAATTTTCAAATTTTATTGCAAAAACAGAGATTTTAGAAATTTTTGGAAGAACATATATATATATATATATATATATTTTTTTTTTTTTTTTCATAATAAAGTTTTAATCTAGTTTTATAATTTGAAGAAAAGTCTTTTATTGATTTTTAGTGCTTTATAATGAAAAAACAATAATAATAATAATAAGCCAATTATATGATAATAAAATTAATTTATCACCCTGAATATGTTCAATTGACTTGTAAATATGTTTAGTTCTAACCTTCATGATTGTGTCTTAGTTATTTTAAATTAAAAATAAAAAAAAGAAAACTCGGGATTTTTTTTTTTTCCCCAGATTAATGTAGCACTCCTATGTGTATAAAAATATTTTTATACTAATATATTTTGTGCATTGTATATTAATAATTTTTTAATACATAGCTTTTAATGAATACATAGCTATAAATTCTTTATTTTTTCTTCCCCTTAGGTATTCATTAAGTGCTGCTACATCTTATATGTGGTACAAAAGATTTATTAAAGGAGTATAAATTGTTGTGTATATCTAATAATTCAAATAAAAATATTTATTAAGTTTATTTATGTGTTTTGCAGTTATTTGGTCATAATATTGAATCTTTAAAAAACATGTAAAATTATCTAAAAGCTCTATTATTATTTTGCAAATAAGATTTAAGTTTTCTATGTTTCTCTTCTATGTCTGTATATCACTTATCTTGAAGTATTGACTTAACATTATCATCCAAAGTTCAATTACCACACCTTACTGATAACCACAAAATATCTTTTTTTGAACCTCTTACATTTTTTATGCTTGTATGAGATAAAGGACATCACAAAAGTGATATCTGATAACCTGAATTATTTTGTAAGTTGTATTTCTTGTGGTGAAATATACTAAAGAAAATATCCAATATCTCTCTATGGAAGAATAATTTCATCTTTTATTGATTTACTTAAAACTTTATTTTGAAAATAATTACATCACAATTCTAAGCAGCTGCAGACATGGAGAAAATTGTGTTTGCTGATACATTCACCAAATCTTTTAAAACTGCTTTGAAAGTACCAAAAGTTACTATTGATGATCCCATATTTCGCTTGCATTACAGATTTACTGGTCTTGCATTGTTATTTGCTAGTATTTTGGTGTCTTGCTATGAATTTTTTGGCAACCCTATTATGTGCATTCAGAGAGATGCAGTACCTGAATCACTATTAAATACTTATTGTTGGATTGAAGGAACTTTTACACTACCCAAAGCCTTCAATAAAATTGTAGGTCAAGAAGTAGTGTATCCAGGAGTTGATACACATTTCCCTGGGGATGAAACTGTAGAACATGCATATTACCAGTGGGTCTGCTTTGTTTTGTTTCTTCAAGCAGCCATGTTTTGTGTCCCTTATGTAGTGTGGCGAAACATGGAATCTGGAAGAATAAAGACTCTGATACAGAAGCTGAGTAACCCGCTTTTGCCCGAAACTGAACAGGAAAAATGTTCTCAAAGTCTTGCCTGTTATTTCAAGAATCGACGTAATGAACACCATACCTATGCTTTGAAATTTCTATTTTGTGAATTTCTCAATTTGGTAAATGTAATCGGTCAGATCTACTTCATTGACAAATTTTTGGGAGGTGAATTTCGCAGATATGGAGTAGATGTTGTAAAATATGTCAATGAAGAGCAACAAGATAGAGTAGATCCTATGATAAGAGTTTTTCCTCGAATAACGAAATGCACATTTCATAAATATGGTTCTTCAGGCACTGTTCAGAAACATGATGCTCTGTGTTTGTTGCCTCTTAATATTTTAAACGAGAAAATATTTGTAGTCATGTGGTTTTGGTTTGTAATTTTGGCTATTTTAGATGGTTGTGTTTTGATCTATAGATTTATCATCATTTTTTCTGCACAAGCTCGATTTTTATTACTTACTTGTGTTGCAAGCTTAACATCAAGGAATGATATAAAGTCTCTTATCCCGAGATTTTCCTATGGTGATTGGTTTCTATTATATTTGCTCGCTGACAACATTGATAATTTACATTTTCGACATTTAATTCAAGAGATGATAAGTAAAGATCAGAAAGATCAGAGTGAAAAAGGTTTATTGTATCGAGGTCAACATATTGATGATGTTGATAAAGGAAAGGGTTCCTTTCACAGTGAAAGTTCGTCCTTGCTTGATGAAAAGAATGAAAGTGCAGTCTAAATTTTCCAATTTTAAAAACATTTCATTAGATATAGTAGACATTTACCATTTCAAACTACATACCTTTCTTATTAATATTATGTTTGTAAATTGGACGCTTTTTTTTTTTAATCGAATCATCAACTTAAATAAATCAATAGTAATAATAAATCAGTACTTTGTTTTAAATGATTGTATGTAGAAGATAATATAGTAGGTAATAGTGGATAATAATATTAAAGTATATTTGTGCAGATGAATATATTCAGTAAATTTATAGTTGATAATTTAGTTTTTAATTGATAATTCAAACAGAAAATTGCATTATAATTTCTTTAAACTTTATACTTGTTTACAAAATGCAAAAAATTTGATTAAAAGAAATAAACAAGTAAAAAAACAAATGAAACTAATGTATATAAATTGAAAAACTTGATTTTAATAAGATTTGAATAATAGATACATTTCATTATTCATGCTAGCCTCCTCATCCCCCCCCCAAACATATATATATATATTAGATGTATACTGCAATGTACTTTATATAGTGCTAAGTACTGTAGATTTTTTTTAAATCATATATTACCTTACGTATGCAATAAACAATTTTTTATTTAGTGAAAATTATCACTGTTGATTCACATGCATTGCAACAAAAATATTACTTTTTACTTTTACATATTTGATACTTATTATTATTTTTAATCGGCTCATTAATTTACAGTAAAAAGAAAAAAATAATAATAATATTACTGTTTGGACATATGTAATAACACATAAACTTAAATAATAATGATAGTTTATTTTTCCTCCACATTGTTTTTTCATCAAATAATCATAAAAATACATTAAATATAATTATGTAGTTTAATGTAAAATTCAGAATAATTAAAAAAATAAGTTGTTTGAAAAGAAAAAAGGAGGGGGGGGGGGGGCTTTCTATAAATCTATAGAATGATATATTTATCCATTATACTAAGTCAGTTCAAGATGATAAAATTACAAAATATATTGATTTAAAAATAATTATTTAACTGTGTAAATTTTAAGTTAATGGGAGTGTATCATATAATGTATTTGTATTCATATATTTTACAAAAAAAAATAAATAAATAAATAAATAAAGTTTCTTTTCTCCCTCCATCCATCCTTCATATTTCCCTCTTAAAATATTGTAGGCATAAACTCAATTTTTTGCATATATGTAGTTTATTATGCAGAGTGTGCGAAATGTGTCGAAAGAAAACATGACGCGATAGAAATGTTTCATATACCAAAAAATATATAATCAATTCCTTTGTATTTTTCTCATTATAGGCCTGTGTTATCACAGGACAAAACTATATAAAATTCATTGTTTTGAAGAGATGTTTCCAGGGGTGTATCACAAGACATACCTTCCCATTTGTAATTTTAAAGTTACCCTCCCTAGCCCACCAAAAGAGGAACCCCCCCCCCCCCCCCTTGAATTCATTGAACACATGTTTTGCCATTTTAAAAATTCTGACACATTTCTGAAATAGAAGGAAGGGGGGGGATTTCTGGTGGTATATTATTCATTACATCATTACCTTTCCAAAAGTAACAATTCAATATTTTCTAGACGATGTCTTAAACAAACAGTTATATTTGCTACAACCTTTTTCAAGAACTCGGCAGGAACACTAATGCAGGAATATAGTGCTACAATACACTGAAGCATATTACAGCAAACCACAAACTCTTAGTAAACTTGAGAAAAAGATACATGAGGCCATAAGGGGTGTTCCTGCTGAGTTCTTAGGGAAAACCGTAGCAAATGCAACTGTTTAAGACTGTCTAGAAAATACTGAAGCAGACATTAAGTTGTGGAAAGATAATGATATGTGATAAAAATGTATGTATGCAAAAAGATTGAGGAGAGGGGGGGGGGGGATGCTCTTACATGCACATATTATTTTTTCCTAGTTTAGTAATTCACGTTACTTTTACAATCATGCATCAAAAATAATTCTCGATATGTACATTTATATGAAATTTTGTTCTTTTCTGCAATGTTAAAAGATTAGAAAAAATAGAATCACAGCGTCACTTGTTGAGTGATCGATCCCTAAGTGTAATCAGCACCAGTTTAGGACAGGGTCCAACAAAATACAAAGTTTGGTGAAATTTCGTTCATTGTTTGCGATACAGCATCCACAAAATTTGTGATACACTCAGACACACATTTTCTAAAAACAGTCAAATCATGTTCAGGACATCTCACAACGTGTATATCCATTGAAAACTGGAAATTTTCAAAAAATTTCATGAATCCAATACTTTTGTCTTATATATATAAAAGAAAGTAAAAATAGTGGTGCTAAAGACAGGATGACTACAGTCTATATTTTTCTCCAACTCTTCCACTAGAATTTTTAATAGTAATTTTTAGTAATATATTTCCATGGCTGCTTGTTAACAAGCGTCAAACTTATCCAAATCCCATGTTAATCTCTGGAGAGAATAATACCTATTATTATTTTTTTAATTTTGTTTTCATATTCAGAAAATTCATGACTGTTAAATTATGTCTTGATTTTCAAAATTTGAATTTTTACTTTTAATGTTTAAGCTGTAAAATGAAAAATTTAACAAAGAAAAATTTTCTATTTACAACTTTGAAATAAGTATGAAAAATGAAATAAAAATAATAATTTTTAAAAATTGAGACATGATTAAATAGTCATGAATTTTCTGAACATGAAAACAATAATTTTAAAATATGCATTAGTTAATGAATAATAGGGATTATTTTTTCCAATAGCTGAGAATATTTTAGTATAAGAATCTGAGAAAAAAGAGAGCCCATAGCAACCCTGTAAAGAGCCATTCTCAGTTTGTATAACAAGATCTCAGTATGTTTTATTGCGCAGATTTTTTTTTCTTTTTTCACTTAAGGTTAATAGGTACAGTCAGCAGGGGCAACCCCCCCCCCCCCCAACACCTAATTTCAACCCCCCACCCCACCCCCCCAACACCTAATTTTGCAACAAATTATCGTAGAAACATGCGACTGGTACCGATCGATCTGTAATAATGTCTAGTTTATAATGGTATAGTTAGATTTTACTTAAGGGGTCATATACATATTATAATAGGCATCAACTTCATTTTTTTCAATGGCAACCCCTATTTTTGATCTCATATTCAGATTTCTGAGATCAAGGCAGTTCAGAAAAAGTACCTACTTTCAATCAATTTTTGACAGAGTTACAAGCGAAAATGTATTAGGGGTCTGTCTGTACATTTAGAAAAAATAAATAATGATCTACCACAAAATACACATTATTTATTAAGTTTCACACCGGAAAAAAATACAGAAATATTAATTATAAAGCAAAAAACGAAGGTAATTTACAGAGGACCCCTGTGTTTGCTCATGAATTAGAAATTATTAAATAGTTTATTTTTAATAAACGTGGAAAAGTTTAATACATCACTTCATACATAAAAATTTAAATGGCTTGAGTCATATGAAACCTCGAATGTTGAATTACAAAAATCTAGAGAACAAGATAAAAGAATAATAGTAATAATGATGATGATAATAATAATAATAATAATAAAAGCGGTAAAAAAAAAGGGGGTTAATATTTTAGAAAAAAATTATCTACTTCCGTTGGGTATATTTTTATTATATACAGTAAGCCCCCGGCATGAAAGTGTTACTATAAAATTTTGCATTTAATTTGAGGCGTACAAACCTACAATATACAAAAATATAGATAACAAGCTTTAAACTAAAATCTGAGAAAGGATATTTAATATTCAGTAAAAAGGAGATACTGTTCAAAATCATACCTATTTTGAGTAATAGGTCCCACCTTTATATGTTTCTCTAAAATATCAAATTATTTAACAAATTCATGATTAAATAACTGAAATTTTATCAACAATCGAAACGGTAAATTTCACTCGTTTACATATACTAGCGTCCTATGAAGAGCCAAACAAACTAAAGTTAAGGAACAAGAAACATTTTTTTAAGTAAAGTATTGTTTCCGAAAAAGCCAGAGGGTGGGGTTTATTGTTCTTTTGGAATGCCATCAAAATTTCCCACCTGCAGAGCATTAATTTTACAAAAATAGATTAATTTGTATAGTAAACGTGGAAATCTTACTTAGAAAAAAAAAAATGAATTAAAATAAAAATTTTCAGTATTGGACTGAATTTGCAAAAATTGGTCTGATAAAGTATGTCCCACATAAAACAATTTCCTATTGCCCAGAATGAATATTTCCCATTATACAGTCGTCTACTGTACTTGAATTCTTAATTTTAAATGTGTAAGATCTATATCTTTAAAAGTAATAAGACATAGTATTACTTTATTAAAAGTAACAAACCACTTTAAAAAACACGTAAACTATTTTTATTAAAAACGACACAAAGCTTTTCACCATTATAACAATAGCATCATCAGGTGTAATTGCGTTACATAGAACCAGCAATATATAAAAAAGAGAAGTTCAAATGGTTTAAAGTTACGGTTACAATAAAATTTTTTTAAAGTTATGGTTACAATAAAAAAAATTTTATTTCAATATCATTTTCAGATTTTTTTTTTTTTTCCTCTATGAGCACAATGTGTGCCATATTTTATGAAGTGATGCATCATCCTTGGAGTTAATAACTTTATTGTACTTGATAATATTAATTATATTTAACGCCCCAGCCCACCCGTTCCCGCTCTTCAATGTCTTTTTCTAGTCAATTTTGTCCTTTTATTACTTCCAGTATGAGCCTTTTTTTTTTTTTAAAAACACACTTGACATTGTGTGTTTTTTTGGTTTTCGTCCCATGCTATTTCTATGGAGTTTTTAGCTTTTTCCCCCTCTTTTTCTACATTGTAGAGTGCAGTGGTTGACTTTATTGATATTCTCAATAAACAATTCCCCTCTATTAAATTTACATTTGAATCTGAAGTTAACCGTACTCTTTCCTTTTTGGACTTAACTATTCACCGTAATGAAGATAACTCTACTATTTGGTTTGACATTTATTACAAAGACTCTTTTATCCTTTACCCCATGCCTGTTTCTTCCGCTCATCCTATTGAATTTAAAATAGCTTTTTTTCGCTCTTATGTTTTTCGTGCCATTAATTATACTTCCTTTCAGTTTAACGAAAATAAAGAAATTAATAAAATTATTCACTTAGGTATTAACACTGGGTATAGTAAAAACACTTTTAAAAATAATCAATGGGGTCAAAAATAAAATCTATAATAATACTAGTATTAACCATAATCCTAAAATTAAATATACCAATAGTCTACCTTTCTGTAATGAATTTAAAAATTTTAAGCATTTTATTTTACGTAAATTTAATCTATGCATTCCTTTCTCCTCCCCCTGTACTATTAAAAACTTAGTTGTTAATGACAGAGATATCAACAGACCTACTGGAGGGGTTTATAAAATCCCTATCAAATATAATGATGAACTGTTTTACTACATTGGGCAAACACGTCACACTCTTAAAGCAAGAATTACTGAACACGTTTGTAATGTTAAAGAGAAAAAAAGTTCAATTCTAGTAGACTTTCTTTACGAGCACCCTGAAGCTATTCCTCTGTGGACCCAGTCCGAAGTTATTTCAGCCCCTCGCGACTTTCAAGACCTGCAAATGACAGAAGCAGTGAATATTATCAAGTACAATAAAGTTATTAACTCCAAGGATGCTGCATCACTTCATAAAATATGGCACACGTTGTGCTCATAGAGGAAAAAAAAAAAAAATACTGAAAATGATATTGAAATAAAAAAAGTTTTATTGTAACCGTAACTTTAAAAATTTTTTATTGTAACCGTAACTTTAAACCGATTGAACTTCTCTTTTATATACATTGCTGGTTCTATGTAACGCAATTACACCTGATGATGCTATTGTTATAATGGCGAAAAGCTTTGTGTCGTTTTTAATAAAAATAGTTTATCTACATGTTTTTTTAAAGTGGTTTGTTACTTTTTATATATTATATATACACGTGAGATGTTTTCTAATTTTAAACTTTTAATAGTTTTTAATCTTAATTATAGTATTACTTTGTTTTAAATTCTTTTTCCATAATAAATGTGAATTTTATGCCATAATTAGAATAATTGAAAATAAATAATATTGCGCTTTGTTTCAATTTAGATTTTATAAACTAACTTCCACTATTTGATTCTGTATTAAAAAAACATTTAATAAAAATTTAATATTTTACTATGTTACCTCATGCGATAAAATTTAAATAACATAAAGTTTACAAACGGTACAGTAAACGGATGTGAAAATGTCACAACAAGATTAAAACAGAAAATTCATTTTAAAAAATCTTATAAAAATTATTAAATATTAATTATAATAATTTAAAAAAGGAAAAAAAAAAAAAAAGACTTGTTTAATGTGTATTGCTCTTTCAAACAATAATCCTTGCCTTATCACGTTTCCTAAATCATGACATTTACCTTGATGTGTACGAAAAAAAAAGGACAACAGGGTTAAAATAGAATTTTAGCAGTGAGAAACTAGGAAAATTTATGTAATATTTAAGAACAAAGACTTAACATTTCAGGATCAGGTATATTCCTTCTTGTAACGTAAACGTTTACACATTTTTCTAAAACTTTACATTATAAAACAAAATTATTTTACATAATTTCAATTAATTCATTTAAGTTTTGTCTTCAGCATTCGATTTAATAAATGCCATTGAGATCTAAGCTCCAGCGTCACATAAAGAGTCAAATAGGAATATGCAAACTAGTTTTTTTTTTAATATTGTTTCAGTGAAGTAGAGGAGGGGCTTGATTTCTTTTGGAATTCTTTCACAATTTCTTGCCTGAATTGCGATAATTTTATAAATATAAGCCAATTTGTATAATAAACATCGAAATGTTGCATAGAAAACAATAAGAATAACATAAAGGTAAATTAAAATAGTTTTTCATCAAAATGTATACAGATTTTACTCAGAGGGGATACAAATTATAACAAGTGACAGCCCCGTAACAGCAATAAAAAATGAAAAATCACTGTAATTCAAAAAAATGTTAGAAACGAGCAGTAAATTTGAAAATCCATGTTTTTGATGATGTCTGTTCTATTCTTGCAAAAATTGACATAGGTCATAATTCATAATTTTTTCAAATATGAATTTATTAATAATTTTCATAATTCAAAAAATGTTTTTTTTATCAAAAATATGTATGGAATATGTTTGGGTCACTTCATTCTAACGCATAAAAAAACAGAATTTGAATATAGTAATTTTTTGGGAAGATATGAATTAATGTTTGTCACATTCATTTAACATTAGCATCCCCATACTTTGACTCCATGAAAAATTGAGCAAAATATATAAACTATACCATTTTCTGCGATGATTTGATCCAAAGAATTCAAATAAATTATAAAAAATGGAGGTTACCATTGAAAAAAATGAAGTTGATGCCAGTTTCAATATGTAGACGACCCTAAGCAAAATCTAACAAGACGCTATTACAAATTGGTTGGCACCAGCCGCATGTTTTTAACGACAATTTACGGTGAAATTAGGTGTAGGGGGGGGAGGCTTTTTATTTTGCTGACTATACAATACTGTTAACATTGGGTACTTATATACCCAATTTGCATAGTGGGTTTCTGTGGAAATTATTTTGTATTGCTATGCATGTGAAAATTTTCAGTTGATTTTATGGAAGTCTTAACAGTGTAACATATATCTAATATACTTTATGATTACAATATTTTGTTTTATATATAGACCTTTATTTCATTTTTTTTTTTATTGCATCATAATATAAGCTACAAGAATTTCACTGTATAAAATTCTTTTATGCAGAAATAACTAATCTTCAGTTATTTTATATCTCAAGAAACTTTCTTTTTTAAACTCGAATTTGAATGTGTTAATCCCTTAACCATCACAGAGGCAGCTAACTCAGAGTAATTTCGTTGCACTAAATCCCACATGTGCCACACTTTACAGCATGTATCTTACTAGTGTGTGCATTCCTAATTGAAACAAGCAATTATCATCAAAATCATGTCATGAGTGCTTTTTTAGTTTTCACTAGCAGACTACGCCCGCTTTGCTGGCCACTATATTTAAATGAATCTCCAAAAGAATTGGATCATTATTTATTTTTCACATCACATTATAAATAAAAACTAAAATAATTACATTGGAATCGCTCTAGACCTCGCATCGGGTACTCGCTGACTACGGCAGCTCTTTCTCTGCCCGCACTGTATCGGGAGCAGGTTCCCACTGCCTGCAGAAATCTCTTTCCTATGTATTTCAATATGGGTATTTATTGACGATAGGTGGGTCTGCCATTATTTATGAACTACGATTTTAAAGATAACTGTATCTCAGCGTCTATTAAATATTTTAGTTTTTTAATTAAGTATTTTATTGCTCATGCTATTTACGTATTACAATTTGATTCCGTCCAATGTAATGAAATGAAATAAAAAGTAGATTTTCTTTCAGAAGGAATTAAATACATAAAAAACAAATAAATTCCAATCAGTTTAATCCTTTCTACTATATACTATCATTATTTCCTGACAAATACTATAAATTAGAAAAAAAAAAAAAACTTTTAAAGAAATTAAATTAACAAATGAAAAATAATTTTTGTTATACTACAAAAATTATACATAAACATAACTGTTATAAATACGTTTTTAAATTTTAAATTTAATATATTTAATTTTTTCTACTGCATTACCATTTTATTTCCAATAAATATAATAAATTAAAAAGAGAAAAAAGATTCGCCCTCAAATAAATGTATTAAATAAAAAATAAATTGCATAATATAGCCGTTGCTAAGATACGCAGACGATTACAATCGAAGAATAAATTCATGAAAAATGAAACATAAAAGCCAATGTTTAAAATGGAAAAAACATTAATTTAAAAAATTCAAATTCGAAAAAAATCTCGATGAGGTGCACACCTGCAGGGTCCCAGGTACCTATATGTCAAATTTGGAAGCTCTGCGATCAGTAGTGTGTAGTATTGTTCATGTTTAGATAAATGTATTTATTTTACTGTTGGAAAAAAAAAATAAACTCGTATTTTTTTTTTTTTTTTGTCAACAATTAAATTATGGATTAAATTTAATGGCCAATTTTTCGCTATTATTAGCTTGTTCTTTTCATATTTTTATTAATTAAAAGAAAACTAAACAGAAATTCGAAATTCTGACTTTGATGTGCACAATGATCCTTCGGGGGGCACCTTTGTGTTAAATCTCGTGACTGTCCGAGCTACCGTTTTCGAGAACAGTGAAATATATATACAAATATTGCTCACTTAATAGTATAAGATTAGGTCACTTGGTCACTGTCCTCCTCCGCCATTCAGACACATGGTGACAAAGATTTTTAGCCTTGTCATCTAATTTGATAAAAGTTAGGGAGAAGGTTTTGCAGTAGCAATAATAAACCAAGTGAGGTAGTGAGGTAAACAAACAGATGGCAATGAACCAAGTGTAGCAAACCGAATGAATCTGACTGTTTCACTTGTCATGTGGCAGACAAAAATCACCCTTAATGTTGGTTATTTCTTTGGATAAGAACTTTAGCACTGAACTGATATATATAAGGGCTACACTTTTAAGAGGAGGGGGGGGGGTGAAAGTCAGTCAGAAGGTTCAAAATACTGACTAAAACTGGAAAAAAACTGACCAAATACTGACTAATCTTTTAAGAATACTGACCAACATTAGAAAGTAAGACAAAGAAAAAAAAATCATGTGGTTTACATAGATTATTAACACTTTCCAACTGTATGTACTTGTTGCATAGTTTAACTTTCAATGAAATTTGCCTACATGATCATAACACAGGCAGAAAAACCACATAGAAAAACAACCTGAGATGCTAATTGAATTAATAATTACTCTTAAACATTTTGGGAAAAGGATAAAAATGCTCAATACAAATGGAAATGCAATGCAATTCTAACACAATTGTAGCCCTTAATGTATCTAAATATTTTAACATACTCTGTAAATTGTAATGCTAAACAGGTCATACTTGGCATTTTTTTGGGTGTTCCTAAGTTGAGCTATTTATACCATTTTTAATAGGAAATCAGAGATGCCAAGTATTATGATTTGTTCGTAATTATTATGGATTTGTGGCATTATGGACAACATATAAAAATTACAGATTAATCTCTTTTAAAAAAGTCGCGGATATCAATCGTTAAAAAAAAAAAAGAATCCCCACTAACGATCGACGATCAAACGCACAACGGAAGCATTCCGATTCTCAATCTTTCTCCATCCACAACATAAATGTCAATATTCATTTTAAACTTACTTTATAAGATTCTAGAAACTCTAAAGAAGTAGAATTATACAATATTTCTAGCTTATGTAATTATTTTTTGACCCCCCCCCCCTCTTTTCTTATCTCCAACTAGCCATCGTGGATTAAAAGCTCTGCAGAAGCCTTTAGTTTCCCAGTTTTTCTCCATCAGCATCAGCAACATAAATGTCAATATTCATTTTTAACTTGCTTTATTAGATTCTAGAACCTATAAAGAAGAAGAATTGTTTCATTTCCATTTATCTAATTACACTGCTCAGCATGAAAATTGCCTCTGACACCATTTCAGCATATTCTTATGTAAAATGACTTCCTGAATCCGAATATGACCACCATTTTGCCTAATCACACACTGTTTTCTAGATACACCCTCTCCCTCATTTTTATCGTTTAGTATTTTTATACCCATCAGTTTGATTTGGAGAGGAACGATGATTATTTTAATTGTTAAATGTTTTCTGACCTGAGGAGCTACAGAGGTAGAAAGTTCTAAAACACGAACATTTGTAGTAAGGAGGAAATTAGAGGGGATTTGTGCCCAGAAAACAAAAGAAAAACAATCAGTTTCAGTTTTTTTTTTTTTTCCCCCACAATATTTCTAATATTTTTTACATATTCCAGCTTTCAGTTTGCCATTTTCTTACCAAAGCACCCCAAATAATAAAAATTATACAGTGAAATTTTTTTCAAAATGTTGGTGAGTGGAGTAAAGTTTTAAAGCCCTCGCATAAAAGTTTGACTGATTCACTGTACAAGGTTTGCTTTCAATAACTCCCACGTTAAATGTTTTGGGCAGTAAAACATGAACAGTAAAATCTCCTGCTTCGATATGTGTTAAAAGTCATTGCTCTTATCATTGTAGTCGTCAGTCGTTATCTACCTTTAGTACACGTTTTGCGATAAGAGAGTGAACTTTATGGTGTTCTTGACAGTGGTGATCTTTAACACGTGTCAAAAGAGGATATTTTACTGCCCAAAACATTTAACGTGGGAGTTATTGAAAGCAAACATCGTACAGTGAATCAGTCAAACTTTATTGCGAGGGCTTGAGACTTTACTCTACTCACCAACATTTTGAAAATATGTTCACTGTATAAATTTTATTAGTATTTGGGGTGTTTTGGTAAAAAAATGGCAAACTGGAAGCTGGAATATGTAAAAAATAAGAGAAATATTGCAAAGAAAAAAAGAAACAGAAACTGATTGTTTTTATTGATTTTCTTTTGTTTTCTGGGCACAAATCCCCTCAAATTTCATCCTTACTACGAATGTTCGTGTTTTAGAACTTTCTACCTCTGTAGCTCCTCAGGTCAGAAGACATTTAACGGGTAAAATAATCATTGTTCCTCTCCAAATCAAACTGATGGGTATAAAATTACCAAACAATGATAAAAATGAGGGAGGGTGTGTATCTAGAAAATGGTGGTTACATTCGGATTCAGGAGGTCATTTTACATAAGAATCTGCAAGAATGGTTTCAGATCACAATTTTTTTTTTTTCCAGAGCAGTGCAAATATATGTATTTATATTTTGACTGCCCTTCTCGCTTTTCAGCTAGTGATCAAGGATTACTTCTAGAACCAAAATGTGATAGAAGTGCTCAATATTTCTCATTATTTTTGGGCTTTATTACTGAGCTTGATGAATCTATTTGTTTTTCCTTAATAAATTTGAAATACATATTATACCATCAAACAAAAGATATGTTAGGTTTTATGCAAGATACTAAAGAAAAAAAAAATGTTTTATTAAAAAAAGTACAATGTTTTAGTATTTAATGCCATAAAAACAGTTGATTATGAAAAAGTGACTATTAAATAATAATAATAAATAAAATAAATTTTTGTAAACACCCCCCCCCCCCCCACACACACACACAAAAAAAAAAAAAAAAAAGAGAGAGAGAGAGAGAGATCCAAATGTTTGTTCCCCCTCCAAAGCAAGTAAAAAAAAAACTTTTATTTTGTAGGAAGGTAAAGAAATACATATTTATTTACTTTTGTTTTAGAAATTTTTTAATTAGTATATTATATATTTTTTTACAAAAACAGTGTAGTTCATTATTACATGTGGGCTTGTGTATAAAAATTATTCCGTGATACAGTTCACGTCTCCACGATGCATCAGTGTATAACTCTGATTGCTGTTACTGATAGTTCTTATTGGCACCTCTGGGAAATATACCATAGTCAACTAAAATAATATATCATTTTGAAGACATTACGAACATTAGAGGTAAACATAAATGCCAATCTCATCATGATTTGTGCAAAATAAAAGTATTAAAGTATGGTTTTTAGAAATTATCTCTCACAGAACACAACACTTTGGAATTCTTTTGGATATCCCTATAAACAAATTAGTGGTGTGGTGGTATTTAATTTGTCCGATTTTTAATAGGGAATATCCTATAATGAACTTGAATAACATATATCAGTTTCAAGGAAATCCACCAATATTTACAAGAGTTAAAATCAGAGAGATGGACACAAACTGAAGTCAAACACTTTAAAATTAACTGGCTAATAAAACATCTAAGGAATATAACAAATAAACTGCTCAGAAAATTATAAATTCAGATTTTTGACTGAAATAAGAAATAAAATTTCAAATTAATGACACAGTGATCGATGCATACTTGCCATCCTAAGTGGGAGGGGGAGGGGGGGGGGGAAATAATAAGATTTTGCTTAACTTTAAAAGAGAGAAAGAAAAATTAGTTTATCAAGGTGATTTTTTTCTTTTTTTAATTTAATCTGTATTACTGAAAGGATAAAGATGACAAAATAAAAGTGGTATTTTTACAGATGTTACTATTTTTAAATCCCAATTTTTAAGGATTCTGTTTTTATCATTAATTTCTTCTATTTTTCGAAAGCATAATTTCATTAATGAAGAGAATTGTGTGTTTCAACAATCATAAAATAAAAGCATGAATTTTATTCATTTTTTGGTGAAATAATCGCATATCTCAGGAATAAACGATGGAAAAAGTACCAAGATTCATTAACACTGCTCGGCATGAAAATTGTATCCGACACCATTTCAGCATATTTTTATGTAAAAATGACCTCCTGAATCCGAATATGACCATCATTTTCCCCGATCACCCACCGTTTTCTTGTTACGCCCCTCCCCCATTTTTATCATTGTTTGGTAATTTTATACCCATCAGTTTAATTAATTTGGAGAGGAACGATGATTATTTTAACCGTTGAATGTCTTCTGACCTGAGAAGTTACAGAGGTACAAAGTTCTAAAACATGAACATTTGTAGTAAGGAGGATATTTGTGGGGGTTTGTGCACAGAAAAATAAATAAATAAATAAAAACAATCAGTTTCTGTTTCTTTTTTTTCGCAATATTTCTCTTATTTTTTACATATTCCAGCTTCCAGTTTGCCATTTTCTTACCAAAACCCCCAAAATAATAAAAATTATACAGTGAAATTTTTTTTTTTAATGTTGTGGTGAGTGGATGAGTAAAGGCAAGAAAGTACGATGTTTGCTTTCAATAACCCCACGTTATCTCGATGGTGGTGATCTTTAACACGCGTCAAAGGAGGATATTTTACTGCCCAAAACATTTAACGTGGGAGTTATTGAAAGCAAACATCATACAGTGAATCAGTCAAACTTTCTTGCAAGGGCTTTGAGACTTTACTCCACTCACTAACATTTTGAAATAAATTTCATTGTATAATTATTATTTGGGGTGTTTTTGTAAGAAAATGGCAAACTGGAAGCTGGAATATGTAAAAAATAAAAGAGAAATATTGCAGGGGAAAAAAACAGAAACAGATTGTTTTTATTGATTTTCTTTTGTTTTTTGGGCACAAATCCCCTCAAATTTCCTCCTTACTACAAATGTTTGTGTTTTAGAATTTTCTACCTCTGTAGCTCCTCAGGTCAGAAGACATTTAACGGTTAAAATAATCATCGTTCCTCTCCAAATCAAACGGATGGGTATAAAAATACCAAACAATGATAAAAATTGGGGGGGGGGGGGGGTGTAACAAGAAAAATGGGGGCCATATTCGGATTCAGGAGGTCATTTTACATAAGAATCTGCAAAAATGGTATCAGATAGATTTTTTTTTTTTTTTTTTTGCGGAGCAGTGTTAATTTGTGCTGAAATTTTTATGAACGAGGATGATCCAAGAATAACCAGAGTTACATTTTTACGTATCATATACTTGTAGCAGTGTTGGGCATAATTGATTAAAAAGTAATTGAATTACAATTATAATTATTTTACTGTCAATCAATTAACAAGTAATTGATCTCAAATAAATTGAATAAGTAATTCATTTGTAATTAATTACTTGTTAATCAATTGACAGTAAAATAATTATAATTGTAATTTAATTGTAATTCAATTACTTTTTAATCAATTATGCCCAACACTCACTTGTAGTATGCAGTGGCGTAGTAGAGGTCAAGACTCACGTTCGCCACTCGTCATGTGGTGACTTAATTTGAAAAAGTCACGATAAAAAAAATTGGTATGATCGCCATTTTTTTCGCAAATTCGCAAAAATATTTCTTTCATTTTTTAAAAAAAATCACGGATATCTAACAACATTCGTTAGAAAAAAAAAAGCAATGCCATTAACGATTGGCAATTGTTAATGGGATTTCGATGATGATCGCGCCTTCCGATTTCCAATCTTTCTCCATCCGCAACATAAATGTCAATATTTATTTAAAACTTGCTTTATGAGATTCTAGAACCTAGAAAGAAATAGAATTGTTAAATATTTCTTGTTCGTGTAATTATTTTTTGCCTCTCTCCCCCTTTTCTTATTTCCAACTAGAAATTGCCAATCAAATGTTCTGCAATTGTTTCTCAGTCTTTCTTCATCCATAATATAAATGGCAATATTCATTTTAAACATGCTTTATTAGATTCTAGAAGTAAAATTGAGAATTTAATATTTCTTTTTCATCGAATTATTTTTTTAATCCCCCCCCCCCTTTCCCCATTTCTAGATAGTGATAAATGATGAATTCTATAAACAATAAAGCGATAGAAGTGCTTAATATTTTTCACATATGTAATTATTTTTAGACTTAACTTGATGAATATATTTATTTTTTCTCAATTAAATTATATATTTTTATTTCATATCTATACCAAATGTGTAAACAGGGTTGTGTGTGTGTGGGGGGGGGGGGGGGGGAGGGTGAAAAATAGATTTTTAGGTACGAAATTTTTTCTAAATTAGTTTAAGAAAATTAATGCTCAGTTGATTTCATACATGTTTAAAACCGATAATTAAATACTATATATGTATATATATATCAATGTATGAGTAATGTACATAATTTTATTCTATATATGTTTGAAAATTCTGTTTTTCTCATGGTATGAATTTTTTATGAGGTTTTATGTGAATATAAAAGTAACTGCAGTTATATTAAAGAATTTTTTTGTGTTAATGAAATAATCCTGAAAATATTTAAAGTAGTTAAAAGCTATATATAACTGTTTATGTAGTCAATTTATTTAAAGTGATGCTAATAATGCCCAACCAGTCATGTTTACAGAAAATTTTCAGCAAATTTCTAATTTTAGCAATCACATGCCAGTTAATAAAAATGAACCTCTGATAATAGGATAGTACAGATTCTTTGCCTCCCCACTACCTCCTCAGACTCAAAATAATTTCATTTTCCTCTAATTCTGATAATTATTTTCCATTTGCAGATGGAAGTGTCAGACTAGACAAAATTTATTAAATGAATCAAATTTCTGTATTTCTTTTGCAATGAGACATAAAATAAATATTCTTATAAAACACGAATTGTGTATGAGAAATCGCATTGTCAGATCATATCATCATTATAGCCTGCTGTTTTCCCGTAGCAAAATGCATGTATTAATATTTATCTATGAAAGTTCATATATTTTCCCTCATTACTAAAACTTTGAATTTTAAAGTCATCTTTCTAAGTACTATAGTTATTAATAGCATTTAAAAAAAGCTGGATTACATGCTATTATAACTACATGCTTATAGAACTCTTTAAAACGCTAACAAGAATAAAATCATAAGCATTCAGTGGAAGTTCAAATGAGGTCATATCTTCCCTCAAAAACCAAATTACTTTTCAAAGATTCAATTACTCAATCTATTTTGTCTTCTTCCTACCTCATTGTCATTTCATTTCAGATATTGAAAAATTTAAACTAGAGAAGTGTGTAAGTTTATTTATTTATTTATTTATTTTTCAAATACAGTCAACTCTCAAAAATCCGCAACCCTAAAATCCGCAATTCTCTAAAATCCGCATATCATTTGCAATGTAAACAAACATTGTCACAATTGATTTTTTGATTAGTGGATTGCAAAAATTCAGCTGTATTAAGAGACAAATCAGTTTTTTACTGATGCTGATGAATCACCAATCACTCAACATATTGCAGAGGAGGAAATGATAAGTGTAATTATACATAATTATTAAAAAATAAATGATAATCATTTAGAGGAAAAGGAGAAAGACAGTTTTCATGAAAAATTTTCTCTCATGCAGATAAATACTCAAATTTTCTCATAGCACAAACTTATGTGATTGACCAAGAATTGTTGACTTTTTTGCAGATTATAGGAAAATAAATATGTATGAATATTCTTACTTAAACTAGTACTGATCAGACTTTTCAAAAATCTAGATAATTTGTAACTATAATGTGATATATAAAAATTGTTCTTTAAATTAAAATTTTATGAAATATTTGTACTTTTATTAGACACACTTTATTTCAGCATTGTATATATAACATATAAATTGTATCTTAAAGATTTGCTACTCAAATGAGGGTCTAAGATGTAAATAAAAGAAATTACTCTAAAATCTGCAAAATTCAGAAATCCGCAAAACACTTCGTTTTAAGCTGTGCGGATTTTTGAGAGTGTACTGTACCTTTTTTTTTTTTTTTTTTTGCAGGAATACACACATATATTATATATAGATGTTTATTATATTATTAAATGACTAATAATACAATAGTCATTTAATAATAGTGACTATTGTATTATTATCAAAATACAATAAAGAGCACTACTTCTTAATTTTCTGACCATATCATTTGTGTTTTTATGCTTTTATGCACACACACACACACACACATATATATATATATATTATGTGTATGAATCCGATGTATAACGACGACTCGTGAGTGGCCACTGAGTTCATCATGACCAGTGGCCACTTCTAAAAATTTTAAGTCTTGACCTCTATGGCGTAGCCGAAAATTTTCAGACTTTTTTTTCTAGTTTCATAGCTGCACAGCATGTATTTCTTTAAACATTTAATTGGTGCATTTTTTTCCTACTTCAGACAATAGAGTAAAAAATTATTAGTCTATTGACAAAAACATCTCCAATGTATACAGAATTTTTAGTGCTGAAACAGCATGTAAACAAAAACCAAATAATTGTGCATGGTGAGGTTTAGTCCCGCTTACAAAAACGTGTTCTCTGTTTAACTAGACCAAAAACAGTGAATTAAAACAACGAAAACACTCTGGTTTGATCTTCAGTAAGTGTTATTGGTCTGTCTCATTAGTAACGTGTGTGTGTGTGTGTGCTGGGGGGGGGGGGTCGATTTGGATCTCCTTAATTTGAATTTTTAGGTTGGTAATATTACTACTGATTGAAAAGTAAATTAAAACTCTTTGAAACGACTCTTTAGTTGAATGATAACACCGCAATGACGATAAATTCTGTTGTTAATTTTCATTGAAAATTTTCTTACAAAGAAAACGATGGATCGATGGTTAATAAAAGAAATTAAAACTAACCTCAGTTATAAAGGAGAGTGACTCCCGCAATGTCAGTAGCAACTATCTTCAACCTATTTTGGTTACTACAAGTAAGAGAACATTATTTTTTATTTAACATTTTTCCTGTATTACTTTCTTCTGTAGGTATAAGAAAAAAGTGATGTATTCAGAAATTTTTTTTAACTCCAGTTTTCAACAAAATTTACATGTTTTAAGATGTCCTGAACACGATTTTATTGTTTTTAGAAATGTCTGTCTGTGTGTATATAAAAAAAAATTCTTGGACGCTGTATCTATTGAACCAATTAACAAAATTTAATCAAATTTGGTATTTAGTTGCACCTTGGCCTAATCTGGTTCCGATTACATTTGGGAGCCAATCGCTTAACAGGTGGCACTGATTTAATTTTCTTTTAACTTTTAAGATGGCAGTATCGTACAAAATTTCCTATAAATGTACAGAATGAAAGTTATTTTTAACGAATGATTGTAAAACTAATTATTGATAATAGTAGTACACTAGATAAAAGTTTGTGTGCATGTAGGAACATCGCTTTTCCTCTGGAGGGAATTCCTCCCCCCCCCCTCCCACAGGGGTTGTAAATTTTTTTTAATATGGGTAACATTCAAAAGATACTGGCAACACCTTTAAAACAAATAGGTGAACTATAGATCTGTGATAACTTCAACAAAACTGTCGTATTTTCATTGGGGTAAAAAAAAATTTTTTGAAAAAAAAAAAAAAAAAAAAATTTTTTTTTTTTTTTTTTTTTTTTTTTAATTAAATGCCAGCACAAGTTGACTTTCATTCAGAACTTAAGTGTTATACTTCTCTGATATAAAAATCATCTGCATTCATCATGGAAAATACCTTTAATAAATAATAATTTAATAAATGTTTTGGTGCTGCTTGAATTTTTACAAAAATTTCAACAATTTTATAAAAGAAAACTTATGGGGAAAAATGGTCATAAAGATGCATTACAGATAAGTGAAGATGCACATGTATCCATGTGTTAGATTAAAACAGGATTTTTCTTCCTGTATTCACTTTTCTATTTTCCTCCATGTGAATTTTTTAAAAAAATATACACACAAACATGAAAATTGGATAAGATATTTCATTATACAATTATTTATCTACATTTTTATTATTCTGGTGATACTCATAGTTTATAAGTTAGTAATTATAGTTTTTAAAATAAGTCCTTTATAAAAGGTAAAAGAAAAGTGAATAGAGACAGAAAAATTGTGATTTAGTTTACCATTTGAAGGCATACGAGTCTTCACTTATCTATATGGCATCCTTAACACCATTTTTCATTGTTTTTTCTCCTAAAATTGTTGATATTTTTCATTTTTTACAAAGCTTAAAATTGAAATTATTTGTTTAAAAATTATTACTTATGCTAAGGTTACATAAAATTAGATTAATGATATAATGAACACACCATCCAAATTTTATGTTCATATGCTTGTTTAAAAGTTATGCGCAAAAGAACAAAACAGATTGTTGCTGTAATTTTGGACACCAGTGTATATGTAAACTATAGACCTTATATAGATAGACTACGCCACCAATAGGACTTCCCATTATAGTGAACGTCCTCAACATGAGGGTGTAATCTGTGATACATTCATCCTTTGCAGTCAGTGACCATGTCACATGATAGGGACTTGAGGGAAATTCTTCCATAAGAAAGCACTTATTTTTGTAAGAATTCAAATAAAAAATTCTCCCTTCAAAACAATTTTTATTAAAAGAATTCTTAATTAATCTATGACATTTTAGCTCTCCAACCATGCGCAAATCTAAAGGCTTAATAAAAAGTATGTGTATAGAAATTTAAAAGCCCAAAACTACTTTCGTTGCTACACAAAAATAACATGTGATCATTTAACTTTAGAAGGTAGTTCATGTCACAGACAGATAATGAGAGGTTGTGTGATCTATCTATATAAGGACTATGATACAAACAGACATTAAGGGCCCTCTTCAATCAGCGCCGCCAGAAGCCGAAGCTAATGTTATTCTATGGGAAATTTTTCTTTACAAATAACTTATTAACTAATACATATTTTTAAATTCTGTTTTCACATTCTGAAAATTCCCAGATGTTAAATTGACAGACCTTTTTTAAAAAATTAGTTTTTAATTTTTTTTTTTTTTTTTTTTTAAAGCTTCAAAATGCGAATTTTCAATATGTGAAATTTTTCCATTTTTCAATTTCAAAATAAAATATTAAAAATAAAAAAAATACATTTTTAAAAAAGGTCCATCAATTTAACAGTTGGGAATTTTCTGAAAGTGAAAACAGAATTTAAAAATATGTATTAGTTAATAAGTTATTTGTAAAGAAAATTTCCACATAGAATAACATTGGCTCGGGCTTCCGGCGATGGTAAGTGAAGAGAGCCGTTAACTTTGAAATTCTTGTGGATGACTCACCACATCCCAATCAGTTGTATTGAGCAACCCTCAGTCCCAAGAAGCTGTGCACCTCTATTCTTAAGTAACCTGCAATTGTTTTAAATAGGTTTATTTCATTTATTTACTTCCATTGAAAAAATTAAAAAGTTTGTTTTTCCGTTTGACTTATAATTTTAAAATGTACCTAAAGGGGTTTTTATAACCCATGAAAAGATTTAAACTAGTATTGTTTTAAACAGATTTATTTTTTAAATTGAGAAAAATCATTGAAGGAAAGAACTAAGATATTTCAAGTAAACATATATATTCATGGTTTAGTTTTTAATTAAGTTAATCTAAGATTGTTCTTTATTTCTGTTTTCCTTAATTTAATTTAAATACATATATATATATTCAAAATGTTCCATAATATATAATATATATGTGGGAAGTTCTGTGGAAAACTCTTTAGAAAGTCATTCCTTGCACAGTCAACAGATGGTGCTACCTCCGATGCCCATCTTCCAACGAGCTGACATGTGGAAGAGACAGTTGGGATCTGTCTACCATGGAAAGCTGTTGAGACCGTCAGCGCGAAGACTGATATGGTAATTTTCTTCTAATTAGAGTTTGAAGTGCTCTGAATAGTTGGGTAGAGCTATGGAGGATTCAATACCTCAATCTCACATATTTGATAGCACGCATAGGTGCTTAAATGTTGCTTTGTGATAGTTATTCTGATGAAGTGAACTTCTTAATTCTGTGTGTTAAGTCTCGAAACCAGCAGTTGGTTAATAATGGAGATTCTGCTGTTATAATAATATTTATGTGTAATTTATGTTTTAAAATAAATGTGTTGTTATAAAATAATCTGCATCTCATCATTGCCCCACCTCTAGACGCCCAGCCAAGATCCTACATATATAAGTTCTATTGAAAATTAAAATTAGATAATCAATTTTAAGAAAAATATTTTACTGTAAAAATGCTACTAATATAAAAAATTTCACTAAATTTTAAAATACAGACTCAAAACAGTAAAATGAATTTTGAACATGAATAACAAAACATGAATTTTGTTAAATAACACACAAAAAATAGATTATCACATCAGTATTTTTAATATTTCATACATAAAACAGGGAATTATAAAAAGAAAAAGGAAAATAACTTTACAAGTACATTAATCATTAACATTTATGTACATAATAATGAAGTACCAAATCACTGAACTTCATTTTATTTAAAGTGCTTTACTTAGAGAAAAGCACTACAGGAACAGATGGTAGCATCGATCTAATTAATCTTCATCACATCTGATGCTAAATCCAACTTCTTGCGTTCCTCCGGTTGAATAAATTATACGAAGCATGTTCACCTGGGCATTGTGTCTGAAACTGATCTGTTGAGTATTTGTTAAGACTGTCAGTATTCTGGTGGTAGGAACACCTTCCCTTCGCATTCTCTGAAAGTGAATGTAAGGGTTTTGATTAGTAAAGAACACCAATGTTCAATGTGTATATAGGGTAGGAAGATTATATATTACCTCTATATAAACACTGAACAGATTCTCAGAAGGTCGTTAAGACTGTCAGTGTTTGGACCAAACAATGTCAGTCTTCTATGTTAAGACTGTCAGTGTTTGGACCAAACACCATCAGTCTCCTGCGTTAAGACTGTCAGTGTTTGGACCAAATACCACCAGTCTTTTACGTTAAGACTGTCAGTGTTTGGACCAAACACCACCAGTCTTTTGCGTTAAGACTGTCAGTGTTTGGACCAAATACCAACAGTCTTTTATGTTAAGACTGTCAGTGTTTGGACCAAACACCACCAGTCTTGGATGTTAAGACTGTCAGTGTTTGGACCAAATACCAACAGTCTTTTACGTTAAGACTGTCAGTGTTTGGACCAAACACCATTAAACAACCCTTCTGAAATGTAGTGTTCTTTATTAACCAAAAAACACATCTCTTTCAGAGAATGCAGAAGGGTGCCCAGGGTCACAAGCTCACATTTTTGCGTGAACCATCCCCCATGTGAAAAGAAAATTGTGAAACTTTTAGACGAGGGGGACTGGTCCACGCCAATATTGTAAGTAACAGTCTTAGCTGATTGAAGCTGACCAGACTACAAAGCTCCATTTTCAAGACGTTCTCAATCTGAAAAATAAAAAAATTTCTTAGAATTTTTTTTTTTTTTCTACGACCAAAAGCAATTTTTGTCAAATAATCACAAAGTAAAGTAAATTACAGTCAACTCTCAAAAATCCGCAACCCTAAAATCCACAATTCTTTAAAATCCGCATATCATTTACAATGTAAACAATCATTGTCACAATTGATTTGTTGCTTACTGGATTGCAAAAATTCAGCTGTATTAGGAGATAAATCAATTATTAACTGGTGCTGATGAATCACCAATTCCTCAGCATATTAGAGAGGAGGAAATGATAAGTGTAATTATATATAATTATCAAAAAATAAATTATATTAATTTAGAGAAAGAAGGAGAAAGACAGTTTTCATGAAAGATTTTCTCTCATGAAGATAAATATTCACATTTTCTCATAGCACAAACTTATGTGATTGACTAAGAATCACCGACTTTTTTGCAGGTTATAGGAAACTAAATATGTATGAATATTCTTACTTAAACTACTATTGATCAGATTTTTCAAAAATCTAGATAATTTGCAAGTCTAATAGAATGTATAAAAATTGTTCTTTAAATTAAAATTTCATGAAATATTTGTACTTTTAAATAGGCACACTTCATTTCAGCATAGTATGTATAACATATAAATTGTTTCTTAAAGATTTTCTACTCAAATGAGGTTTTAAAATGTAAATAAAAGAAATGACTCTAAAATCTGCAAAATTCAGAAATTCGCAAAACACTTTGTTTTAAGCTGTGCGGATTTTTGAGAGTGTACTGTACATGATGCTTTAATAATAATGAGAAAATCAAATAAATACAATTATTGAAGTCGGGTTTAAGATTTACATTAAGGATATATATATATATAATATATACCTGATGCTTCAATTTATTTGATTAGCTGGATAACTTTTAGCTATTGAAATTAGCATTGCATTTCAAATTTCCAATTACAAAAAGTTTATCGCTAATACACAAGGCTTAACAAATTTTAAAATATTTGGTAGCAGCAAAATTTAAAAAAGCAATGATGATCAGAGGCGGATTTAAGTTCGAATGCACCCCAGGATAATTTTGATATGGTGCCCGCCCCCAGCCCCACCCTCTTTCCCCATGTGCAACATACCTATAATAATCAATATATAATTAAAATATGAATAGTCTAATATGATAATGAAAAAAAAAATCTTAGTTTATGTTTCTCCAACAAATATATGATAAGCTAATTTGCAATTTTTTAACTTTTTCTTAATTCTCATTCACATACACTTAAATTAATATTCGGCCTAGACAGCACATTATAAAGCTACAGATCAATTTTCATGAAAATATGTGAATAAACAAAAAAATTACATTTTTATTGGGAATTATGTTTTGTTTATCAAGGTTCACGTGACCAAAAGACAATGTAAGTTTAAGTTTTCTTTTATATTTTGCAGTATTTTAAATTGAGATATGCCATTGAAATTTTGTAGTATTTGGTTTTAATGCCCAATAATTCGACTGAATATTTTTGAAAGTGTAGAATTATTAGGAAGGGCTTGGGGGGGGGGGGGGGGGGGGAAGAGGCAAAAATTTAAAAAAAAGATTTACAGCATTTGAAATTGGTATTAGTTCAGTGGTATCAGTTCAGTGGTGGATTTAAGGAATAACTGTTAAATTGCCAGACTTTTTTTAAAAACATATTTTTTTAAATTTTTAATATTTTATATCAAAACCAGACTTGCCAACTGCTACAAAAAATCGGTTTAAAACTGCGAATTTTTATCTAGCACTAAAACTGCAACATTTCTGACTACAATTTGCCTTGCGATCTTCAATCTTTTTCCATACACGCCATAAATGTTAATTTTTATTTTAAACTTGCTTTATTAGTTTCTAGGATGTATAAAGATATAGAATTGTTAAATATTTCTCATTCGTGTATTTTTTATGCCCCCCCCCCCCCTCAATGATTGGCAAACAAACGCCTTGCGAAAGCCTTGGGATTTCTAATCTTTTACCATCCACAACATAAAAGTCAATGTTTTTTTTTAAACTTATTTTATTAGATGCTAGAACCTATAAAGAAGTAGAATTGTTCAATATTTCTCACTCATTATTTTACCCCCCCCCCCTCTCCCATAGCAACAGATAATCAAACACCTGCAAAAGCTGTTGAATGTGTTTAACATTTATATTTAAACATTTTTTAAATAATTATCCCAAAGCTAAGATTATATTTTTTTGCAATCATTATATATTTTTTAAAATTATACACATAATTAAACACACAACAAAAATATTTATTTAACAGGTAGCATTTTTGCTGAATTTTAATAGCTGGTTGAATAGTGTAAAAACAAGAATTCAGCATTTTGAATAAAATAATTATTTTATACCTGTTTCCATAAAATGTGCTTGTTTCTCAAACAGTCTTTCATTATATATGAATACTAATGCAAATTATTTAGATAAAAACAATAACTTTTAAAAATGTTTAATCTGGAGGGGAGGAGGAAAGGTAAAAAACATTAAACATAATGTGGCCGGATTTCGATGGCAAATAAAGCCACATGTCTGACATCTGACAGTGCATATTACCTGTGGAAAATTTTTCATCATCGCTGACATACCCTCCTAAACTAGATGCCTGTCGCGTGGTTTGTAAACTTGGCAACAGCTGAAGTGGTATACAGCGCCACCTGGTACAGATTGCGCAGCTATTTTATTCAACTGCCACCAATAATTTTAAGAAGTGTGATATGAAAAACATAATCTACGTTTCTTCGATTTTATTTGCCTTTTACATATATTATCGTAAAATCCCGATTATAAGCCCCCGTTTTTCAAATACAAAAACAGTAAAAAGTAGGGAGGGGCTTATAATCAGGATTATTGGAAATTTCTTTTTAAAAAGGTTGCGGTGGCACCATCTACCACCAGAGAATAAAACTAATATTTATTATCTAATCCAGAACTGAATGTAACTTGCAGAAATAAATCTTAAATTATTAATTTAAAATTATTTTATTATTAATTTAAATTAATTTTATTATTAATTTAAATTAATTTTTTCGTATGGTTAATATGAAAGACTAATAAAAAAAAAATTAGACTGATTTAGGTAAAGTAAAGGCAAGGTAAATCTTGAAAGGTTATCAAACATTAATTAATTTAGTGTTTATAAATAAGAGTATATATTTAGATGAATATTAAATGCATAAAACTCATTTTATATATTATTGTTAAACATAACATTTTACAAAAATATGACATCAATCTTTTTAATTGAAAATTAAAAGAAAAGCTAACATTTTTTTAAAAATGTAACCTTTATTAAATAAGTAAATAAAAGAACTATTTATTATTTAGTATATGAAAGGTAAATAAAGAAAGTTTACTTATAGATTCAATTATTTTTTTTAATGAATATTGAGGAAGCCTGTAAGAACATTTTCTGGAATTAAGACTGGTGCTGCCATCTATCGGGAAATAGGTTTACAATTTCAATATAGATCTATACTTATTTCATAGTTCTCATTCCCACCTCATTATTATTTTGTTAAAACAGAAGGAGAAGAAAGGAGTTAATAAATTTTGTGGTAAAAAAATATTTTAAAAGAATATATTTATTTAAAATCATTAAATATACATAAGATTTCAGAAAATAATTTTTTACTCAAAATGAAAAATTGGAGAGGGAAGCTTATTTTTAAGATTATGCAAAAAAACCCAAAATTGCCTAAAAGTGGGGTGGGGGCTTATTTTTGAGGGGGGGGGGCTGTGCTTATAATCGGGATTTTATGGTATATCTCACTTAAAAAATTTTTTGGTGGCTGTTGAATTAAAAAAAGTCTCACAATTTGTACCAAGTGGAGCTGTCTACCGCTTCAACTGTTGCCAAGTTTACAATCCACGTGACAGGACATCTAGTTTAGGAGGCTATGGTGCTGAAAATAGTACCCCGCAGATTATATGCAAGAAAATACAGTAATATACATACATTTATTTGTTTAGGATTCATGTGTTGCATGATAAAAATTAGCCAATCAACCATCTAATCTCTTTTTAAAATTAGTGTGCTACTAATTGTTATTTTCAAATGTTGTATGATCGAAACTTTAAAATGAAAAATTTAAAGTCTGTTTAAAAAAAAAAAAAAAAAAAAAAAAGTCAATTTAACAGTTCTGATTTTTTTTTTCTTCTGAATGTGAAAACAGAATTTAAACAAGTCCTTCCGGCTTATTCGGAAGGGTAGGTTGATTTCTTTTTTCCTTATCAAGTAGCCGTCATTTTGTTTCAAAATGGCGGCTACAAACTATTAACCCGTTAGTAGTCGCTAGTTGGTCGATTTGCCGCCCATACTTCAGTATTGCCAGATTTTTTTATTCAATAGCCACCAAATATTTTTAGAAGTGGCATTTGATATATTTAAAACTTAAATAAAATCAAAGAAACGTCGATCACATCACTTCTTAAAATTATTGGTGACAGTTAAACAAAAAGTGCGCAATCTGTAATAGGTGGCGCTGTCTATAGCGACTACTAACGGGTTAATGGACTTGGTAGAAATATCGATGTAGACTATGCACATATGGAGTTTTAAGCAAATCGGTTCATAAATACCTTTTTATGTGACTATTAAATTTTCAAGTGGATGGCGCTTTGAAACAAAATGGTGGGTTAAGTTGACAAATATATCAAATGCATTTGTGAGATAAGTCTACTGTACAGTACACATATAGTTCAAATTAATTCAAAATCTTAAAAGTCATCGTGTTGAAAAATTAAGTGGCTGCCACTTGGATCAAAATGGCAGAGAAAGTTGCTCATCTAAGATATTGTTGCAAATTTGAAATTTTTTTTTTTGTAGAAATTCTTTTAAAGAGGCTTAGTAAGTTGATAAAATTTTAGTTTTCTGCATTTCTAGTTTGTTTTAGCATTAAAATAGCATAATTTCCCCTTAAAAACGCATTAAAAAGATCAAATAAGGCAGGTAATGGATTTGGCGACAAATTTGGCAACTTTTCCCCCATGGCGACTTTTTTGGTGAGAAAATACTTATTATCGATATACCAAAGATGGATGCAATAACAAGATTGGTTCACGAGTTACGTGAAATTTCTAGATTTTTGTTGTTTGAATGATAAACCTATTTTTCAACTTTGATTTGAATTGATTAAGTATTTCAAAAGTTACCAAGATAAAAAATTTTCAAGTGGCCGCCACTTGGAAACAATACAGTGGAACAAGTTGCCCAGCAAACACATCCAAGATATTTGAAGCATAGGTTCATTGTCCAACTCTGGTTTAAATCAGTGCCGTGTTTCAAAGTTATCATTATGCTAAATATTCTAGTGGCAGTATAAGGGTCTGCGACTTTGAAACAAAATGGCGAAACAACTTGCCCAGCGAATATTTGTATGATAAGTTCATTGTCCAGTTCTAATTTAAATTAAATAAGTATTTCAAAAATTATCGTCATAAGAAATTTTCAGGTGGCACCACTTGGAAAAAGAAAAAAGAAGCGTAGTGAGATGCCCAGCAAACTTATCTGAGATATTTGAATGATAAATCCACTACCTGAATTTGATGCGAATTGATTCAGTATTACTAAAGTTACCATAATGACAAATTTTCAAGTGGCTGCCACTTGGAAATAAAATTGTGGATCAAGTCACCAAATAAATTTATCCTAGATATTTGAACCATAAGTTCACAATTCAACTTTTATTTGAATCAGTTAAGTATTTAAAAAGTTATCATGATGGCATATTTTCAAGTGGCTGCAACTTAGAAACAAGATGTAGGGACAAGTTGCCCAATGAACACATTCAAGATAATTATATGATAATATCACTGTCCAAATTTGGTTCGATTGGGAGTATTATTTCAGAAGTTATCGCGATTTTAAATTTTCAAGTGGGAGCCTGATTTCAAGTGGCCCGCTTAGTATAAAATACCCGGTACTTTCCAAAAAATAGCTGTTAAAATAAATTTGGTTGAGACCCTTATATGGTCTATGTATACATAAAAATTCCAACAAATTCGGAATACGCTTTTTACAATTTGAATTTGAAATTTTCAAGTGGTCTCCACTTGAAATCAAAATGGCGAAGCAATTTGGTTAAAAAACTCATCTAAGATATTTATAAGTTAAGATACTGTCCAAATTTGGTTCGATTTGGAGTATTATTTCAGAAGTTATTATGATTTTAAATTTTCAAGTGGTAGCCTGATTTCAAGTGGCACCGCTTACTTTAAGATATCTGTCTTGTCACTTTATTAAAAATGGTGGATATAGTTCATTAATAAACTTCATTGAGATCCTTATGTGGTCTGTATTTACATCAAAATTGAAACAAATTCGGAATACACTTTTTACAATTTAAATTTGAAATTTTCAAGTGGTCTCCACTTGATGACAAAATTTTCATTATATATATAGGTAAACGAAGTAACTGCAATAAGTCGATTTCTAAAGAAATCAACCTAAAATACAGTATAAGCCTCATAAAAATAACAATGACTCCGGTAAATATTTCATACATTTTTCTTTCCATTTTACACCTTTGTTTGATTTTTTTATTGTTTTCAAAATTCTTCAACCTGGGCAACGCCGGGTAGACCTGCTAGTAAACAAAAGTAAACAAAATTTCCCATAGAATTATATTGGCTTGGGCTTCCGGTGATGGTAAGTAAACGGCTCCTTAACTGAACAAATCTAGCAGGGGTAGAAATTAAGAAAATTCAGTCATTAGTCCACAGGACTAGTAATTTTAATATTTCACTGGTCTGTTTATCCATTTTATTATATTTTTAAAAATAATTAAAAATGTATGACTTTTTTTTAAATTAAAAAATACAAATGAAGTCTTATGTAAATCAAAAATTTATGCTTTAATAATGGAGCTAAATGTCACATATTTACCATAAAAGCATTATATTTGAAAAATTGATAGGTAATGTGTACAACGAAATACAATTACTATTGTTTTCATGTTATTATCTAGGATTAGTACCTTATTAACTCGCTATATATAGTTCGGGAAAATCATAACTTACTTTTTTTTTCTCTAGCACAAAAACTTAAAAGATTTTCTTATAACTATAGACCAAACAATTTCAAATTAAAAACTGCACCTAATTAAACTTTATGATGAAAATGTTTTCCTTTTTTAAATGCTTACTACAAAAATTTATGCAAAAATCTAAATTTCCTGTTCTAAATTCTCGCTGTTTTTGATTCCCATAAAATTTTAAATTTTCAGAGTCTTCCTGAATTCCTGGTATAATAGCAACGTGGTAATTATGCATATTCCTCGTTGTAAGTATTAATTTAAAAAATATATATTGTTTTAATTGCTGAAACTAATTTTGTCTCATAAACAGTAAACATTTCACTTTGTTCATAAGATAAATAAATTTGAATGAAATATTACCATCAATACATGTAAAAAAAAAAATGGAGCTCTGATGAAACAGCAGCTACTGGAACTTGTGACAGAGATGAAAGTTACATACACCAGAAAACCTTTAGAAGAAAACAGCAAATTAAAAAATTAATCATACATATATGGATACAAAACTTGACAAATAAAACTTAATTTATCCATACTTTTTTTTTTTTTTACAAAATAAAATTTAAAAAGTAAGAGAGAGAGAGAGAGAGATTAGTACTATTACAACCAAGGGCCTGAAATGGATAATAAAATGAAAAATGGTAAAATGCCTGAAATGGTAAATACAAAACAACTATCCTAAATACAGTTGAATACCCGTTTCAAGTTATTAAAATCATTTTTTCTTTTTATAATCAATACACAAATATTCAACAGTGAAAGTCAAAACAAAATAATACAATATATATACAGATTAAAAAGTATTTATAAGGTTAACAAGTACACAAGCTTGCTGAAAGTGACACACGCAGAAATGTAATACAACAATAAAATCTAATTTAAATTAGGGATGCACCGAATATCAGTTTCAACTGAATGCTGAATATTCGGCCAGCTGATTTACTCTTATATTCAGGTGTCAATCACCTAATTTTTTGCAAACTTTTTCAGTAATACCATTTACATTTAGTAATATATATATATATTTTTTTAATTATGCAAAAAATATTTATAAAAAACTACTATTCAGAAACAGTGGTTTATATAAATGTAGAAAAATATTAAGAAATATTACTTTTACTAGACATAAATAGTGGTGTAATGCTGAATTCACAAAGAAAATTATTAACTGTAACGCTTCCTAATGAACACAAAATTTCTTAAATAACAATTTCTTGTTGTGCCCACTCAAAAGGATTTAAAAAAAAAAAAAAAACAGAAATGCAGCATTTAAGAAAAATCAATTTAAAAGTAACAATGTGTTGGCTAACCTATATTAAAATTGATGCAAATGCCTCTTACTCTCATGTGGATATATTGTGAGATAGAGATGTGATTTTTTTTTGCATGTTGGGGTACTTCACATGCATTTTTAAGGGGTACTTCACATGCATTTTTAAATGACAAGTTCAAATTGCCATTTTATTACTTGTGTCATTTTTCTTGTTAGATTTGAATGTGATCCTTGTTTGATTTCTTGAAGTTCCCTAGCTAAAAACATCATGTGAATTATATATGCTCTTTCTTAATTCAACTGTAGAAACATATCGTTATACTGTTATCAATAAAGACAACTTTTGTTAGATATTATTAATTGTTGTGATTAATGTAACTAATAATTTTCTTTCATGTTACTTGAAACTAGATAAAACAATTGTTTTCATTTAAATATAATCTTTCTTAATTACTCTGAAAAATCTTCATTTAATGATAATTAAAAATAGCAGAATTTTTTCAAATGATTTAAAAATTTTAAAAATTGGATTTTTTATATATTCCAACTAGCCCAATAGTTTAAGATTCACAGAAACCGAATATTCGGTAGTATGGCCCAATAGGCCGAATACCGAATATTCGGTGCATCCCAGATATAAATATACTGATAATAATTTGCAGTTGCTGAAACAAAAGCTTATCAAAATTTGATGGGGGGGGGGGCAGAGAGGGAAATGCAAGACAGTAATAAATAACTTTAAGCTAAATTGTTGAATAGCTAAAAAATTACTGCGTGTAAAATGTAATTATATAGCTTACAAATAATGTCATATTACAGTTTCAGAATATAACACACAAACTTAATTCTAGTACCTATATAAATATACTTTTAGAATGACTCCATTATTTATCTTTACATTCATAAACGAAATATTTTACTCCTCAATATATTCATTTATTGGTAGTATACAGCAAAAATTACCTATTTAGTGCCCTTTATCACCACACTTAATTTAATAAAACTTCTGTTTATAAAAGGGAAATATATATAATATATATGTTACTGTTAAAGCTCGAAATCCGTTAATGTGCAGATTACCTAGTTAATCTACAGATTAACTAAAATGACACGTTAAAGTGCAGAATCAAGAGTTTTCCACATTTTAACTGGGTAATCTGCACATTAGCGGCTTCTGTATAGTTAAAGTTTAAATGTTTCTTTCGAGCCTTAGTTTTTTTTACATTCACAATGACGTCAAATAGTCATGCGATACAGATAGGAGAATAACCTTCAAGCATAAACTAAATCTTTTACCCCTTCCGCTCCGCTATGATTGATGAATAACGCAAAACGTGGAGGAAGCGATGCATGATTAGGTTTCTTATTATGACAAACACAAAATTTAAAGTAACAAGTAAGTTATACAGTCAACTCTCAAAAATCCACAACCCTAAAATCTGCAATTCTCTAAAATCCGCATATCATTTGCAATGTAAACAAACATTGTCACAATTGATTTGTTGATTAGTGGATTGCCAAAATTCAGCTGTATTAAGAGACAAAATATTTTTTCAACTGATGCTGATGAATCACCAATCACTCAACATATTGCAGAGGAGGAAATGATAAGTGTAATTATACAAAATTATAAAAAAATAAATGATAATTTAGAGGAAAAGGAGAAAAACAGTTTTCATGAAAGATTTTCTCTCATGCAGATAAATACTCAAATTTTCTCATAGCACAAACTTATGTGATTGACCAAGAATTGCTGACTTTTTTGCAGGTTATAGGAAAATAAATATGTATGAATATTCTTACTTAAACTAGTATTGATCAGACTTTTCAAAAATCTAGATAACTATAATATGATGTATAAAAATTGTTCTTTAAATTAAAATTTCATGAAATATTTGTACTTTTATTAGACACACATTATTTCAGATTTGTATGTATAACATATAAATTGTATCTTAAAGATTTGCTACTCAAATGATGTTCTAAGATGTAAATAAGAGAAATTAATCTAAAATCTGCAAAATTCAGAAATCCGCAAAACACTTCGTTTTAAGCTGTGCAGATTTTTGAGAGTGTACTGTAATTGTTTTAATTTTATTTCTTCTCTTTTTTAATTCTGTCAATATAAGTTTGATAAGGATCTGCATTTTATTAATGAAATCTAATCTTAATACTATTAGTTACAGAAAAAAAGTAGTATTAATTTTTAACTCTGAAAAGTATTATGTTATTATTTAATAAACACTTAATATGAAATTTTTGTGCATTTTTTAGCATTTCTCATTACAATATTTTGTTGTGTCTTTCAAGTTTCCTCTATACATTTTATATATCATGATTATATGATTATATTTTTATTTATTTATTTATTTATTTCTAATTTTGTTCGCTTTTTCAGATAATTTTGTTGTAGTTTATCACGTAAAATGTGTTAATAAAGTTTATTATTATTTTTATTATAAAATTAATATATTTGCTAAACTTGTACAGATATACGTATGTATGCTGCAAAATATAGTTTAACAAAACATTGGAAAACTGTCATTTTAATTTTTATTCATTCTAAAAAATATTAAAGCAGTTTTAATTATTTGAAGTACTTCTTAAATAATGCTTCTGATTTGTCTAATTTAATATTTCTACAGCGAATTAAAAATTGGTGCATAATTTTTAAAAATAATAATAATAGCAATATAAGTTGTTAATAAAACTTTTTTTTAAAAAAATTAATTTAAACAGTTAAATATTTCTATTTGAAAAGAAATCGTTACTGTATTACAATTTTAACATTCATTTATAAAATAGAAGTTATTGAAAGCTATTACATTTCATATTAAAAATGCATAACATCTTTAAACTTATATATATTGACAGAATAAAAAAGAGGAAACAAATAAATAAATAAATTGAAACAAATATAACTTTAAAAAGACATAAAAATTAAAATACATGCAGATTAAAATAAGTAACGAAAGAAAAGAAAAGAAAACTAATCTTTTTTTTTCGAATGAAAAAAAACAAATACAACACTGCAACACCAGAGATCTTATTTTCATTTTAACGAGTGCCCAGTAGGTGATGTGCAGATTATTTAGTTAATTCGCAGATTACCTAGGTAATTTGAGAAATGAAACAATTTTCCTCACTTTAACGAATCCCCCTAGTTAATGTGCAGATTAATCTGCAAATTAACTGATTTCTGCACTTTAGCTGTAACATATGAAAAAAAAAGTCTTTTAAAAATTAAAAATGATTTTTTCAAATTTCACAACATACTTTTACACACACTAAATAAATAAAATATACATATAAAAAAACAAAAACATACTTTAGTGAATTTTAAAGTTGAAAATTTATACATAAACCAGTAGAAATAATGAAAATTTTACTTTTAAGCATAACATCAAACACAAAAGAACAATAATAATAATACATATACATTATTTAGCATAACTTTTAAATATTTGAAAAATTTAAGCTAATAAAAAGTAAAAATTTACGATGCTTTTTTAAAAATCATCACACATAAAACTGCAGAGAATATTCAAAATATTATATATTATTTAGTGTTTGCGCCAAAATTATTAAATAATTTTATTTTAAGTAGGAAATAATTGAAACTTTCATTGGAGATTAAATTAAAAAGTTATCATAATGCACTTTTTATTGGAGAATACTTACAATGATGTAAGGAAACACTGCTGTTTCAAAAGGATTTGTTAAGAGTCTCATGCTCCTTCGGGTATGTGGGTACCCTTTGGACTTACATGTAGCTACAGTACTGCATTTCAGGGTAGAGATTCCTTCAATTTAACCACTACCACGTAGCTCATATTATCGACCTGCCTGCCTGATGATATGATACCTCAAAAACGTTACGTAATCTTCACGCATGCTGCGGAAAGTTTTGGTTCAAGTTCTAGCTGGCTTAGTAAATTTACCTTATTTGGCGACTTCTCGCTCATGAATAGATGGAGAATTTTTGTTTTACTATTTAGATTATTTTCTTAATTATATCTTAAAATATTAATTTTAAAAATTGCTTTGAGATGTTTTTTTTTTTTTTTTTTTTTTTTTTTTACTTTCATTTACATTTGATGAATTTTATAACATCTTCTGGAACTAGTACATTTGAAAGAAATATATTTATTTGTAAAAACTAATAGATAAATTTAAAAGAAATCACAGCGGTTTGATCAGTGGCGGATCCAGAACTTGACTTTTTAAGGGGGCTAAAATTTTTCAAAGTGTTATTCTATTCTAGACCAATAAAAAATTTACAATTGCAATATTCAATTGTGAATGTCAGTATTTATTTATTTATTTATTTTTTGCCTCTCCCCCCCCCCCCCCTTAAATCCGCCACTGGGTTTGATGTCAGTGTCGGATGGATATATATGCAAAGAAAAAAAAAAAGAAGAAGAATACATTAAGTTTTTACTATATAAATGTCATCTCGTAAGGAACGACGACATACTTGAAATCTACTTGATCACTACAGTCTACACTACTCATTTGTTTCTTATCTGTCTACTTCGCTCTTTTTCTTTCTTTCTTTTTCTTTTTTTTTTTTTTTTTTTTTTTTTTTTAAATAACCTGGAGAAATTACGGCGGGATGTGTAGCATATTCAAAAAAAAATATTCATTTATTTTTATTTGTACAGATAAATATTTGTACACATAAAATATTCATTTATTATTATTTGTACAGATAATTATATAAAAACTCAACGTTGACGGGGAATTTTAAATAAGGAAAATGGATAATTTCGGAAAAATAATTATCAAATACATAGATTGTAACTATATGCCATAATTATATAAAATAAAACGCTCCTGGGCTTACAGATTTTTTCAAAATTTAAAGGAAAAAAATAATCTGGTGTGTCACTCACACGACTTTCTCTTACTCTGAAATTTAATACTATAAATAAATAGGTTGGAAATTAAGAGGTAACATAATGAGTACTGTTATGTAAACCTATGTTAAAATAAATAATTCCAATTAGGCTTCGGAAAAGCTTTATATGATAATTAGTTCTCTGTGAGGGGGGCTACCGCCCCCCCCCCCCCATTTCATTACTGCACCTACATTTATACATTTATATAGAATTTAAATCTGTTATTAAAGTTAAAAGTTCACTTAAAATTATTCAGACAACTTTCCTATACAACATTCCTTGAAACTTACCAGTCTTGTTCAAAATTTATATTAATTTGAAAATACAACTTTTGGATCTCCTGAAATTATTCGTTTTTAAGTTACTCTAAAAGACACAGACAATAATCAAACTGTAAAAAACTCGACTTTGGTAATTAGGAAACCTCAAAACGTGTAAATAAATCAAAAACAAACGATGAATATTTAGCTTAAAAACAAACATTATTTATCATATGTCTATGAAGAATTCATTTCCATTCCTGTGCAGCTTTCCTGGATATGGTAAAATATTATAGTAAATCACTTCCACTAACAACAGAAAAGAATGTTATCGCTTAAATATTTGCAACCCTGTATATCTTTTGAAGAATGTGTACAAACCACATAGCGCACCAAAATACAATCCCATAGTAATAATATACGGCACAGCCTTAAATGTACTTCCATCAATTTTCAGCTATTGTCCTACGATAATCTAATTCTTTTGCGTAGCCCTGTAAATGAACAGTGGATGATTTCCCTGCCATATTCTACATGAGGCACGTTTTTATGCATATAAAATATATATATTGATTTCATTTGGTTTAGTGCAGTCTCTAGATGTTAAACTCTACTTACCTGCAATTTCCCCCATAGACGTAATGTATTTGAATTATCTTGAGTGCCCCTGTACCAGTGACGGATCTAAGGAGGGGGGGGGGGGGACAAAAAAAAAAAAAAAAAAAAAAAAAAAAAGCACTGACATTCACAATTGCATAATACAATTGTAAATTTTTCATTGATCTGGAATAACACCTTGAAAAAACTTCGCCCCTCCCAAAAGTTAAGTTGTGGATCCGCCACTGCCCTGTACACGAACCATTTGCTTCATCTCAACGAAAAGCGCGTAGTGTAGCCAGGGCCCGATTAAGCTTTGAAGCTAGGGGAAGCTCAGTATCATTTCGGGGCCCTCTTTCATTTCAGAAAATCTTATTTTCCTGTTACATATTGTAATATAAAAATGCTACAGACCAAAAATTGGTGTGTTTATAGTTTTTTTTTTCATTCATATATTTGGTGGTTTCTACACACAACATTAAATTCGTATAACTTATTAAGAACATTCAGATTTTTTAGTTTAAATAATATATTTTTCCCGAAATAGTGAGTATTTTTTCTTGCTTTAGGTGAATTTTCTCAGAAAAATTCAATCTCAGTATGAAAATATAAAACAGAAAACTCAAGACCCTGTTTTTAATCATTGTGGGGGCCCCTCTTAAATTTTAGAGGGGAAGCTTGTGCTTCCCGAGCCTTTTGGGTAATCAGGGCCTGAGTGTAGCATCCCTATATGATACGCATACACACTTAGAATACCGAGTTTGGAATTTCTGCTACTATTTGTTCTTGAGATATGCTGATAACACACATACAATACACACAGACACACATACAGACACACACAGACCATTCGCTTCGCTAAAAACTTGATTTTCGGATTCAGGGGGCCTCAAAGCGTGTAAATATAACAAAAACTCACGTTCGAAAATTTGACCCTAAAACAATACTTTCTCTACCTTATGATGGGTAAGAGAAAGTAAAAAAAAAAAAAAAAAAGGCTATTTTCACGAGAGATGATAAAAAAGGTGGTGGGCAACATTTGCTTATACTTCATATCTAACGCTACTTCAAATTGAATATTGATTTTAAAAAAAAATGTCATAATGTACAATAATTTCTAAACCTCGGGAATTTAAAAATTTACAAATTTTACATTTCATTCCCACGGATTAATTCATTATTCATTCCCTTTGAAATACCCCACTTCAATCGCATCGCATGCGCATGCAGCCAATGGCGCCAAATTGTATTCTTGATAATGTTACAGCAACCCTTCTGTCGTAGTTTGGTTTTAGTTTGAGTTTTCTACAAATCAATGGGCGGATGGATGATGCAACATTTTCCTTCCCAGTGCGCTCATCTCCACCTAGTGTTCAGTGCTGCCAGATTGAGGGAAATTTCCCTCAAATTTTGATGTGATTTAAGGTATTGAGGGAAAAAGGGAAATTTCATCTCAAAGAGGGAAATTTTACTTTGTGAGTTTTAAAGCATATTTCTTGGACTTTTTTCTCGAATTTAAACTATCCGAACCAATTTCTCTATACGCTGAGAACTTAAAAGCAGTATTTTTCATCTTTTGACCTTTTTTACTTTCTTCTATATGTAATATAGAGAAAGTATTGGATTCGCGAAAATTTTCGACCTCCGTTTTTTGATGGATCTACACGTTTTGGGATGTCCTGAACACGAATTGATAGTTTTTAGAAAATGTCTGTCTGTCTGTCTGTCTGTGGTTTATTGTTTTCACCTTATCTCACGAACCAATGAATGAAATTCAACCAAACTTGGTATATAGTTGGACCCTGGCGGGGCATTGTACTGATTAGATTTGGGATCAATAGCCCAGCAGGTGGCGCTGTGATCGCATTTTATGTAAATTTTTAACATGGCAGTATAGGACAAATTTTCGTATTTTTCACCGTATCTCACGAACCAATGAATGAAATTCAACCAAACTTGGTATATAGTTGGAACCTGACGGGGCAAGGTGCTGATTAGATTTGGGGATCAATCTTCCGGCAGGTGGCGCTGTAATCGCAAAATTTCGTATTTTTCACCGTATCTCACGAACCGATGAATGAAATTAAACCAAACTTGGTGTATAGTTGGACCCTGACATGGAAAGTGTCTGATTAGATTTTGGGATTAATCGCCCAGCAGATGGCGCTGTGATCGTATTTTATGTAAACATTTAACATGGCAGCATAGGACAAAATTTCGTATAAATGTACATAATGAGCGTTATTTTAAACTTGTGATTGTAAAATTAGTATGAATTATTGATAATAGTAGTATGTAACTAGGAAAAAAATTTTGTTCATGGGGGGGCAAATACCCCCCAGGGGGGGTAAATTTTCACAGTGGGTATCTTTCGAAAGATCTCGTTGATAATAGTAGTAGTTAACTAGGAAAAAAAATTTGTGCATGTGGGGGCATCGGTTCCCCCCACCGGGGGGGGGGGGGGGAAGTACCCCCCGGGGGGGGCGAAGTTTCAAGATGGGTATCTTTCGAAAGGTCTCGTCAATACCTTTAAAACGAATGGTTGAACCATAAATCTGTGATAATTTAAAACAAAGTTATCGATTTTTTTTACTTTTAACGAAAAAAAACGTAGAAAAAAATCGTATTTTTTTTTTTTTTTTTAAACGAAATTTAACCAAACTTGGTATTTAGTTGGTCCCCGACATAAACTGGTGCTGATTACATTTGGGGATCAAAAGCTCAACAGGTGGCGCTGTGATCTCATGTTTTCTAAATTTTTAACATGGCAGTATAGGACAAAATTTCGTTTAAATGTACATAAGGAGAGTTATTTTTAACTTGTGACTCTAAAATTAATATGAGTTATTGATAATAGTAATAGTTAACTAGGAAAAAAATTCTGTTCATGTGGGGGCATCGCTTCCCCCCTGGGGGGGAGGGGGGGGGTAAATTTTGAAGATGGGTATCATTCGAAAGATCTCGTCAATACCTTTAAAACGAATGGTTGAACTATAAATCTGTGATAATTTAAAACAAAGTTATCGATTTTTTTTACTTTTAACCAAAAAAAAAAAAAAAAAAACAGAAAAAAATTCATATTTTTTTTTTTTTTTTTAATATTGTTACTGATTGAATATGTATAGGAAAATATAGAAGAAAGTCTTGTGGTGGCCACAACATACTAGTTTTTATCAGTACAGTTTTTTGTTTTTAATTTTTACTTTCTTCTATATGTAATATAGAGAAAGTATTGGATTCGCGAAAATTTTCGACCTCCGTTTTTTGACGGATCTACACGTTTTGGGATGTCCTGAACACGAATTGATAGTTTTTAAAAAATGTCTGTCTGTGTGTCTGTCTGTCTGTCTGTGGTTTAGTGTTTTCACCGTATCTCACGAACCAATGAATGAAATTCAACCAAACTTGGTATATAGTTGGACCCTGGCGGGGCATTGTGCTGATTAGATTTGGGGATCAATAGCCCTTCAGGTGGCGCTGTGATCGCATATTATGTAAATTTTTAACATGGCAGTATAAGACAAATTTTCGTATTTTTCACCGTATCTCACGAACCAATGAATGAAATTCAACCAAACTTAGTATATAGTTGGAACCTGACGGGGCATGGTGCTGATTAGATGTTTGGAACAATCGTCCAGCAGGTGGCGCTGTGATCGCAAAATTTCGTATGTTACACCGTATCTCACGAACCGATGAATGAAATAGAACCAAACTTGGTGTATAGTTGGACCCTGACATGGAAAGGGTCTGATTAGATTTTGGGATCAATCGCCCAGCAGATGGCGCTGTGATCGCATTTTATGTAAACTTTTAACATGGCAGCATAGGACAAAATTTCGTATAAATGTACATAATGAGCGTTATTTTAAACTTGTGATTGTAAAATTAATATGAATTATTGATAATAGTAGTAGTTAACTACGAAAACAATTTTGTGCATGTGGGGGCACCGGTTCCCCCCCTGGGGGGGAAGTACCCCCCCGGGGGGGGGGGTAAATTTTCAAGATGGGTATCTTTCGAAAGATCTTGTCAATACCTTTAAAACGAATGGTTGAACTATAAATCTGTGACAATTTGAAACAAAGTTATCGATTTTTTTACTTTTAACAAAAAAAAACTTAGAATTTTTTCTTTTTTTTTTTTTTTTTTTAAACGGAACTTAACCAAACTTGGTATTTAGTTGGTCCCCGACATAAACTGGTGCTGATTACATTTAGGGATCAGTAGCTCAACAGGTGGCGCTGTGATCGCATTTTTTCTAAATTTTTAATATGGCAATATAGGACAAAATTTCGTATAAATGTACATAATGAGCGTTATTTTAAACTTGTGATTGTAAAATTAATATGAATTATTGATAATAGCAGTAGTTAACTACGAAAACAATTTTGTGCATGTGGGGGCACCGGTTCCCCCCCTGGGGGGAAAGTACCCCCGGGGGGGGGGGTAAATTTTCAAGATGGGTATCTTTCGAAAGATCTCGTCAATACCTTTTAAACGAATGGTTGAACTATGAATCTGTGATAATTTAAAACAAAGTTATCGATTTTTTTTACTTTTAACAAAAAAAAAAAAAAAAAAAAACTTAGAAAAAAAAATCGTAATTTTTTTTTTTTTTTTTTTTTAATATTGTTACTGATTGAATATGTATATAGGAAAATATAGAAGAAAGTCTTGTGGTGGCCACAACATACTAGTTTGTAATAAATCTAAAATGCTCTGAAGAAACTTAGGGATTTAGCTTTATTCGGCCTACATTTGCAGTTCCCGACTTAGACTGCCTGGAGCCCCGGGGCAAGCCTATTCTGGGGGGGGGGGGCTTGCAGTGGCATAAGAGGTCTTTAGGTTGCAGAATTTCTGCATACGCCTGTAGGGGGGCCCCTTGCAGAAGGGGGGCCCTGGGCATTTGCCTCCCGTATGCCCTGCCATTAGTCAGGGCCTGAACATTTATTTATTTATACTCATTCTGAGCATTTCCTCATTCCTTGATTTTCTCAGAAGCGAGCGCGAATACTGACTATTTTTATAGGGTTCCTGTAAAGTAAAAGGATACCTATGCAGGGCATTCTACCCAGGCCTAAGTCCAACAGGCAGGTTTTGCCATCTCTTAATTGAATACCACATTTTTTAATAGTGAACTTCAGTAATAGTTTGAAGTCTTTTTTACGATTAAATAATTATGGCTAACTATTAAAAAAAAAAAAAAAAGCGGCATTCAATTAAAGGACCGCTAGAACATATACATAATTTGCATTAACCTTCTTTATACCATTATCATCCCCATATTCAGTGCAAATTGTTTTACGCATAATTGCGTTAAAGCCTTGCATTTTGCTCAATTGAGGGAAATTTCATGCTAAAAAGGGAAATTTTTAAGCGAAATGAGATATAAAGCCCATATCTATCTTTATTAGTTTCCGAGATATAATAGCCAGACCATTCCCCACATATATACACACACACTGACCAATTGCCGAAAACCACTTTTTTGGACTCAGGGGACTTAAAAACGTGTAAATCAGGTGAAAACTCGATATCAAATTTTTGAACCGAATACAATACTTCCGCAGTAGGGTAATACGGAAGTAAAAATGCATATAATGCGTGCAATAGTGAGTAATGGAAGTCGTGTGGTTGTTTCATACCAGATTTTTACTTCCATTATCCGACTACCGTAGGTAATGGAAGAATTGTATTCGCTCCAGAAATTCGATATCGAGATTTTACCTGATTTACATGTTTTAAGGTCTCCTGAGTCCAAAAAAGGGGGTTTTGGCAATTGGTCAGTGTGTGTATGTATGTAGGGAAGGGAATCTTCTGGCTATTATATCTCGGAAACTAATAAAGATAGAACTACGAAACTTTAGAATTGAAACAGATCTGGTGTACAGATAAATTTTCCACATTTTGGTGAAAATTGGAAAAACGGAAGTGGGACATTCGAAACCGGAAGTAGGGTCGTAAGTCCGTATCTCAAAAACGGCTCTAACGATTTTCTCCAAAATTGCTGTATAAATACTCTTTCGAATGATATAGTTGGTTAGCTCAACAAAATTTATAGGCGGCCTGTATAAATAGCTGATTTCAAATCATGCAGGTGTGTTCCTTTCAAAACAACTGTATGGATTTTTTTCAAACTTGCCGTATTCCGTATTAACCCTCTTTAAATATTATTTTGTATGAAATTCTTGTTTTCTGGTCAACAACTAATTATGCCAAGTTTTGGTAAAAGTCGGTATCTCAAAAACGGCTCTATCGATTTTCTTGAAAATTGTAACATAAACCCATTTTAGATGTTCTTTCTCATGTACGTAATAAACTAATGACTCTTATGTAGTTATTACAGGAAAATTAATAGTCATCTTGATCAGATAGATCAGTTTGAGATCTCGGAAATTGGTGTTTAAAAAAAAAAAAAAAAAAAAAAAAAAAAAAAAAATCTATCTTCTCTCTCTTTCTCCCCCCCCCCCCCCCCACCTCTTCTCCCTTTTTTTAAATATATATTTAACTCGCAATGTAAACTCTGTTTTATATGTCTTTACACGTGTATTAAGAGCGGACAATACCTGACCTAATTTCGCCGGCAGCCTTCGCCCATGTTATTCTATGGAAAAATTCGTTAACATAATTACTCATTACCTAATGAATATTTTTCAATTCTGTTTTCACATTTAGAAAATTCATAATCGTTAAATTAGTACTTGTTTTCCAAAAATTGATTTTTTAAAATTTTAGTATTTCATTTTGTGATTAGAAAATAAGAAAAATGTATTTTGTGAAAAATCGCATTTTTGAACTCAAGATGTAAAAATTAAAAAAAATGAATTTTTAAAAAATGAGTACTCATTTAACGGTTATGAATTTTCTGACTGCGAAAACAGAATTTAAAAATACTCATTAGGTAATGTGTAATTGTAGCAACAAATTTTCCCATAGAATATGACATGGCATTCCCATAGAATAGACATGGGCGAAGGCTGCCGGCGAGATTAGGTATTGTCCCCTCTTAACTTTCTCTTACTGGAAAAATTTTAGGTGTCTATTTCATTAAGTCGATTCTATATCTTCTGATCCCAGTATCTCCAAAAAGTGCGTATAATGCGTGTAATAATGGGTAATGGAAGTCGTGTGGTTGTTTCACACCAGTTTTTTTTATACTGTGTATACTGCAATAAGCAAAATGAGGATTTTGAGGATATTTTGTAATACACTAATTATAGCATACTTTTTCCTTTAATTAACTGGATGTTAGATAAAAGCTCTTTTGCCAGAAAGTAAGCAAGTGATCAATATTATTTAGCATTAGTTAAAGAAATAAAATTCTTTAAACAATAAAATTTCATACTGGTTAAATTGAAATTGATTTCTTTAGTAGATTTTGAGTATTTTGGTTCGTGATCTGATCTTGAATAATTATTAATTCAGCATATATAATTTATAATTAAATTTATTTAAGATCGTTTCTACAAAAAATGAACCTATTGTATCTTACAAAATTACAACTTATTTTACATGATAAATTTTTAAATAAGAACCATTTCTTCCAGCCGGTTTTTCTCGTGGTTTTTTCCGCTATTTTTTCCAACTGGGAAGAAACTTGTCAAACCTGTTTTTAAGAAAAAAAAAAAAGGTTAAAAATGTATGTTTATGTAAAAATCCCCCCCCCCCCCCAAAAAAAAAAAAAAAAAAAAAAAAAAAAAATCAGATTTTTTATTTTGTTTTTATTTTTAATGTTTTGTTTTTAAAAATATTGTTGCAAGATCCATTCCTAATTCTTTTAAGTAGTGTTTATTAAGCATTCAAAAAATATATTAAGTCTTTTCCTAAACATCTGTAGAAGTTTTAACATTTTGAAGATTATGAATTCATGAAAAAATTCAAACTCAGGAAACGCAATTTTAAGATTTTAAATCTGTAAAAAATATATCAAAAACCACAAGAATTGCTGAATACATATATATTTTATTGAAAAAAAAAAAAAAAAAAAAGTAATAATAATAATAATAATAATAATAATAAAAACTAATATAGTTCAATTTATAATATAAATATTAAATAAATATATAAACTTTTATAAAAAAATATTCGGTGATGCCAAGCCCCCAGCCCCCTTAACATCACTATATAACCTACTATTTTCATGGATATTGAGAATAAATGAAAATATTTTATCAATGTATATTAGAGGCGAGTTCGGGCTCTATTTTGGCAATCCGAGCCCGAAACATTTTTGAACTGAGCTCGCCCGAGCCCGAAACATTTTGTGTGATCAGAGCCTGAGAACGCCCGAGCCCGATATTGTAAGTCGTACGCTATGCAACGCATACACAATAGTAAAATTAAATACCGTTTTCATTTTCAAATAAATTTTCTTATTACCAATCCTCAATTTAAATAACTATAAATGTTATTATAACAATTTATAATGTCTGTGTTTCTGTATACATGTATATATTTGTATAATATATATTTATAGTGTAGCCCATTGTTTATAACGATCCTATCGGGGGGGGGGGGGGGCAAAAAAATTATCCGAATGAGTGATTCAATGAGGCCCAATATAACGAAGGAGGAAGGATTATTGTATAACACTATGACATAATATGCATCCCGTTGAAAAAAAAGTTCTATTTAGGAAAAGGAAAGTCAAGGCTACTAAGGTTTGCAAGATTATTTTGTGATTTATAACCTATCATGACTATTATGGCATTACTAAAGGTGCTGTCAAAATACATAAAATTTCTTTTTTTTTTTTTTACATTTTCCAGTTAGTGAAGAATAAAATAAACGGAACTTTTAGTTTGAATCCGAGCCCGCCCGGAACCCGAAGACTTGCGTAAGATTTGAGCCCGATCGGGCTCGGGCTGAGCCCGTCTCATCTCTAATGTATATGACGTCCCTTTTATAGATTTTCTCGATTACTCAGGAAAAGTTAACTAAAAATGTTAAAAATTTGGTATTTAAGAATTATGTAACGTCTATATTACACCTCCCTCTTTGTTCATTATATGATTCCCGTTTTAAATCTCCATAATAATATTTTATGTTTTAATAATTAACCCTTTGCGGCGCAAGACAATTAGGATCATTTAAATTATAATGCCACCGGAATTCATGAACTAAATTAAACTAAAAGAAATTTTAAATTTTAAGGTTTAAAAAACCGGCATTTTCTGCTATGTTATAAACGTAAATTTTTGCTAAAAAATTTCCGGGATGAATTTTTGCAGCTGGATCTTAAATTTTACGTCCTCGTAGCGAGGACAGCGCGCGTTAAGGGGTTAAAAGTGTTATGTTTTAATTATTCAAGTTTTGGAGAAAAGAAATTTTGTGTTATACTCTATTATTTATCTATACAGTTTAAATTCAACATCTTCTAAATGTCTAATATTGTCTTTTTATATGACAAAATAAAAATATTGAACCTAACTGAGATTAAAAATAGAAAGCTAAAATTAATATTTCTTTTTGGGAAACTTAAGTGATAACGTATAGATTATTAGAGATCTGTTACTACTCAGAAATTGTGCAAAGCTGAAAATTTGTTTCAGTAACGTAAAAATAAAATCAGGGAAAACAAAATCAGAATTTAAACAAACTAATATTAATGATTATATGGAAGCTATATCTATAAATAATGTAAATTAGAACGATTAAAACCATTTATTTTATGGAAATTGTTGCCTAAATTAAAATTATTCTTAATAACTTCTATTAAAGGTATCAACTTATCAACTTCTATTAGTTTTCTATAGCACGATGGGTGATCTTCTTAGGGAAGTTTCACTGTCTATATCTGTGATCAACAAATAGGTAAATAATTTTTTTCTTAAGAATTTTCCTTCGTGCGCCCTGTACATATTTAATTCTGTATAAAGAAAATAAAATCGAGACTCAGAAAATAACACGGTGATCTCCAAAACCACAAGGCGTACTATAACAAGTGAAATGGCACAAATATTACTATTATTATTAATGCAGTGTATATCTAACACGGCGAACACAGAAATGGTATGATGCGGCACCGTGTTGAAATAGTCATATGATAAACTCTCTATATACAGCGCCCCCTTGTTGTGGAGGTGGTGTCCCCTCGTCGGGGAATTTCTGGTGCAACTATTGCTTATACGATTGAGCTGAAAATTTATATATATGTTATAAATCACTGCCGCACTAATTGTATATAGATTTTGGTGAGTCTAGCACTTAAGGATCCTTCAGATACTAGCAACGGTGCAGAGCTTCAAAACTCATAAATTATCCATTGTCCGAAAGCGACCCTTGACATTTTACACACATTTACAATGAAGGATATTACTTTTTATTGCTCTTTTACAAAAGAGACCCAATTTCGATCGCAGTAGGAGGTTTGTCAGCCGAGAAAATCTCTCTCCTGTTTCGCATCAATTCGATTCCCACATCAAAGGGATATCAATAGAAACCGAAGTTGAAGCCAGTCTCTGAAGGGTCCTTACAGATTTTTACAGGGACACAGCGAAAAATTCTTTATTATGATGATCTATAGGCTCAGATTATTTAAAGGGCAATAACGTTAAGTTAAACGACATACTATAAAGAGAAAAATACTCAAATACCCTATTATAATTTTCTCTTTTGTTTATTTAACAGCTTCTCTTACTTTAATTTATTTATACAACCGTTATTTATTTAATGTTCGGAAAGTCGAGTGAAGTCATTCCAGATTTTTTATCGTTTTATGAAGTTAATAATTATTGAATTTGTACGTGATGCAGCTCTTAGTACAAGGAAACAATGCGTGGAACTTCATGCAACTATATAATTAGTCGCACTTACGCTAGGTGCTAATAACATTTAAGCCTATATGATACCCAACGTTTAACGTTTTTTAATATTTCACTTTGTATTTTGTGAGATAGCTGTCAATAGGAAAAAGGCAAATTGGACCCGCTGTTTCATCACTTTCCAATGAAGTTCCAAAGTGTTTATGACTTCGGTTTGTCGTCTGCCCGCATTTTAATTTCCCTAAATATTAATGGAACTTCTTGAAACTGACGTATATTATTCAAGTTCCTTATCGGATATTTGATGTGTCCTTTTGAAAAGGGAGTAAATAGAACTATTGGTTTGTCTACAGGGATACTCGAAAGTATTCCAAAGCATTGCGTTCTGTGAGAAGTATTTCTATAAACCCTACTTTAATACATTTTCTTTACACAAAACTTAGTGAAATTGAAATACGTTATTCAAGTTCACTACCGGATGTTTCCTATTAAAAATGGAATATGCACCACTACTTGGTTTGTGTACAGGAACACCTGTCCTGTAAGTATTCCAAAGCATTGCGTTGTATGAGAGATATTTCTATAAACCACATTTTAATAACATTACTTTGCATACTTCGTGATGAAATTGAAATAAGTTATTCAGATGCACAAAAGAATGCTTTCTATAATATATATTGTATAGTATAATCAGCATTAAGATTTACAGGGCCGCATAAAAATATTTAGCACATTAAGGGCTATATAAGGAAATAGCTGTAATTGAATTTTCATTTTTATTAAGCATTTTGACGCTTTCTAACAATGTTTAAGAGTGAATATGATTTGAATTAGTCTATCTGTCTGTCTGACTGTCCGTCTGCCAGTGTTGGGCATAATTGATTGAAAAGTAATTGAATTACAATTGAATTACAATTAAATTACAATTATTTTACTGTTAATCGGTTAACAAGTAATTGATTACAAATAAATTGAATTACTTATTCAATAAATTTAATTAAAAATTACTTTTTTACTGCAAAAATCATATTGAAATTGACATTTATTAACACGCTAATATGATGAGTTTAGCGTACAGATTTACAGAAGTACTCTAAATATTCAGTTACATTAGACGCTACAGTTGGAAATTGCTGGAATTGCATTTCCGTTTGTGTAAAGCATTTTTATCACTTTCCAACAAAGTGTAAGAGTGATTAGAAAATCATTTAGTCTTGCATGATTTTTCATTATTATTATATTTTTTTTCTTTCCTCAACACATACTTCTGTTCTAATAATAAAATTTCCTGTTTGTTTCTGAATCTGATTATTACTAGGTTTCTGCATAGAAAAGGGTGACCTAGATCTACCAAATTTTGTACTCAAGAACTCAAGGGGTATCTTTCCAAGATACAACATCTGATCGTGCACGAAGCTCCATTTTCGATTTTGTTAATAAGTTATTTTGTTTTTTATAAGACACGCGGAAAATGACGTCATGGTTAAGAGAAAATTACATATGAAAAATGAACAGGTAAAATCGCTTTGTGAAATTGGCGTAGTATTTGATTCTAGATTTTTGGTTAACAAAAAAAAAAAAAAATTAGGTATGATAAATGAACATAAAAATATATCTTGTGGGATTTGGGAGGGGGGGGGGGGGAGGAGAAAAAATCCATTCGTTTGTTTGACTAATTGTTTGTTTTGAAACTATAATATAGAACTTAAAACTTAAGCGATAAAAACTTATTTTTACAAATAACATTTTTATTTCAAATAGAAAATACACCCGTTGTTTAACTCAATACATCGGGTTTAGGCTACCAGCAAGTGAAAATTTGCACGGACACACTTTTCACGGGTCACGAACAGACTGATGATGCCTGCCAAGAAAAAACATTGAAGGCATATGGAAGCAGGAAGTTGCTGTACTTTGATTTTCACATTCAGTTAAGTGTTTTTACTCGTCAGAATTGTTAAAAGCAGCACATCAAGTTGAAGTATAGAGACACTATACAAAATAAGAGACTTGACATGTAGGCCGATTCGTCAAGTTTTCATTCAAACTGTTGTATACAATATTATTACACTCTGCAGATTTTTTTTAATAACTCTCTCCATGGATCGCTGACAATAAATAAAACTATTTTAATTAAAAGAATTGTATCAGATGCAAATAAAAACATAAATAAAGTACTTTTTTAAGTTCTATTTTCAACTCTGTTTTTGTATAATATCACGTTTTGAGGTAATCTTACGAAAGTCCAATTTTTAGCAGTTGATCTGTATAATGCATATCTGTTATCAGCATAACTTAAAAGCAAAATAACTGCAGGAAATTCGAATTTGGCATTTTGAAATTTTTATTAGGTTGCCACTTAAAAAAAAAAAAAGAAAAGAAAAGAAAGAAAAAAGAAAAAAAAAATGCATGCACTGTAATTGAACGGGGGGGGGGGGGAGGAGAGTTGAGGGGCTATTGTGGCCACGACATATTTTACGTGCACCAGTCACAGTGTACACGACGGTCTTCGGTCGGCTCGAGAACCAAACCCACAATTTTCCAATTACGAGCTCGGCGCTCTACCGACTGGGCTACCGTGGTCCGGATTTAAGGTTGTAAAAAGAAATAAAAAGTGTCATATACTAAAGCTGTAATGCAAAATGGTCTAGATATTATGATTTTCTTTCTATTAAAAAAAAATATATAAATATTATATATTCAATTTGACATTGAATATGAAGATTTCCATAATAATCTTCTGCTTTTGTCTTGTACAGTGAAACCTCTCAAGTTGGACACCCCTATAAGTTGGACACCCCTCTAAGTTGGACGCTTTTTCTCGGAAAGGAATGTATCCATTAACATTATGTCTAACCCCTATAAGTTGGACACTTTTTCTTGGAACCGTAGGTGTCCAACTTAGAGAGGTTTTACTGTAATATGCACTATTAATATTCCTTTTCAGTGAAAGAAAGCAGCGAATAGGCGGGCAGAGTTCTGCATGTGTTAATAAGTAAAGTGAGTCGGGGAAGAGGCGAAGTCTCCTTCGGGGGTTGGTGAGCGGAGCGAGCAGGGGGCAGAGCCCCCTAGTATTTTAAAATTTTCAGACTGCACTAAGCATAATTAAGGTGACTTATATTTCTTTTTGTGCACAAAAGCACGTTTCATATAAAATACGATATGGAAAGCATTAATCCTTCGTTTAAAGGCCACACAAAAGAATTCTTATATATTAGAACTATGGTTTGAAAAAGCTTCAAGTTCATTTCAGATTGTGCAATGAATTTTTTCCCCTTGTGCTAAATTTGAGTGGAGTATTTTGTGCACACTCACTTTCTATGCTGTGTAGAGGTCTATTCAAAATTAAATAAATAAGTTTCTTTCTTCAGTCTTAGAAATATACGGTCCGCCTAGAATTGATTACGGAAGGATAAGTAAAGGCAAGCATAAAAGGTGGCCACTACAAAGAATGTCGCAGGGAATCATGGAAAAGTCATGGAATAATCAGGGAATTTCATGTTAAGTCAGAGAATTTTGAGAAATTTTGCGGAAATAAGCCATATTTGAAAGCTCGTTATTGTAAATTGCTAAATTATTTGTTAATTTTGTAAAATTTTTTGGGGAAAAAACATCGTAAGTCAGAGGAAACTGGTGAAAAATAGTCATGGAAAAGTTCTAATGTTAGTCACCTCATCCTGTGTTATAATATGTCCATAAAACTGTAGAGTAAGCGAAACAAAGTAAAGCGTGTGCCACACCAGAATATACATGTATCTATTTTTCTAGATTAAAAAAAAAAAAAAAAAAAATGATTTTGATGAAATTCTGGCAAAAGCAGAATTTAGTTTAGGACGGAGAACTATTAGTTTTTTTTTAATAACATTGTTATCAAATGGTTCAATTATATTTTCAAAAAATTTTCGATTTCGATAAATGTCCAACTATCGTAAAACTAGTATCGTAAAAATCCGCAGATTGAGACTAATAGTCTTCAGTCCTAAAAAATAAATAAAATAAACTGAGGGAATATGATGGTCAGAGTCGGTGTTGGAGGATACACCATTAACTTTTATAATAAATGCTTTCTTGCGGACCATTTAAGTTTATTTTAATTAATTAATATAATTTTATGTATTTAATTACTGTATATTTATATTGTTTTACTTATCTACTTATTTATTTATTTATTTATTTATTTTTTTATTTTTTTTTTTTTTGGGGGGGGGGGGGGAGATGAAATTGTTTTATCGGTAATTTTTGAACAAATTAAGCACCGAAGTGCGAAAAAGTAGAAGAAAAAAAAAAGTTCTATACGTATTAAATCGTACATTAATTACTGAAAAACACATCTAAATTCTTGTGTTGAATGAATGGAAGGAATAATGATTTTGCAAATTAACGCTATATAAATTGTCTAAATACGTAGCGATTGTTTCGGATTGAAATAATTAAGCGGGACCATACAAATTAGACTAAAAACAGGTACGCGCGAGTGCAGCATTGAAGCAGCAACTTTCTACCTTCAAGCAAAATTCCGAAAGCAGTAATTTTCTCTCTGCAAATATGCTGCTTTCGTACTGCACGCATGCATATCTTTTACGGTCTGATGAAGAATCGTGCTTATATTTTAGATCCGAAACAATTTTTTCATGTTTGTAAGCGATTTATTATGTTATATTACGAAGTCTTTATGATTTTTATATTTACAAAATTAAAGTAATTTAAAATGAACGTGCAGTGTTTTTTATACGTTAATCAATTCTTTTTTCGTTGAAAATTCGTCAGTGACTCGTCAGAAGTTTACCAATACTCTGTATTTTGCACAAAGTTGGGAAATATAAGTCTAATAAAGTTATCGCACGTTGCTGCGCGACTATCAGTATTAAAAACATTTATCACTATGGATACATTATCGAAAAAATATTAGAAACAATGCGATCTCTCAACTTTTATTTATCTTTGTTAAATTTCATCTATAAAAATAACCTAACGTGATTATGAGTCTGTGCATGTGATTTTAGTTCCCCATCATACTATAGGTATGGGGAACTTAGGTAATCGTGAAAATTTTCGACCTCGGTTTTTTGACTTTTCTACACGTTTTCAGGTGTGAGGAATCCGAAAATGACAAAATTTCTATGGTGTCTGTCTGTAGGGTGTCTGTTAGTGTGTTAGTGTGTTAGTCTGTTAGTGGGTAAATCCGTTAGTTTGTTAGTCTGTGTACACGATATCTCAAGAACAAATAGTCGCAGAGAGGTCATATCAGTTTTAAAATATTACTTTCGACACTGGCAAGAACCCTATTCATTTGCAACATTCGAATTTAAAAACTTCGTAAGTTATTAGAAATTTACGATTTTCTTAACATGCGAGAATAGGACAAAAACTCACTTAAACGTGCATTTAATGGAAACTTTTTACTGTAAAAATGTCAAACCTGTTTTAAAATATCAGTTTTGATGCCGGAATGAACATCAGTAACTATAAATATGCTACTTTGGAAATTTCGCAAGTTATTGGAAATTTACGAATTTCTTAACATTGCAGTATAGGGCAAAATTTCACATAAACGTCAATTTTGAGAGATATTTTCATCGTAAAGATGTCAGACTACTTTTGAAATATTATTTCGGACACTGGCATGAATATTAATGACTATGAATTTTCCAATATAAAGATTTCGTAAGTTATTGGAAATTTACGAATTTCTTAACATGGCTGAATAGAGCAAAATTTCACATAAACGTCAATCTTGAGGGATATTTTCGTAAAGATGTCAAACCACTTTCGAAATATTATTTAGGATACTGGCATGAATATCATAGACTATGATTTTTCCAATTTAAAAAATTCGTAAGTTATTTGGAATTTACGATTTACTTAACATGTCAGAATAAGGCAAAATTGAGCATAAACTTCCATTTTTAAGGTTCCTAAATACATTAGACAACTTCAAAATTACGTTTATGATATTTGTTTGAACATGATTGAATACAAATATTCTAATATGAAAATTTCGTAAATTATTCGTAATTTACGATTTTATCAACATAGCGAAATTGTAAATTTTTCAGATAAATATGAATTTTGAGGATTATTGCATTGGAAATTGTAGCATGAAAACTAAACAACGGAATTGACCCCGATAAAATAAATTAATAGATTATAATAAGATAAATATATCGAAGTGAACGGTGGATAGCCTATTAGGCGGGGATTTCATTCTGTCACTGTATCAAGCGTTGGTCAAATTCATTTCTTTTAACATGATTATAATATGTCTCGCACTAGGAATTTCTGAGAACATAAATATGATGGGGAACTGAGCAGAGTCCACCTATGCCAACTAGTTTTGCACAAAAACGATCGGTGTAAAAGTTAAAAAATTTGGTTTAATATTTTTAATTGATTAAAAATCTGGTTTGACTTTATTCGACTTTCCAAACATTTAATAGTTATCAGTCTTTGAAACAAATTTGAATCAATGAATAATTCAGTAAAGGACCAAACATTAAAAGTAGAATAGAAATTATTAAACGTTTCTCCTCGATTTCTAATATTTGTACAATAGACGGTAACGTAACCGAATTCTTTTGGATTTCCCCTGTAAAAGACACAGACCTGAAGTATATGGTTATAGGTCTGCGGTAAATGAGTATACATACTAAAAGTTTTTGATAACGACTATTTCGCATAACAAACTGAAACGTATTTCACTTTCAGTGCCTTTTAAATATTCAGTGAACTTTATATAATTAGCTCCAATTAGGTGTGACTAAATTATACCTCTGGGGGGGGGGGGGGGGGGATCACTGAAGAAGGGCAGCAACCTCCTGCGTGGGGGATGAAAATTGTGAAGGCATGTTTCCGGACCATCCTTAAGGGTGCGTACCAAACCGTCGCCAATTACTCATTTGCACAGTACTAGTGCAACGTTAAACCATACCAACTAACCAATAGGACGTGGTGTAAGGTGTAAATTATCGAGCAAAGAGATCACTGGGCCCAGCCCTCTTCAAGAGTAAATGACGAACCATCCAACCACAAAACAAAACTAGTTGGCATGGGTGGATTCTGCTCAGTTCCCCATCATATGTATGTTCTCATAAATTTCTAGAACAGAACATATTATATCATGTTAAGAGAAATTAATTTGACCAAACGTTTGACACAGTGACAGAACTAAATCCCCGTCTAGGCTACCCACTGTTCAGTTCGATATATTTATATTTTTCTAATCTATTAATTTATTTTATTGGGGTTAATTTCGTAGTTTAGTTTTCATGCTACTATTTCCAATGCAACAATCCTCAAAATGCATATTTATATGGAAAATTTACAATTTTGCTATGTTGATAAAATTTTAAATTACGAATAACTTACGAAATTTTCCTATTAGAATATTTGTTGTTAACTATGTTCAAACAAGTATAATAAATGTTATTCTGAAGTTGCCTGATATATTTATGATCCTCAAAATAGACGTTTATGCTCAATTTTGCCATATTCTGCCATTTTAAGTAAATCGCAAATTCCAAATAACTTACGAATTTTTTAAATTGGAAAATTCATAGTCTTTGATATTCATGCCAGTATCCTAAATAATATTTCAAAAGTGGTCTGACATCTTTACGATGAAAATATCCCTCAAAATTTAGGTTTATGTGAAATTTTGCCCTATTCTGCCAGGTTAAGAAATTCGTAAATTTCAAATAACTTACGAAATTTTTATATTGGGAAATTCATAGTCAATAATATTCATGGCAGTATCCTAAATAATATTCCAAAAGTAGTCTGACATCTGTAAGAAGTAAATATTCCTCAAAATTGACGTTTATGTGAAATTTCGCTCTATTCTGCCATGTTAAGAAATTCGTAAATATCCAATAACTTTCGAAATTTTTAAATTAGCATGTTTATAGTTAATGATGTTCATTCGGGCATCAAAACTGGTATTTTACAACTGATCTGACATTTTTACAGTAAGAATTTTCTATTTAATGCACGTTTAAGTGCAATTTTACCCTGTTCTCCCATGTTAAGAAAATCGTAAATTTCTAATAACTTACGAAGTTTTTTAATTCGAATGTTGCAAATAAATAGAGTTCTTGCCAGTGTCAAAAGTAATATTTTAAAACTGATCTGACCTCTCGGCGACAATTTGTTCTTGAGATATCGTGTACACAGACTAACATACTAACACATTAACGGACTAACGACTAACACACTAACGGACTAACAAATTAACAGACACCCTACAGACGGACACCATACAAATTTTGTTATTTTCGAATTCCTCACACCTGAAAACGTGTAAAAAAGTCAAAAAACCGTGACCGAAAATTTTCTCGATTACTTAAGTTCCCCATACCTATAGTATGATGGGGAACTAAAAACGAATAACTTTGTTTTACATTATCACAGATATATGATTTAGGCGTTCGTTTTAAAGGTATTGACGAAATCTCTTGAAAAATACACATACTGTAAATTTACATCCCGGGGGGGGGGGGGGGCTGGAAGCAACGCTCCCACATGTACACAGTTCTTTTCCTATCTTAGTACTATTAGAATCAACGATTTATATTAATTTTACAACCATTCGTTAAAAATATTTATACACATTTATAAGAAATTTTGTCCTATACAGCCATATTAAAAATTATGAAAAAAAAAAAAAAAAATAGGATGACAGCGCCACATGTTGAGCAATTGATCCAAAACTGCAATCAATACCAGTTTCGATCAAGATCCAGCTAAATACCAAGTATGGTTTAATTTCGTGCTTTGATTCATGAGATATTATAGTGTTCACAAACTTTTTGATACACATTTTGGCGATGCCCTATAACATGCTTACCCAAATTTTAATTTAATGTAGAATATACCCTTCAAATACTTTGAATCCATACGCCATATTATGATTTAAAGTCCCTATAAAAGAAATATAAGTCTTACATTCATCAAAATTTATACAGCAAACTCTATGCATCAAAATCTATACCTATATAATATCCCTACCAACTTTTAACTCAATCGGTAATGCGTTCTGATGCTATTACATATACATCATATAAAGCAAGTCTGAATAAAACTAAATAAATAAATAAACAACTGCATGAAATTAATTAGGTAAACTTTATGTTTTCTAGGATGCTAAGCTAAATCCCAAAATGGCTTCTCCATCCCCCTCCCTCATGTAAGGTTTTAAGAAACAGTTAAAGTATCTTACGCAGTTTTTAATTTGCAGACCTGCGTAATTTGAGTCCATAGACTATAATGATAAACAATTTTTCTTTCATGTCCTTATAAAAGAACTGTAAGTCCTATTCTCATCGAAATCTATACAAGGTCTTGCGCTGGTAACCTATAACTTTCCTATCCTACCAACTTTTAGTTCAATCGAATAAAGCATCTAGATGCTTCACGTATACTCGCACCCCCCCCCCCCCCCCCCCCCCAAAAAAAAAAAAAAAAAATATATATATATATATATATATATATATATATATAAAATAAAAAAATAAAAACAAATATATATATATATATATATATTTAGAATTTAGGAGACCTCAAAACGTGTATATATTATATACATTAAAATCTCCCAGTCGATTTTTTTTTCATTATTACAATACTTCCTTTGCATAGCATATGTTCGGAAAGTAAAGAGATGACTACTTCGTTGCCATCATATTTAATTATTTTTATCTTTCGTTAGTAGACAAATATTTATCACCACCAATGTATAGGTATATAGCAGACGAAAAATTCTCGTGATAAAATATGTTTACAAGGTTTCGCAATTTCCTGAAAGCTCGATGCTGAAATCTGATAATTTAAATATGACGTGCAAGCTGAAAATTGCGATTCGATCAGATAATCAGAAGCAAACTTCTGTTTGTTTTTCTTTCTTTCTTTCTTTTTTTTTTTTTTTTTTTTTTACTTTTTCCAGAAAAAGCTTCCATTGACAAAACTTTCCTCTGGATTTTTAAAGGTAGACAACATAAATAAATATACTCGTTTTGAGATATCCTGAACAGGATTTGATCATTATCTATTGTATATAAAATCGTTCTTCCTGACTGACTGAGTGAGGGGGTGATTCATCATCGCCCAGGCCAAACGCCTGGACCTAGAAGCATGAAATTTTGTGACAATGTTCTTTCTATGACATACGAATCCACTAAGAAGCGATTTTACAAAATTCGCCCCCCAAGGGGGGGGGGGGCAAAACGTGATTTCACAAAATCCTTCATATCTCAAACAAAAAAACAGATATCCATAAAATTTTTGCTTTAAAATGTAGCTTACAAATGTCTAAAAACCAATTTCTGGAATTTTCATAATTCGGTCCCCAAGGGGGCGGGGGGGGGGGGCGTGATTTCACATGCGTAAAACGCGATTTCGCATAATCCTATATACCTCAAACAAAAAAATAGATATACGTGAAATTTTTGCTCTAAAATATAGCTAATGCAAATATCTAAACACCAATTTCTGGAATTTAAGAAATTCAGCCCCCAGGTGGGGCAGCAGGGGGGGAGCTATGGGGCAAAAACAAATAGAAATACAGTTAGGGCTTTCAAAATTGGTACAGATAGGTTTTAGAGGCCTGCAAGTCGAATGGGGATATTTTCCATTGTGTAAAGTTATTAGGAGGGGCAGGAAGGGGGGAGGGGAGAGGGGGGCAAAAAAATAAAAATAGTGTCAGATCGTTCAAAATTGGTACATAGAGGTTTTCGATACTTACAAATCGATTGCGGATATTTTTGATTTTATAAAATTATTAGGAGGGGCGGTAAGGGGGTGGGGCAGTAAGGGGGGGCTATGGGGCAAAAACAAATAGAAATACAGTTAGGGCTTTCAAAATTGGTACAGATAGGTTTTAGAGGCCTGCAAGTCGAGTGAAGATATTTTAAAAAGAGTAAAGTCATTAGGAGGAGTGGGTCGGTAAGGGGGGCTGTGGGCAAAAACAAATAGAAATACAGTTTGGCCGTTCAAAACTGGTACAGATAGGTTTTAGAGGCCTGCAAGTTGAATGGGGATATTTTCGAAAGTTATTATGTCCGGGAAGGGGGGGGGGGGCGGAGGGGCAAAAAAAAAAAAAATAGAGTTAGATCATTCAAAATAGGTACATAGAGGTTTCCGATACCTACAAATCGATTGTGGATATTTTCGAATTTTTTAAATTATTGGAAGGGGCGGGAAGGGGGCGGGAGCGGAGGGGCAAAAAAATAAAAACAGAGATAGATCGTTCAAAACTGGTGCATAGAGGTTTTTGATACTTACAAATCGATTGCGGATATTTTCGAATTTGTAAAATTATTAAAATAGACGGGAGGGGGGGGGGGGCGAAAGGGCAAAATAATAGAAATAAGAGTTAGAGCATTTTGGGATTTTTTTCCGAAGGCAGTGAGAACCCGGTTCGACATTTTTCCTAATCAAATTTTGTTTCTTTTTCTTTTTTTTTCACGTGATAAAAATTAATGCAATTTTGAGAATTCAGTAATTATAGTGATTCATTTAAAAATAGGGACCAGCGAAGCGGGCGTCGCGTCGCCTGCTAGTATATATATATAAAAAAAAGTCCATCTATCAGTATCTGTGTGACAAACATTTGTAAACGAGTTTTGTAAACGAGCCACAAACATTATATGTGCATAGTGTAACCTGTAACCAACAAAAACTGTACAACTAATTCCGTGTAACTCATTCGTATTTGAACCAAATTTTACATCATTTCGAAAATTACAGAACTTCATAGGAATTCTTTTGTATGATCCTGCAGATTACATTGCTCTGCAGGAAAATTGGTCCCAACACCATTTTTGCAAATTCTTATGTAAAATGACCTCCTGAATCTGACTAGGGCGTCCATTTTGCCCTATCACACATCGTCTTTTAGGGATACATTCCTATTATTTTTATCACTTCTCGGTAATTTTATGGCTAAAAATTTGATTTTTAGGGGAAGGAAAGATTTTTTTAACTGTTAAATAGCTTCTGAGGGATTACAGAGTTGAGAAATTCTAAAACATCATTTGCAGCCCAGCAAGGGGAAAAATTTAAGGGGGATTTGCCATTGAAATTACATATTACATTTATTATATTTTATTAATCAATTATTATTATTATTTATTATACATTATATATTTTTTTGTTTTTAAGTGTTGAATTAATTCATTTCCATTCTCCAGATCACATTCATGATCTTAAAATTACCGAAAAGTGATTAAAAAAAAAATGTGGGATGGGATGGCTTTCCGAGATAAAGGTGGGTGATTGGGCAAAATGGGAGTCACAATCGGATTCAGGTGGTTATTTTACATAAGAATCAGTAAAAATGGTATCACAGCTCGATTTATATTTTATTTTATTTTTTTTTTTTCCAGCGCAGTATTATTTATTAAGCTTATGTACAGTCGGGGAAAAAAAAACTCAACATCCGCTGTAATTTCGTTATTAATTAACGCAGGAACATCTAATAGACATAATTCAACAGGAAATTAAATGCACTTTCTAAAAATGTCGTCAAATTTTGAATCAGGGGTCATCTACATATTGAAATGACATGAGCGCCAACTTTGATTTTTTTCAATAGCAACACCCAATTTCAACTTCATATTCGAATTTCTGAGAGTCTGGCAGTGCGGACTGCGGAAAAGTATACTCTTTGTATAGTTTAACTTTAGTATTTATAGAGTTATAATCAAAAATGTGTTAGGGGGTTATCTGTAAATGTAGAAAAATAAAATTAAGACCCTATAAGAAATAGATAAAATTTTAATGTTTCACACCGGAAATCTTTCAGGAAAAAAAATAATTATAAAAATTAATAAAAACATTTACGTCTTCCAGTTTCTTAATTATCCAGACTTCAGTTTTTTAGATTTGTATATACTTCAACTTCAGTACTTTCTTAGATAATTTTAGGTCTATTTAAATACATTACACTTGCGATTGGTCTAGACAGTACTCTTTGAAAAAAGTTCAATATTTTTCAAGTAAAAGTATTAAGGTTGTACTGATCAAGCTTAAATTTTCTTTTGTAGGTGTGACATAATATACGAAATGAAATAATATAGATACAATGCATAAACTAAATCTTTTCGGATAAATTTTTGTAAGGGCTCATGAAGTAAATATTAAACAATTTTAATCGCACGTACCAGTTTTGGGTCAGTTGAACTCTTTGGAACTGTATGATTCGTTTTATAATTTCTATGAAAATATAATTTCTTAATTAACCCTTTCGCGACTGCTGACGTAGATTCATGTCATTTGAAAATCTGTAACTCTGTCAGTGGGCGTTTCTTTCATAATTTGTGTGTTACGTATTTCTTAGATGCGCACCCAGTATTCATATTTTTGCAATAAAATATACTATGGATAGAAATATATTGATTAGAAAGAATATAATTATAATGTATATCCATTTGTAATATAATTGTGAATGAATACAGAAAAGTTGTTCTGAAATATTTTATTTTGAGAGAATAACGCCTGTAGGCGGACCTTACTGTCAAAAAGGCAAAATCCTGCGGTCGCAAAAAGTGTTATAATATATTTATAAAAAGTTAAAGTATATTTTTAAAAATATATAAAATTATAATATATTAATAAAATTTTAAAGACTATAGCATTTTTAAAATAATAATCCTTCCACCTGCAAAATAAATAAATAAATAAAAATGAAACAATATATGAAGCAAATAACTTTAACTATGACGGTAGTTAAGAAACGATTTTACAAGTCTGTCTTGCATTCCAATTCCATTCGTTTTTTTTTTTTTTTTTTTTTAATTGACAATTTTTACAATAAACCATTTTTCTATTTAAAACAGTAAACCCCACCTATTTAGTTTATTTTTCTTCTAGCGTTCGTTTAAAAGATTCAAAATTTATCACCAGTAATCGATGAAGTAAATACCACTTGTGCATATTTTTGTAAACATAAAATAAGGGGTTTAACACGAATTCATCACTCAATGTCACATTTACTTTTCTTTTCTGTATTGTTTTGTTTTGAAGAACGATGAAGGCGCGGAGCTTGTCTTCTTTAGAAAACAGGAATTCTTGATGCCAACACTAATGTCTAAAAATCATCATTTTTGTTCCATTTCTTTGCGTTTGACGTTGTTGTCATATAATTTGACCCGTAAATAAAAAATATAAATATTTTGTTTAATTTTCTTTGTTATTTTTTTAAGATTTGATTCGTTATCTCATGCAAAACTTTATAAGAGATGCCCCCCCCCCCTAAACTACCCCAAAAGAAAGATTTATTTATATCTCGAAAACTAATAACTGAAATGAGCTGCAAATTTGAACACCCATATTTTTCAGCATTAGGATTCATTTTATGTAAAAAATTAATATAATTCATAATATAATATAATTCATAACTTTTATGAATATGAATTTATTAATATTTTTCAGAATTAAAAATATTTTTTAGAATCAAAAGTAATGATTATGTTCGGGTTTCTTCACTATATCTCGTAATATATATATATATATATATATGTATGTATATCGATCAAGTTATTTTTTGTGAAGATATTAATAAAAGTTTGAAATATGAATTTAACATCAGCACCTTCAAACTTTGAATGCTTATAACTCTGTGAAAAAATAAGTAAAATATATAACCAATATACTTTTTCGCGTTGTCGCGATCCCAGGATTTCAAATATAAAATAAAAATGGGGCATTATTATTGAAAAAATCAAAGTTGGTGCGCGTTTTAATATGTAGACGACCCCCAATTCAAAATTTCAGTTCATTTTCTGAAACTACTCACAATTCCCCGTCGAATGATACCTATTACATTTTTCTACATCGATTAGCAACGAAGTTACATTGAGTGTTGCGTTTTTTTCCCCCGACTGTACATTTTTTTACTTTAACAGAAAACATGCTTTTAAATTTCTTAATAATGTAAGTTACTTTCATTATGTTGAATGCAACGTTACTGCGTTAAAATGGGCTTAAAAATTGTGCACAGGCTGTAAAGGTAAGAAATTCTTTTGTGCGTTCCTGAAAATGAGCCACATTGCATTGTATGCAGTCGACTCTCTGAAATCCGCTGATCTATAATCCGCAGCTCCTTTCCGAATGTAAACAATGAAAATCATGGTTAACTATTAACCAAATTTCAGTTATATAAAAATAAAATATAATAATAATAATAATAACAAAATAAAAAATAATAGTTCTAAAAAATTTTTGATTGTAATTCAAAAAGCATCTAATTTTACCAAAAATTTTGCAAAATATGCATTTTTGATTAATTGATTGCGTTTGTTAGATTGCAGGGGTGCAAAATTGGCGCAGAACTCATACCGGTATTTGTTTGACCTTTTTTTCTTTATTTATGAAATCGTTGGTTTAAGAAGAAGAAAAGTTTGTTTCATAAATGCCGGTATGAATTCTGCGCCAATTTTCCACCCCTGGAACTGCGAAAAAAATCGCTGGGTGTCTGTCTTTTAAAGCTGGTAAATCCATCAAGGAACGCGGTAGCGTTCCGCCCCGCCAAGCTAAAACAAAGAAAAACAAATGAAATTTACGAAGTAGGAAAGTCAATGGTGAAACGCTACCAGTGTATATTATGTCGACATAGCATCTCGGACTTTTCGACTACCTGTATATCAGCTCCTTGATCCCCAAGACCTATGATTTTTTGCACCTATGATTTTTTGCACATATCCTTAAGATAAATCATACAAATTTGCATGTCTTTCCGAATTAAGGGGTCTGACTGAGTTATATAGAAAATCCGAAATTTCCCGGTTACTTTCTTCTTTTTCTCCTTTTCCTTGTTAAGTTTAACAGCGACTGAGCCTAAAGTTCTGCAGCTATTGAGTGAAATTTTGCATAAACATTCCTTCTGACCTGTTTTAGTGCCTTTTGCAATCAAAAATTTTTTGGTCAATATTGTTGCGAAATTGTAAATAATTGTATTTATTTTTGTATATATTCTTTCAAAGAGGCTTAGTAAATTGATAAAATGTTAAGTTTCTGCATTTCTAGTTTGTTTTAGCATTAAAATAGCCTAATTTTCCCTTTAAAATGCACTAAAAAGCTTCAATAAGGCAGGTGGTGTATTTGGAGCCAAATTTGGCGACTTTTCCCTCCTTGACGACTTTCTTTAGCGACCTTGGCGAGAAAATCCTTATTATCGATATACCAAATATGGAAGCTGTAACTTGATTGGCTGACCGTTTTCTCGAGTTTTCCACACTATTCTACAAGGGTATTTAAGGAGTTGCTTTACGCCAAGTCAGTCAGTCTGAGATTAGCTTCCTCCAGTTGTTACATTGCTATTAAAACAGCTGTAAGCCTCTTTGGAAATACAGTTGCATTGCAAAATGTGTTAATGCTGTACAGTGTGTACTGTGGATTTGCTGCTGACAGCTGCTATTTAAGCTGTGTTTATTGGTGGAATTGAAGATGATACCTGATTTATAGACCTGTATTCTTCTGGAATTTTCTGCAAATAAAACTCCTGAAAATTTGTAAGTTTCACCTCTCATTCTCGGACAACTTACGAACCCCTAAGTACGCAACATTTCTGGTGTCAGGAGTGGGGTTGTCTGCCAATGGTGATAACTAGAGCTATGGAGCAAGAAATGAAGAACTTTCTAGAAGGGTTAGTTGCTCATATGAGTGGAATGAAAGATAGCCTGAGTCAAGAAATGAAAGAAATGAAGACAACACAAGAGAAAATGGAAGCTCGGCAAAGAGAGTTGAAAGACAGTTTGACTGAAGAAATGAAAGAGATAAATCACGGGTTGACTGAAGAAATGAAATCTAACCAAGACGAGATGAAGAGAGAGCTTTCGACAGTAAAAGAAGTAATAGAGGGTAAATTAACAGTGAAGGGAAATAGAATGGATGAAATTGAAGGGAAAGTTGTGAAGATACCTGAGAATTTTGAAGAGAAAATTTTGAAAATAGAAGAGAGTTTTGAAGAGAAAGCTATGAAGATAGAAGAAAATGTTATGAAGGTAGAAGAGAGTGTTACGAGGACAGAACAGAGTTTCGAGGAGAAAGTTAAAGAAAACTTTGAACAAGAGCTGGAAGGAAGATTTTCAGAGATAGAAAACAAGTTGTGAGGTTTGCGTGGACGCAAACTCCATCTTAGATATCTATTAAATAACTAAAGGTAAATTAGAGCTCAAGACTATGAAGTAAAATCAAATAATCTTTTATTTTGCTGAATTAACGGGAGGTAAATCTGGCCTTTCAAACTCAAGCAGTAGAAACTTTAAATAACTTAGGAAAATAACTACAAGGAATATCTTAGATAAATATAAGGTACTCTCACCCAGAGAAGATAACAGGAGTAGGTTCAAGGCTGCACTCTTTGACCACTCAATGATGTGAACACAAACTTGCCGGCTGGCTTCCCACTGCACGACAAATTTACAGGCAACTTTTCTATACCTTATAATTCACTATACACTTCAGACTAGCTAACTCCAATAGCGCATAACTTCACCCTTCGTATAATAATCCAACTTCAACAATACGTCACAAACTATAGTTTAGCCTAGCGTAAGAACTAACCCATCTACACCACCCCCCTTTACGAAAAATAAGTTCCTATTTATCCTTCATTCCACCGACTCATAAGTAAACAGAGTATTCGTGACCACAGCTCCCATAGATTTTCCACGACAAATTTAGCGATAAAAAGGGAGGTGTCTCAAATTTACCCCCTCTTTACGCCCCGCCCTTCTCCCCCTCTTCCCCCCCCCCCAAAAAAAATAAGAAGGTATTTGGAAAATAGCCTAAAGAAAACGCATGCCTGTTTTCAACATCTTTATACCTTTTGTATTTTTGGTAGAACATTTTGGTAAAATCCAGAAATTCCTCCCAAAATTAATTTTCCTTCTCCCCTCCTTAAAAATAAAAAATTGCAAAATCGCAGTTTTTTTTTTTTTTTTTTTTTTTTTTTTTTTACTCAAGTCTGATTTTTCCATGTGCAAATTTCCTCCCCATAAAGTAGCTTTTGGAGCCGAGTTATGCTTACAAACGTGTTTTTGTCTCCTTTCTCCCCAGGGAAAAAGGTGAGGGAGATATTTTGTAAAATCCCGTCAGTATAAGCGTCGGATACATCTAAACCATAAATGTAGAAAGAGGATTGTACTACCATGATCTAAACAATCCACGCACCAAACTTCGTGACTGCAGTTCCCATAAACTTTCCAGGACAAATTTAGCGCTAAAAGGAGAGAGGAAAGGTCTCGAATTTGCCCCCCTCGTGGCCTCGTAATATCCCCCACCCCCAGATCGAAAAAAGCAAACACCAAAATGGGTTTTTGAAAATATTCTAAAGAAGATGTGTGGTTTTTTTTCAGCATCTTTGTACTGTGATGACCCCCCCTTCCTTCGCGGAATCTTGCATGGAGTTCTCACGGACTTGATTGATGGCAGAGACAGGAAGTCTGGACTTTAGAAAGGAGTTGGTGGGTAGCGTGGTTTTTGAGTACTACCGACACCATTCAATCCCGATTTCATTGTCTCGTTTGATGGTTCCGATGTCCAGCGATTGCATCAAGATGTGGCAGACAGGATGGCGCCACGCTAACGGTCAAGCGACTGGCCGGCGAAAGCTCCTAGGTGTGGTCTAAAATCCTGAGGAGCCTATAGAGAGCCTGATTGCATCAGGGGGCTGACTCCCTCTCTCAAACCCAGGAGACGAGGAAGAGAGAAGATGGAGAGGGCCTCGAGAATTAAGAGGAGACAGATTTGATCTTGTAGATCTGGAAGGAGGCAGGAAGCCTGAGATGGACGATGAATTATAGTTTTTCTTCTTTAATATAAATATTGTAAATTTTTTAAATATTTCTTTATTAAACTAGAGAATTGTCTAAATGGCTCTTCCTTCCTGCCCCATCTTTGAATTTTTAATTGTTCTTAGCTGTTTGTTATTGTGACGCTACCACAGTACCATTTTTGGTAAATTTCTACTAAAAAATCAGGAGTTTGCAAAATTTCCCCCCGAAAATAGATCTTCCTCCTCCCCTCCCCCTTTAAAAATAAAAAATTCCAAAACCGTAGACAATGATTTTTTTTTTTTTTACTCATAGATTCTTTATGTATAATTTCTTCACCATGATGTAATTTAGAGCCAATTTATGTTTAAAAACGTGTTTTTGCCTCCTGCTCCCCCCTCCCAGGAAGGAATGTTGGGGAGGAATTTTACAAAAGTTGATAAATACTATTTTAAGGTGAGTAGCTCCTGCCAACTGTCGTTGAATTCTGTGCAGCTGTTCTCACGTGATACCCAGACAAAAATAACGTTACAGACATGCGGACACAACGACACACACTCACACACAGAGAAATATTGCTGAAATCAGATTTATCTTTCACGATGTGTGAAACGTGAAGATATCGCAATTTTTTTCGAATTTGAGAAATTTACCGACAAAAGTCTGATTTTATAATATAGATGTTACATCGAAAATGCAAAGGGGAAAAAAACTACTCCAAATAAAATCCCTGGTTCTATTAAATTTTCACTTTTGTAATCAAATTATATTGTCTTTTTATTAACCTCATTGATCTTTTTACTAACTTCAGTGGTCTTTTTCCGGCAGAAGAGGAGGGTAGAAGAGATTAAAGCGCATTTTTAAATTTCGATAGAATACTTTAATTTGTTTCTGGACTGTCTGCATTTGACTTTCCGAACATTAAGGAATTAATGGTTGTATAACTGAAATAAAGTAAGAGAAGTCATTAAACAAATAAAGAGAATATTATAATAGGGTGTTTGAGTATTTTTCTACGCATAGTATGTTGTTTAATTTAACGCTATTGCCCTTCAAATAATTTGAGGCCATAGAACACAATGATAAAGAAATTTTCGTTGTGTCCTACCTACAAGTTCTAGATTCATCAAAATCTATGCAGTTCGTCCAATGGTGATCTATAACATGCGTTTAAATTTTCAACTCAATCTAATAAGGTGTTTAGACGCAATCCCACTTTAAAAAATTTCAGCTCAAAATAAGGAATTTTTCTTTGTATCCCTGTAAAAAAAAACTATAAGTGATAGATTCATCAAAATCTATACATTTCGTGAGACGGTCACTTATAATATGTGTATAAACTTTCAGCTCAATTGAATGAGGTATTTAGACGCTATCGTACTTTAAATAATTTGCCCCCATAGGCCATAAAGATAAATAATTTTTCGTTGTGTCCTTGTAAAAAAAAAAACTATAAGTGCTAGATTCACCAAAGTCAATAGGGTTGATGCTACGGTGACCTATAACATTTGCACTAAATTTCAGCTCATTCGTTTACACGCTATCGTGTTCACGCACATACATACATACATACACTACACACATATATACTGTGACATATTCAAGGCTGTGTCCATTGTACACGACGGACTGCGTGAGGTCCATGGTGCCAGATTGTCTGCAGACTCGAGAAAACCGGACATGCCAGGCGGCTTTTCATCTTCCTAGTGTCAAAGGTCCCGCGATTTCCCGGATGATTTTGATGTGCCGCCTGCGCACCCCAAGCGAGGGTGGTACCCCGCCTTTCTGACGCAACTTGAAACCCCAATGAACTGTTGACCTGGGTGTAAACCTGGATACTCCTCATGACCAAAGACTGTCTGATTGGTGGTTGTCGTGTGGGAAGATTTTTGGAAGGACTAAAAATTTCAGATATTAAATCAGGGACTTGGATTTATGACTGCGTAGAGAACGGACGTTCTCCTGAATGTTTATAAATGTTACACATGCTAAGTTTTCACAGGTATCTGTGATGCATGTTGTAGGTTTTACAATGTTAAAAGTAGTTTTAGTAAAGTTATATTAAGTTTTGCAGAAAAGTATTATTTTTTTTTTTTTGTGTTTTACTAAAATCATATCTTTGACTACAACCAAGGTGAAAATGTTATCCACGCTTATTACTGACGATATCACAGCTGAGAATGTAAAGTGGTGGCAGCCTGCTGGATGTGTGTCTAGAGCACGGAGTAATATTAATAGGAGTTGAAGGTCCTATGGGAGAAATCTACGAAACTGTGATGTAAATTTTTGGTAAATATTGAGGGCGCCACTTGTCATTACTTCCTATCTCGGTGCGGATATAATGTTGTTTTCAATAGAATTTTGCCGGAGTACATTTTAAATTTTTAATTTAAGCAATTTATTTTTTTTGTAAGTGCTTAAAACTGCATAATTCAGATGTTTCAAATTAAAAACTTGCTCAACAAAGAATTATCCTAAGCTTGATGTTGGTAAAAGGAAATTAATGCAAAAATCAAATCGCTAGAAACTTATTTACTACATTTTTTTATACGTCAAATATACTAATAATGAAAAATTATAAGACCTCTATAAGATATCCATAATAATCTACATTTTCAAACGACACAATACAAACAATCTCCATTCTTCGGTTCGCAAGGATCGTCATTTTTTAAAAGTTCTCTTTCAAAGCAAAATTAGTATAAAATGGCTCTTAAAAAAAACATGTCGCTTAGAATACCCTATTTAATGAAATTTGCTTTCAATCGAAATTTTTTCAGCTTGATATTATTTAAAAAAAAATAATTAAAACGATACATTTCCCCATTGAATAACATTGCGGAAGCTGGAGAGAAGGAAGTATTGTACGCTGGCGCCATCTGTAAACATTAGGAAACAACATCACTAAATTTTAGCGTTACCTTCTTCTCCTGTCTTTATTACTCCGTGGTCTAGAGTAAATTAGACACGGCCCAAGCCTTTGATGATCAGACTCCGTAACAAGAGGATTACCAGCCCAATAGCAGATGTCTCGGAACTACGAGTGGTGAGTCCCTTTCTTTTTCTTTTTAAATATCAGGGAGGTCTTAGTTGTAGGGGATTAGCTATATTTGGGGTAACTTTCTTACAGGTGTTAACTGGTCATAGGAAATAATTTTTTTTTTTTTTTAGATTTTCAATGGTTCTGTGCTTCCTTTCGTAGTTAAAGGAAGAAAAATCTTTAACGAAAGTCTTAGGAATAAAAAGTAAATGGAATTTTTGTTTCTATTTGTTTTGAAAATTTGAAATTGCTTAACTCAATATTAATCCAAGTTAAGTGAGAAAAAAAAAAAAAAAAAAAAAGTTAATTAATAATTTTTTTTTTCTCTGTGCAAAATAAAAGGCATTTAAAATCTGGTTGCTTTTAATGTCATATTTTATTTTGGGGGTATTTAATTGTTTTTACTTCGTTTTGTCAATTGAATTTCAAAATTCACTCAGTTGTGGTTGTGATAGGAACTGAAGTTCAGTAACAGTGAAGTGTTTTATTGTAGTCATTAATTTGTTTATGTATTTTTTATTATTCTTGTGAAAAAAAAAATATTTAGTATCAATTATTATTTTTTTCCTTTTCTCTTTTTTCTTTATTATTATTATTATTATTATTTTCTTTTTTTCTCTCTCTCGAGTGCTTGATTGTTTTTTTCTTAAATGGCTTATTTAAGAAAATTGAATAAAAGTACTTTGCTATTATTAGCAACTGAATTTGAGACTGACGTATCGGAGGATACGAGAAATAAAGATATTATTCAAGCAATTTTAAACGCTTCTGATTACGATGAGGAAGAAGCAAAGGATTACTTAGTGAGAATTTTAAATGATTTAGAAAGAGTTGAAAGAGAGAAAGAGTTAGAAAGGAAAGAAAGAGAGAAAGAGTTAGAAAGGAAGGAAAGAGACAACATTAGGCAGTTTGAGCTAGAAAAATTGAGGCTTCAAAATGAGGCAGAAGTCAATAGCACAGCGTCAACGGTAACATCAGTAGAACCGGGTAGAAAACGAGTTCAATTAAGAGAATTGGTGCCTAAATTTGACCCAAAGCAAATTGACATTTCTTTATTTCTTATGATTTTTGAGCGCCAAGCGGTAAAAGAAAAAGTCGAAGAAGATTGTTGGGTATCCCAATTAATCCCGTTATTACCGACGGATATAGCGGAATTAATTGTAAAGGAGCCTGCGGATAAATTTGAAAATTACCAGCACATAAAAAAACTATTATTTAAGCGTTTCAAGTTGAGCGCGTTGGCGTTTAAAAATAAATTCGAAGAGCATAACAAAAAACCAGCAGCTTTATGGGTAGATTTGGTCTACGAATTAAAAGGTTATTTAGACAATTGGCTGGAAGCCGTAGATGTTAAAGATTTTGAATCTCTAAAAGAATTGATACTCACTGAGCAAATTAAAAAAAGGGTTCCGTTTGAAATCCGAGAACATTATTTAGATAATTGGGAAGAGATAAATAATGCTACGAATCTCGCCGAAAAATGTGATAAATTTGAAGCAGTCAGACGTGATCACAAAAAATTCGGACGGAAAAATTCCTTCAAGAAAGAAAAAACAAATTTCGGGTATTCTAAAAATAGTTATGACGCGAAAGGAAAAAATGATAAACATGGAGGAAAAGAGCGGAGTGAGGAAAATTTTGAAAAACCGAGGAAAATAGTCTGTTACCAATGTGGTCAAACTGGACATATAAAACCGCGGTGTCCTTTGAACGAGAAATCGGAAGCTATTGTAAATCATGTAATTACAGCGCATTATTTGAGTCCATCTTTCAGGCCATATGTTAAAAATGCTGTTATAAACGGGGTTTATCGTAATTATTTATTAGACTCAGGTTCGGAGATAGATATTTGTGACCGTTCATGGGTTAATGATCAAGATTGGTTGGGAGAGACGGTGAAAATACGGCAGCCATTAGATTCCGAATGTATTTCCTTACCTGTGGCTAGGATTACGATTGAGGGAGACTTTGGTATTATTGTGACTAAAGCAGCCGTGAAACCAATCGATTTGATTCAGGAATATTATTTAATGGGGAATAAAACCGCTAGGTTGATTGAAGCGCAGAGAAGACGCTCATTAGGTAAGAGTAAAATCACTAGTAAAGAAAAACTTCAAAATGAGTCTCATGTACAAACTTTCCATAAAAACAACTCTCGTTCGCCCATACAATCCCGATTTTCTAACGCGAAAGAAGAAAAGAAAAATGAATCCAGTTCAAACTTTTGGAAAAACCCAGCTCCACGTTTTGGGAATTGGAGAATGAAAGCCACGAAAGTATGTTTCACATGTCATTCACCAGAGCATTTGCGCCGAAACTGTGACAAAGTGAAGGGATATTTAAAGGGTTTTCAGGAGCCGAAAGCAAAATTTAAAAGGACTGATCATTTTGGGAAAGATAAGCGCATAGCCCAAGAGACCCGACTCTCAAATCCTTTACCTGTTAGACGTGTAACAAAAGATTATCCGAGAGACAAATTGTACAATGCAGCGGACGAACGCGAAACTGAATAGCAGGTGTTTGCTACTGGGAAGGAGGGAAGTTTCTTACAAGTTTTGTTTATTTATTTATTTTTCCTCCCTCTCTCAGAATTGTTAAGAGTGAAATATTTTCTTTTTAGTTTTTTTATGCAATTTTCTGTGTAGAAGTGTTTGGAATATTATGCAAAAATTGAATTAATCGTTTCTATGTTTTTAATTTTTTTTTTTTTAAATTTTCATATATAAATTTTGGTTAAAATGTGCTTTTAGTTAGAAGGTATTATGTAGAGAAGTGTTAACTGCAACGTAACAAAATTGTTTAGATGAAAAGAAAGGAGGTCTGTATGAGGAATTGTTTAGGGAAGAGCTGTAAAGAAAAAATAGTTTTATTTTTTGATTGATAACATGTCATTATTAGTTACGGATATTGAGTGAGCCATGTTAACTAAGATGATGCATATTGTAGGTTAGCTTTTTCCCATTGCATAATTTTCCTTTTAAAATTTATTGAGATTTCTTTCTTTTACTTATTTTTATTTGGGTATTTTATTTATCCTTACATCCTTACTGTGTGGTTGCATATTTTTTCCTTCTCTGGGAGATAATTGTCTAACTGATTAACTGAATGTCATGTCTATTAATTTTTTTTTGTATATAGCATTGTGTAGGAATATATGAAATTTTAATTCTTAGACGTATTAAATTTTAGCATTTTACTTTCCAAATTTATTTTATTTATTTCTTTTTAACTTGAGTGGTTTATTTATAATTTATTTTTTGTGGACTATGATTTATTTAATCTTTTTAAATTTTTGTGTGGTCTTTTTTGGAAAAAAAAAAAGTGTGAAAAGTTTTAAAAATATTTGAATTCTTCCAGATCTTGTATACAATTTTTATTTATTATTAATTTAGCATTTCAATTTTACGGTGAAGTTAACAATGTTACGTAAAGAAATTTTGAATTTTTTTTGTGTATATTAAGTGAATTAAGCATAATTCTGATGTTAGGAAAACTCCAACTGAGTGGATTGTTTTCAATTGTTTTTTTTTTTTATTACTATTATTCATTTTATTTAAAGTTAACTCACTTTTAAGGGGTAAAATTGGAAATGTGTTTTAATTTTCTCTGGGGGAAAGAGCTTTCTGGTGCTTAATTGAAAAATGGGGTTCGCCTACTGGAGTGCTATTGGTCGCTTACTGGAGTGCTATTGGTCCTACTGGTCACCTACTAGTTTGGGTCGCCAACTTGTGTTATGATATTAGTGTCAAGAGCTGGATTTTGCTCTCCATAGTCGTGCAAAATCTTTTTATGGGGAGAGGAGCTGTGACATATTCAAGGCTGTGTCCATTGTACACGAGGGACTGCGTGAGGTCCATGGTGCCAGATTGTCTGCAGACTCGAGAAAACCGGACATGCCAGGCGGCTTTTCATCTTCCTAGTGTCAAAGGTCCCGCGATTTCCCGGATGATTTTGATGTGCCGCCTGCGCACCCCAAGCGAGGGTGGTACCCCGCCTTTCTGACGCCACTTGAAACCCCAATGAACTGTTGACCTGGGTGTAAACCTGGATACTCCTCATGACCAAAGACTGTCTGATTGGTGGTTGTCGTGTGGGAAGATTTTTGGAAGGACTAAAAATTTCAGATATTAAATCAGGGACTTGGATTTATGACTGCGTAGAGAACGGACGTTCTCCTGAATGTTTATAAATGTTACACATGCTAGGTTTTCACAGGTATCTGTGATGCATGTTGTAGGTTTTACAATTTTAAAAGTAGTTTTAGTAAAGTTATATTAAGTTTTGCAGAAAAGTATTTTTTTTTTTGTGTTTTACTAAAATCATATCTTTGACTACAACCAAGGTGAAAATGTTATCCACGCTTATTACTGACGATATCACAATACATACATCACCGTAAAAATCAATTATCTTTATTTTCACATTCATTTTTTTTATAAAACATACTTGTTTTTTAAATTCATATTTTTAAATTCCTAATTTTTATTTTTATTTTATTCATTTTTTTAATTCATAATTTTTTAATTTTTTAATGAGTAATCGTTCTCAAACAATACCACTAAAACAACTCCAAAAAGTACCTCTTTTTGAAACCCTCGTCATCTTTCACAAAAACCACTCATTAATATTAATAACTAGCAGGCTTTGCCCGCTTCGCTGGTCACTATTTTTAAATGAATCACTATAATTACTGAATTTTCAAAATTGCATTAATTTTTATCACGTAAAAAAAAAAAAAAAAAAAAAAAAAAGCGAAACAAAATCTGATTAGGAAAAATGTCGCACAGGGTTCTCACTGCCTTCCGAAAAAATTCCCAAAATGCTCTAACTCTTATTTCCCCCTTCGACCCCCCCCTCCCGTCTATCCTAATAATTTTACAAATTCAAAAATATCCGCAATCGATTTGTAAATATCAAAAAACCTCTATGCACCAGTTTTGAACGATCTATCTCTATTTTTATTTTTTTGCCCCACCACTCTCCCCCTTCCCAATAATTTTAAAAATTCGAAAATATCCGCAATCGATTTGTAAGTATCGAAAACCTCTATGTACCAATTTTGAATGATCTAACTCTATTTTATTTTGTTTGTCCCTCCGCCCCCCTTCCGTCCGTCCTAATAACGTTACACTTTCGAAAATATCCCCATTCGACTTGCAGGCATCTAAAACCAATCTGTACCAATTTTGAACGGCCTAACTGCATTTCTATTTGTTTTTGCCCATAGCCCCCCCTTACCACCCCTCCTAATAATTTTACAAATTCAAAAATATCCGCATTCGATTTTAAGTATCGAAAACCATTTCTGTACCAATTTTGAACTATCTAACTCTATTTTTTTTTTTGCCCCCCCCTTCTCACCCCTCCTAATAACTTTACACTTTCGAAAATATCCCCATTCGACTTGCAGGCCTTTAAAACCTATCTGTACCAATTTTGAATGCCCTAACTGTAATTCTATTTGTTTTTGCCCATAGCCCCCCCCCTTCCCGCCCCTCCTAATAATTTTACAAATTCGAAAATATCCGCAATCGATTTGTAAGTATCGAAAACCTCTATATACCAAATTTGAACGATCTAACTCTATTTTTATTTTTTTGCCCCCCCCCTCTCCCCTCCCACCTTCTCTCCCCTCCTAATAACTTCACAGTTTCAAAAATATCCCCATTCGACTTGCAGGCTATTGAAACCTATCTGTACCAATTTTGAAAGGCCTAACTGTATTTCTAATTGTTTTTGCCCCCCCCCCCCCCTTGGGGATCAAATTTCGAAAATTCCAGGAATTGGTTTTTAGACATTTATATTAGCTATATTTTAAAGCAAAAATTTTACGGATATCTGTTTCTTTGTTTGAGCTATGAAGGATATTTTGAATTCACGTTTTGCCCCCTCCCCCCCCCTTGGGGGCCGAATTTTTTCAATTTTTTTCTTTCCTAAACCATCCCTGACCTATAAGGAAAAAAACAAAAAAAGAATGATCGAAATCGGTCAAGCCGTTTACAATTTTATAATGGACATACAGACAAACATTCATTTATATATATATATATATATAGATTATAAGAAAAAAAACTTTTTATAAACTGTGTTTTTAAATTTTCTGTTGAATCATAGAACTAACTACATTAGCACTTTATCAATGCGTATGAAATCTTTAAACCGATAGTGACGTCAATTTTTGTGAGATACATAATTTAAAGCTCACGTTTAATTAAATTATTTATTTAATCACGTTTATTTATTTTTATGTCGAAAGAAAATGAACTCGTAAATTTTTTTTGGCAACAAATAAATTATAGCTAATATTTTAATGGCTATTTATAAGGTATTAGGAGGTTATTATCACGGAGTAAAAAGACAGGAGAAGAAGGTAACGCTGAAATTTTGTGATGTTGTTTTCTAATGTTTACAGATGGCGCCAGCGTGCAATCCTTCCTTCTCTCCAGCTTCCGCAATGTTATTCAATGGGGAAATGTCTCGTTTTAATTATTTTTTTAAAAATAATATCAAGCTGAAAAAATTTCGATTGAAAGCAAATTTCATTAAATAGAGTATTCTAACCGACATGTTTTTTTAAGAGCCATTTTATACTAATTTTAATTTGAAAGAAAGATTTTAAAAAATGACGATTCTTATGAACCGAAGCTAGCTAAAACAGACAATTGGGAGGAAGGAGAATGGATGAAATTTTGTAAAGAAAAAAAAATAAACTTATTTTAGGTGCAGAAAACACGAACTCGGACTTTATTTTTCTCCTAGGGCTTTTTTTTTGTTTTTCTTATCACTATCATAGCCTGTTTTACAACTAGGAACGAAGCATTTATTTGAAACATCTGAATTATGCAGTTTTAAGAACTTACAAACAAATTAAATTGCTTAAAATAAAAAATTTTAAATGTACTTCAGCAAAATTCTATTGAAAACAACAGTATATCCGCGCCGAAGTAGGGAGGAATGACAAGTGGCGCCCTCAATATTTACCAAAAATTTAGATCACAGTTTCGTAGCTTTCTCCCATTGGACCTTCAACTCCTATTAATATTACTCCGTGGTTATTATTTTCATATTTTAATTAATAATAAGAAAACTATTCGAATTTTTTCGATTTTTTTTTTTTTTTTTTCCTAAACCATCCCTGACCTATAAGGAAAAAAACAAAAAAAGAATGATCGAAATCCGTTCAGCCGTTCTCGAGTTTTAATGAGACTAACGAACAGCAATTCATTTTTATATATATAGATAATAATGACCATCTTCTGTCAGGAACAATTCCGGTTAGACCGCTTCAAAACAGAGACTTTTGGTAGCCTTTTTTTTTTTTTTTTTTTTCTTAGAAATGCTATGTATTTTTATTTTTTATTTTTATTTAATTATTATTTTTTAATTAATCTGCATAAATATTACATCATTAGAAAGATCTTTCAAAACTGAACATTTTTTGTGCTTACACTTTTCCCTTAATCTCAATATGTAAAAAGATTTCAACGAAAGTTTATAACTACCATTGCAATTCTAAAATACCCATGGAGGATAAAATTAAAATGTAATATAAAATTCAATCATAAAAATTATGGGCTAATTGTTATTACATCATTTTCTTGCGATCATGATAATGTACTTATCTGATATAAATAAACAGTTGATTGTGACGTCATATTTATCAAATTAGTTAAAATAAATAAGGTTACAAATAAGGTACCTAAGGTTACTTCGTTACGAATATGGTACATTCATTTGGTACCTTATTTGTAACGAAGTTTTGATTAGATATTTTAGAATTAATTAAAATATGAAAATAATTTCAAAATTGGACATTTAAATTTATGATTGTTGCCAAAAAATTTTACCAGTTATTGTTATATATATATATATATATATATATATATTGAGGGGGGGGGGGAGGGGCATAAGATGAAATAATGTTTTCACGCGAAAAATACAAATTAAAAATATTAAATTTTCCCATGCATATAAAAAATACTTATTAAAATGAGTCGAAGAAGGAAGCGGAATAAGTACTGAGTTATATTACGATAAATACGATGTATAATATGATACGTTATATTAGATCTATCGTTCAGGGTTAGTAGTTATTTTCGTTAAAATAAATAGTTTGTTCGTTCGTGCGAATTGCACATTAGTCTCGTCAGGTACAACTTGCATATTATTCCCGTCAGGTGCAACTTGCAAATTAGTCCCCTTTAAATATAGTGTCCAGCAATGCTGGAAAAGCATTCGTTGATTCACTACCTTAACTGATTTCACATTCCGTCATTTTTGACGGGGTTATATACTAGTTAATTTTAATTCATTAACAACATCAATTAATACCCTCATCACGTTTCACAACTATGTCGGTTAAGCCGGAGGGTGCTCCGAGCTCCGTCAAGGTCGACGCCAACTCATCTAGACCCCTCAGATCATGGTGTGACACCCGTGCGGCTCGCCGTACATCAGTGCATCATCCTGCGCTAGAACCTGTGTTTCTCACCTACTTCCCAAACAGCAAATAATTATTGGCCGAACTTCGGCCGAATGTCCACGTTTGACTATTTTTCGTTCAAACGACCTCATTTCCTGACGTCGGCAGGAAGTGCTATATGTCCGCCCGGTAAACCACCGATTGATCATCGGACTCTGAGCATTTTTAAAACAACCCTGATGCTTTTTCTCCCTCTTTTCGACCATATGATTGTCTACTGATTACTTATCGACGTTATATGATGTCATGTGGATTATCTTACGATACCATTTCTAGTGTTTTACAATGTATTTTTCTTCCTTATTTTTAACCAAATGGTTGCCTGCCGATTATTTATTGATGTTATCTGATGTCATGTGGATTATCCTGCAATATCATATTTGTTTCGACGTTATATGATATCGTGTGGTTTACTTAGCGATGTTATTTGTAAATGTTTTAATGAAATTTTCATGTATATTCATTGGATTTCATACCTTTTAAAATGTCGTAGCACGTATAAAATATGAAATTGCTTCTGTTAATCACAAGTTCTTAAACTTCTTAATAAAATTACACAAAAGTCTATGTGTTGTTTAAGACTTATTTCAGCTTTTTTGAAAAATTATTAATTTAAGATTCTTAATCAATTACAAAAAACCTGCACAATTGTTTATGTAGAAAAAAGTTCAATAATTTTTCACGACTCGTAAGATAAATTAAATTTTACTTATTAAAAATAAATTAAAATATTAAAAATAATTAATTAACTGAATTATTTTTGATAATTTACTCATTAATTTTTTCGGTTTTTTTTTTTTCATTTTCATTTTAAAATTTTTATCTGTCTGCTAACTAAAATCACAGAAAAAATTATTTCATGTGAAAAGCCTGCTTTAGCGTTTAAAATTTTTGAAACTAATATTATTAATAAAAAAAGAAGAAGAAAAAAAAAAGTAGGATAATTAAACAGCAAAAATCAATGCTATTTCCTTAACATGACTTGGTTTAGAATTTACATATTAACATACAATTTGAACCAGACTTTTCCAAAACAGTATTTTCTAAAGTAAATTAAATATATAAAATTCTCTACTATAAAGTAAGTAAAAATATTTCAATAAAAAAAAAAAAAAAAAAAAAAAAAAGGAAAAGGAAAAGAAAAAGATATATATTATATATATATATACAAGAAATTTTGAATACGTCAATAATTGAAAGCAATGAAATTATTAAATTATCCTAAAGATTAAAATTTTCATTTTTAGAAAGAAAGAAAAAAATGCGTTATTTTTATTAAAATGCAAATTATGTGTTAAAACATGAAAATTTAGCACATGAAAATTATAAATTACTTTACAAATCTTGAAATAACATTGAAAATTTTCTCTCTTTCTTTCTTTTTTTTTTTTTCCTTTAAATTTTGCTATTTTTCATTATAACTAATTAAGTGTATTATTTTTAATTTTTACAAAACGTTTATACAATCTTTAAATACCACATAGCTTTTTGTATAATTTTAAGAAGAAAAAAAAAAAAATGTAAATAACACAAAAAAATATATGAAAGTTTTTATTAATTAATCATTAAAAGTAATGAAGTGATTTAATTATCCTAAAGATTTTAATTCATTCTTAAAACCCTAAATTAAATTATTATATGATCGAGAAATGGCATTGAAAATATTTGCAACATTAATTAACTATGTATTTTTTAAATTAATTAAAAGTATCAAATTTATAATTTTTCAAAAATTTAAATAAATCTTAAACATTATACGTTTTTTTTGTGTAATTTTAATAAGAATAAAAAGAAATTGGGATCAGCAGAAACAAACTCACAATTCATACATGCTATGATATTTTAAAAGAAATGAAAAATCACAATGAATTGAAAACAAATGGTTTTATACCTTGATTATATTCATATCCAATAAATCTCCAATAATATCCAATTTAAAATAATATATGTACCTCCCATTAAACCTTTTAAAAGAAAAAAAAAAGTCATAAACCATTACTTTAGAATTTCTTATTTTCTAAAGGGAATAAACAAAATATTGCTGCATAGCTAGATGGTTTGTGGGGGACTTTCAATGTCAAGTTAAAGAGGAGTATGAAAAAAATAATGACCTTGGCACAATAATAGTAAGCCAAATTCATTCAAAACTAACCATTTCCTGTTGGATATTCGAGAGAGGGATCATCTTTACGATTCTATCAGTGTTTCTGTGGAAAATAGTATAAAAATGTGCATGAAAACTATCAAGTTTTTTTTTTTTTTTTTTTTCTTATTTCGAATAACATTTTATGAACGCAATATATTCACAACCATATTATTAATATATATTTTATTCCGAAATACATTATTACATAAAGTTAATAAAGAATTTGGACATTAAATATATATATATATATATATATATATAATTATTATTTAAAAAGATTAACACACACACACACACGCACATATATATATATATATATATATATATATATCTTTTATTATGTTCTCATATTGATAATGAAACTAAAAATCTTATTACTCTGTTTTAAAGCGAAATTATTACCGATTCCTATCTACGTCTAGTTATTTCAAATAAAACTTGTACACTATTTTATCCTAATTTATTTAGTTTTAGTTGAATAAGGACTGCAAAAGATTCTTGACAAAAAATGACATATTTCTTGTATGTGATTTAAGGACTAAAATTCACGTTATTATACTTTCGCATAAAGAAATAAAGCAATTGTCTCTCGTTCAGCTGTTCTTTTTATATTATTATTATTATTATTATTATTATTATTTCTCATCAGACGAAAAGCCATTAAAAGACGCTACAAATATTCATGCTTGAACAGGGTTTGAACCCGGAACATGGCGCTTTAAACATTCGCATAGCAAATAGCTATGCAATATAAAAATAAATAAGTTGTAAAATGCCAGGAAACAGATGATGAAATGTCAATATAATCCGCAAGAACCTGTAGTCTTGCGGATTATTCGATATATGAATACTAGCAGGAGTATATACATATTTAGTATACTCATATAGCGCTGCTCGGGTTGAAGTAATGCTTAAAAAATTTTTGAATTAAAGAAAAAATAAAGCAAAGAAAGTATCAGAGGAAATTAAATTAAATTAAAACCTCCTCAGCTTTATAATATTACGAACTTGGTTATTTCTATTACCGTTGAGTTTTAGTATCAAAATTACTTAAACGTTAAAATTGAGAGAAATATTTAATGGAATAAAATAAAAGCAGTAGAATGAATCCCTACATGTACTATCTCAATAAGATCATAACTATAACAATTCGAATTCATTGTGAAAAAAAAAAAAAAAAAAAAAACTACACATAAATAATTAATTTAAATAAAAAATACAAAAAATGTTTGCACGTTCATTTTTTTTTTTTTTTTTTTTCCGACATACAAAGTCGACATAATATATTCACGTATTTATTTATTTTTGGCATCAATTTATTTTTCTTTTTAATAATTTTAAAGTTAAAATGGAGTTTTTATTTAATATCTATTCAACTAATTATCTGATTGAACTAAAAAATACGATGTTAGCTAGATTTTTGTCCTTATTAATTAAATGTACCCCTTTTCATAGTTAATATTTGAATGATGTAGCTTTGTATAGCAAACTTATAATCGGTACAGACTGATAAATTTTCAGCTTTATATATATAAATATCGTATAATGAACGGGAGGAATGCAATAAAAAATGTTATGTTCAGAATTCGCTTTCATTACCAAATGTATAGAGTATTTGGTGATGTTCTGTTTTAGAATAAGACAACGATTCGTCATATTATTATTTTAAACCAAAAGGATTTTCTGAAATAATATGAAAGATCGATTTTCTATGATAGGGATCTAGATTAAGAGGAATGTCTGAAGAGGAGGTCTTTCTAAGGCGTCTTAACCCCTTACATATTTATTGCTTTTAAAATATTGATATGGCCGGGCTAAGATTTCCTGCACTGACATAATTCAGACATTTTGTGGAAAATTCTACGGAGAAAAAAATATCCTATATTTTAATGGATTTTTTAAGTTAGGGTGTAGGTACTTAAGATTCCGGCAGATTATGTATGAGAAGGACGTAGCCCTGGATAAAAAGCCATAAGTGGGCGTCTTTATAAGGAATCCTAGTTCTCAATCTCATTCACGCAAGTTTTAAAGAAAAAAAAAAAAAAAAAAAAAAACTCCGGTAGGCCGACAAGCACGACTTTGGATGGAACTCAGGATCTTCCTTCTATCAGTTTGGAGAGCATAGCATCTCGGCCACTGTTTATAAATAAATCCAAATTGCTTCCTTTGAAGAGAAATCTTTTGTTTGTATTTATACCTTTGTATACTCTTGGCATTTTAAATTGAATATTAGAAAATGAAATAATGTTGTGCAAACATTGTATGATTAGATTTTTCGTTTTTAAATTTATCTCATTCATTAAGTTGTATATGTGTGTACAAATACAAAATTTAACATGTGTAATCGCATAATGTTTAGTAAATATTGTAAAATAAATAAGTAATAAATGTTTGAAAATGGAAACACAGATATCTTTATATATATATTTCTTTTGTGCGTGTGTATGTCACTGAACTCCTCCTAAACGGCTGGACTGGGTTTAATGAAATTTTTTGTGTGTCTTCAGGTGGATTCGAGAATGGTTTAGATTTACAAAGGAAAGTTGTAACTTAATTAGTTCTTTCTTAATTAATTTTTAACCAACTCTTTCAACAACTTTTCCACCTAGATGGCGTGAGTTGTCGTAAACACGATGTCAGAATTTATTTAATGTTGAAATGAAAAATGAATTTTTAACCGTATCTTACGAAGTGTTTAAAATATTTTTTCAAAATTAATATTTTTACAATCGTAACCGTATCTTACGAAGTGTTTAAAATATTTTTTCAAAGTTAATATTTCAGAATCGTAAACACGATGTCTGAATTTATTTAATGTTGAAATGAAAAATGAATTTTTAACCGTAAGTGTTTAAAATATTTTTTCAACGTTAATATTGTTAAAATGTTAAAATTAGTTAAAATGGTATATTCTTTTAAAAAATTCGTCAATATCTGTCGGAGTTATTTTATGTTAAAATGAAAAATGAATTTTTAGGCCATTATTATTTGTGCAGATGGAAAATGTACTAAAAGTTTTCCGAAAAACTTCACGATCACAAATGTTGGCGGATATCCAATATATCGTCGAAGAAATCCCGATAATGGCAGAAAATCTTATCATCTATGGCGGTCATCTATGTCAACAACATAGATATTGACATTGATAACTGTTGGGTGGTCCCATATTCGCCTCTGCTGAGCAAAACATTCAATGCTCATATTAATGTTCAGTTCTGCAGTTCAGTGAAGAGCATCAAATACATTTGCAAGTATGTGAATAAAGGCAGTGATATGGCTGTATTTCGAGTTGAAAATACCAATGTGAATGCTCCTCCGGTGAATAACAACGATGAAATAACACTTTACCAAATTGGCCGGTACGTCAGCTCCAATGAAGCTGTTTGGCGTATCTTTGGTTTCCCAATTCATGAACGGGATCCAGCAGTTCTTTATTTAGCCGTCCATCTTGAAAATGGCCAGCGCGCATATTTCACGAGCGAGACAGCGATTGATCGTGCTATAAATCCACCAAAAACTACACTCACCGAATCTTTTGAATTGTGTAATCGTTCGGTTGCTTTTTGGTGCTTTTGCACGGACATTACTCTATTCAGAAGTACCACGCTATTTCACATGGGCTCCAACAAAAAAATGGATGCCCCGCAAGCAAGGCACGCCGATTGATGCATGTCCCGGTTTATTCAAATCAAACACCTTGGAACGAGTATTTACAGTCAATCCAAGGCAGACTGAGTGCTTTTATCTTCGACTGTTATTGGTTAATGTCATCGGCGGCCCTTTGTCATTTCAAGATTTACGTAAAGTGAATGGACAACAGTATCCAACGTATAAAGATGCGTGCCTTGCACTCGGCTTGCTGGAAGACGACAACCAGTGGGAGTGTATGCTTGCTGAAGTAGGACTGAACTGTACAGCAAAACAAATTCGTCTACTATTCGCTATAGTGTTGACTACATGTTTCCCGGCCCGAGCAGAGACATTATGGGATAATCACAAAGATTCAATGACTGATGATATATTGCATCAACATCGTTCACGGTGCAACGATCTAACGATACTATTCAGTGACGCTATGTACAATGAAGCATTGATTGCTATTGAAGATCTTTGCATTATCATTGCCAACTTACCAGTCAGTCATTTCGGTATGCATTCAACAAATCGAAATGCATCTGATTTAATAAGCACTGAATTGAATCGTGAACTACAATACAATTCTGTAGAAATGGCAGCGATTGTTGCTCGCAATGTCCCACTAATGAATGAAGAACAAAGAACCATTTACGACCGCATCATGCTCGCAGTTTTGGCAGGACAAGGTGGATTCTTTTTTTTGGGGGGGGGGGGGGTGCACCAGGTGGAACTGGCAAAACATTCCTTATTTCGCTAATTCTCGCCGAAATACGATCAAATAATGGCATCGCACTAGCTGTTGCATCATCTGGCATTGTGGCAACTTTATTGGTTGGAGGCAGAACAGCTCATTCATTATTTAAACTGCCACTAAATATTCAAAATAACCCAGACGCAGTGTGTAACATAAAAAAACAATCGTCCATGGCCACAGTGCTGAAATAGTGTAAAATTCTTATCTGGGATGAAAGCACTATGGCACACAAACATTCGATTGAGGCGTCGAACAGGACATTGAGAGATATAAAAAACAACGACAAACTATTTGGCGGCACTCTGTTACTCTTTTCAGGTGATTTCAGACAAGCACTTCCCGTTATTCCGCGTTCAACATACGCTGATGAGATCAACGCGTGCTTAAAATCATCGTCATTGTGGCTTAATGTTGAAAAAGTACAACTGAAAGTAAATTTGTGTGTTCAAAAGCTTCAAGATCCATCCGCTGAAACATTCTCAAAACAATTGTTAGATATCGGCGATGGAAAAGTTACTACAGATGAAACTGGATGCATAAAATTACCGACCGATTTCTGCTTAATCTTTGATTTTCAAGATGCTCTTATTGACCAGATATTTCCCGATGTACACAGACGATACACAAATCATGAGTGGCTGGCAGAAAGAGCAATTTTAGCAGCAAAAAATCTGGACGTCAACGAATTGAATCTCAAGATACAACATTTGTTACCAGGAGACTTGGTTTCATACAAATCTAATGATACAGTTTGCGATGCCACCGAAGCTGTAAATTATCCAACAAAGTTTTTAAACTCATTGGATTTACCAGGCATGCCACCGCATATTTTACAACTCAAGGTTGGATCTCCGGTTATTTTGCTTCGTAATTTGAACCCACCACGGTTGTGCAACGGCACGCGATTAGTCATAAAAGAATTAATGAAAAATGTTATCGAAGCCATCATTTTAAATGACAAATTCTGAGGTGAAAATATATTACTACTGCGAATCCCTATTATACCCACAGATGTGCCAATTCAATTTAAACGCCCTCAATTTCCAATTAGATTGGCATTTGCAATGACTATCAATAAGTCTCAGGGCCAAACGATGTCTGTCTGTGGCTTAGATTTGAGCACATCATGTTTTTCACACGGACAATTATACGTGGCTCTCGAGTGGGCAAACCATCCAGTTTGTTTGTATTGGCGAAAGATGGGATAACAAAAAATATTGTACACTCTGTTGCATTAAGGGATTGATATTGTTTTTTAGTAATATTGTTATAAGTAGCGATATGTATATAATTTTAAAGAATCAATTTTAATAAATTAAAAAAATAAATGATTGGTGTTTTGTTATTTTTATATTCTTTCACCGTTCACAGCGCTCCATACATCTTCCACTTATATACCACATCCTTACACACTTACAATAAGTTAGTTATATATATATATCTGTTATATATATATACTAGCTGACCCGACAAACGTTGTTTTGTCATATAAATTATTTCTAGAGAATATTTTGCTAGAAAAAAATAACTAACTTATTGTAAGTGTGTAAGGATGTGGTATATAAGTGGAAGATGTATGGAGCGCTGTGAACGGTGAAAGAATATAAAAATAACAAAACACCAATCATTTAATTTTTTTATTTATTAAAATTGATTCTTTAAAATTATATACATATCGCTACTTATAACAATATTACTAAAAAACAATATCAATCCCTTAATGCAACAGAGTGTACAATATTTTTTGTTATCCCATCTTTCGCCAATACAAACAAACTGGATGGTTTGCCCACTCGAGAGCCACGTATAATTGTCCGTGTGAAAAACATGATGTGCTCAAATCTAAGCCACAGACAGACATCGTTTGGCCCTGAGACTTATTGATAGTCATTGCAAATGCCAATCTAATTGGAAATTGAGGGTGTTTAAATTGAATTGGCACATCTGTGGGTATAATAGGGATTCGCAGTAGTAATATATTTTCACCTCGGAATTTGTCATTTAAAATGATGGCTTCGATAACATTTTTCATTAATTCTTTTATGACTAATCGCGTGCCGTTGCACAACCGTGGTGGGTTCAAATTACGAAGCAAAATAACCGGAGATCCAACCTTGAGTTGTAAAATATGCGGTGGCATGCCTGGTAAATCCAATGAGTTTAAAAACTTTGTTGGATAATTTACAGCTTCGGTGGCATCGCAAACTGTATCATTAGATTTGTATGAAACCAAGTCTCCTGGTAACAAATGTTGTATCTTGAGATTCAATTCGTTGACGTCCAGATTTTTTGCTGCTAAAATTGCTCTTTCTGCCAGCCACTCATGATTTGTGTATCGTCTGTGTATATCGGGAAATATCTGGTCAATAAGAGCATCTTGAGAATCAATGATTAAGCAGAAATCGGTCGGTAATTTTATGCATCCAGTTTCATCTGTAGTAACTTTTCCATCGCCGATATCTAACAATTGTTTTGAGAATGTTTCAGCGGATGGATCTTGAAGCTTTTGAACGCACAAATTTACTTTCAGTTGTACTTTTTCAACGTTAAGCCACAATGACGATGATTTTAAGCACGCGTTGATCTCATCAGCGTATGTTGAACGCGGAATAACGGGAAGTGCTTGTCTGAAATCACCTGAAAAGAGTAACAGAGTGCCGCCAAATAGTTTGTCGTTGTTTTTTATATCTTTCAATGTCCTGTTCGACGCCTCAATCGAATGTTTGTGTGCCATAGTGCTTTCATCCCAGATAAGAATTTTACACTATTTCAGCACTGTGGCCATGGACGATTGTTTTTTTATGTTTCACACTGCGTCTGGGTTATTTTGAATATTTAGTGGCAGTTTAAATAATGAATGAGCTGTTCTGCCTCCAACCAATAAAGTTGCCACAATGCCAGATGATGCAACAGCTAGTGCGATGCCATTATTTGATCGTATTTCGGCGAGAATTAGCGAAATAAGGAATGTTTTGCCAGTTCCACCTGGTGCACCCCCCAAAAAAAAGAATCCACCTTGTCCTGCCAAAACTGCGAGCATGATGCGGTCGTAAATGGTTCTTTGTTCTTCATTCATTAGTGGGACATTGCGAGCAACAATCGCTGCCATTTCTACAGAATTGTATTGTAGTTCACGATTCAATTCAGTGCTTATTAAATCAGATGCATTTCGATTTGTTGAATGCATACCGAAATGACTGACTGGTAAGTTGGCAATGATAATGCAAAGATCTTCAATAGCAATCAATGCTTCATTGTACATAGCGTCACTGAATAGTATCGTTAGATCGTTGCACCGTGAACGATGTTGATGCAATATATCATCAGTCATTGAATCTTTGTGATTATCCCATAATGTCTCTGCTCGGGCCGGGAAACATGTAGTCAACACTATAGCGAATAGTAGACGAATTTGTTTTGCTGTACAGTTCAGTCCTACTTCAGCAAGCATACAATCCCACTGGTTGTCGTCTTCCAGCAAGCCGAGTGCAAGGCACGCATCTTTATACGTTGGATACTGTTGTCCATTCACTTTACGTAAATCTTGAAATGACAAAGGGCCGCCGATGACATTAACCAATAACAGTCGAAGATAAAAGCACTCAGTCTGCCTTGGATTGACTGTAAATACTCGTTCCAAGGTGTTTGATTTGAATAAACCGGGACATGCATCAATCGGCGTGCCTTGCTTGCGGGGCATCCATTTTTTTGTTGGAGCCCATGTGAAATAGCGTGGTACTTCTGAATAGAGTAATGTCCGTGCAAAAGCACCAAAAAGCATCCGAACGATTACACAATTCAAAAAATTCGGTGAGTGTAGTTTTTGGTGGATTTATAGCACGATCAATCGCTGTCTCGCTCGTGAAATATACGAGCTGGCCATTTTCAAGATGGACGGCTAAATAAAGAACTGCTGGATCCCGTTCATGAATTGGGAAACCAAAGATACGCCAAACAGCTTCATTGGAGCTGACGTACCGGCCAATTTGGTAAAGTGTTATTTCATCGTTGTTATTCACCGGAGGAGCATTCACATTGGTATTTTCAACTCGAAATACAGCCATATCACTGCCTTTATTCACATACTTGCAAATGTATTTGATGCTCTTCACTGAACTGCAGAACTGAACATTAATATGAGCATTGAATGTTTTGCTCAGCAGAGGCGAATATGGGACCACCCAACAGTTATCAATGTCAATATCTATGTTGTTGACATAGATGACCGCCATAGATGATAAGATTGTCTGCCATTATCGGGATTTCTTCGACGATATATTGGATATCCGTCAACATTTGTGATCGTGAAGTTTTTCGGAAAACTTTTAGTACATTTTCCATCTGCACAAATAATAATGGCCTAAAAATTTATTTTTCATTTTAACTTAAAATAACTCCGTCGGATATTGACGAATTTTTTAAAAGAATATACCATTTTAACTAATTTTAACATTTTAACAATATTAACGTTGAAAAAATATTTTAAACACTTACGGTTAAAAATTCATTTTTCATTTCAACATTAAATAAATTCTGACATCGTGTTTACGACAACTCACGCCATCTAGGTGGAAAAGTTGTTGAAAGAGTTGGTTAAAAATTAATTAAGAAAGAACTAATTAAGTTACAACTTTCCTTTGTAAATCTAAACCATTCTCGAATCCACCTGAAGACACACAAAAAATTTCATTATCTCAGTCCAGCCGTTTAGGAGGAGTTCAGTGACATACACACGCACAAAAGAAATATATATATAAAGATATCTGTTTATATATATATATATATATATAATCTTTTTTTTTTTTTTTCTGCTTCATCTTATTCAATGTTTCTTGGTTTCATCTATTCAATCTTTGGAAAGGTTTTCAATATATTTCCATTCTGAATTATGACACTGCTATTGCGCGAATCTTTTGAAATGATTTTATTTATCTCTCTGATTGCAAAATTTTGCATTTTCTGTTATTTTGGTATGCCCTTGTTTGGTAAAATCTAATTAATAAATTTAGTTCACTAATACATGATTTGTTATGCTGCATTTGCGCAACTTTCATTGTATTATTGTTAATTCTAAAACTACCTTCTTCATGTTGATTTGATTTTCCTTTTTTTGCGTTGTATTTAACTTCAGAGAACTTTTATCATTTTTATAAATTTCCTGAATTCAAAATTACATTAACTGCCTCACGAACTATATCTATATTCGTAATCTTTTTTTGTATTTTTTCTGTTTCATCTTATTCAATGTTTCTTGGTTTCATCTATTCAATGTTTGAAAAGGTTTTCAATATATATATATATATATATATATATATAAACGATGATTTATTAAAAATAAATACATCATTTAATATAATCTTATTTTTTAAATATTTTATTGTATATATATAACAATAAAACAGAGGTTAGATAAATATTTATACGCTTATTCAGCTTTAAATATCCATATGATCAGACGTAATATCAAACTTATATTACATTTCTTATTGAAAATATTTGACCCTATAAATATTTCTTTGTAATAGTAATAAAACATAAAGAAATAGATATAAAAATAATAATTTTTACAGAGATTTCATTCGAAATAAATCATGGAAATATATTAATCGTAATTGAAGCCTCGAACTATTTTTAAATTGCTGTAGACTATTGTTAACCCCCAATAGGAGTTTCAAATGGCTAAAAGCAAACAGCAATTATATCTTTCCCTGTAACCTTAATAGCCTCTAATTTCTTACGATGTTTCCAATAATCTGTTATTTATCGCTTTTGCTATTTTGCCAAGACATGTAAATTATCGCCGAAGTGAAAGCGAGGGTGACATTTGTCCGGAAATGTAGCAACACGGGGGGTAATTCCATGAGCAAGCGAGCAAGCGAGGTGTTTAAAGCGGGAAAAAATGGTTCGAATTTCGCTCTCTGTGGAGTATGGCCCGATATCACGCATGAATTATTTATCGACTAATTGATATGGCACATTATTTGGATATTCTATCGATGATTGCTTTCGAGGCAAGTATAAGAAACCGCTCCAAAAGATCGAAACAAGATCTTGAGAATGTCCTCAAATGATTACCAATCATTTCCCACCGATTCTGATGAGCGGCCAATGTGATTTCGATGTCCTTTGCTATCTGGGTTACGTCTTGCCATTTTTCTGAATAGAAAATAGTTGCTAAATATATTAGCAGGTTTTAGTCGACGAATACACTTTATTTGAGTAATATTCTGGAAATAGTTGAAAAAAACTGTTTTTTGTGCCACAAAAATCATTAATCAACTAATATTCTCGAAAAAATCCAATAAAACAGTCATTCATGCCATACAAATCAAGTAAACACTGTTAAGTACGCCACAGAGCAGGAATTTATCTAACTTAGGAGCAACAAGTAACCGCTTACTTTGAAGTCTAAATAGAATTTAAATTTATCGAAAGACTTGTCAGTGGTTTACAGAACTTTTGAGATAGCTCTGCACTAGAAACCAATGAATCATTTGAAAATTCCAAAATCTGTTTTTTATTGAAGTTAGAGATTCCAAATTTTGGAAAGCCTAATCTACCACTTTTCGCCTAATTTGGGTGCGAAATTGTCTGACTTGATGACAGTGGGCGAAGTCTGATACCAACGTCCACGTGGAAGTAAAAAACTACCATCTGTTTCCACTTTTATTGTAATAGCGTTTAAAAAGTAATAAGGAAAGGTCATGTTTCCAAACAAACGCTCCGTCAATCAATCTTTGCCACTCTCGAGTGGCAAAAAGTCAATCTATATTGGCGGAAATAAAATGTTTTGCCACTTTACCTTACCCATAATTTGACTGTGAGTAACGTCACTTGCCCTTTCCTTATACGTAAAGAAAAAGACAAGTTCAAGTCTACAATCAACAATAATGATACTTCTCTTATTATAGTCTTGTTAGTGATTTATAGAATTTTCGAGGAAGTTAGTTCTGCAATAGAAACCAATGAATCATTCCGGAAAATTCTAAAATTCTGGTCTTGTTGAAAGTAGAGCTTCTAAACTTTTCCAACCCTAAACTAAATGTTTTCGCCAAGTTTGATTGTCAAGTCCCCAAATTTGATGCCAAATCCAGATTTTGTATTTGCAATAAATTTGACGAGATTAGTAACGAAATTTAGCAGAAAATAGTAGTTTAGGTTTGTCGAAATCAATACTGAAAAAGTAAGTTAGGGCAATCTATTCCTGGATAAGTGGTACTGTTTCTCTGGATGTATAAAATCCAATAGCTGCCAACCGTCCCGATTTTTGGATACCGGTGTCTTTTAAAAGAAAATTTATATAAACTTTTGTAGCAGATTTGTAGAATTTTTTTTAATGATGTTTGGTGTTTGGGAATTCGGCCGATTGACTGCACTAGGGTCCTAGGTCTGAAGGGGATTATCCTCTGTGGAAAACTTTCTAAGGGGTCCTAGCTCGTATTTACGCATATTTTGGAGAAAACCACAAAAAACTACGAACGGCTAGGCCGACGAGCGCGACCTGGGGTACAACCCAGCACCTCACGTCTACCAGCTTTGAGCGCTGAACCGCTCGGCCGATGGTGGGCCGTTTATAGTAATAGATTTCTTGGCTTGTTTTCGGGAATGATCAGAGATTGGAACCTTCCTGTTTATTTACGAATCAGTTACCATATAGCGCCAGTTTTTCAAACGTAACACAAAGGCATTTCTGCAAATGTTGCCCATTTTTTATTGCATCTGATGCTGGTGGACACTGGAAACTAGAAAATTAAAATAATAAATAAAATAAAATAAACTTGCCACTAAACTATTAAAAAAATTCGCTAAATTTTTAGGCAAAGACGGCTTTCTGTCGACTCATTCGAAAAATAATTATTACAGAAAATGCTATTGAAGCTGCCAATATTTTCTCAAATGTATAGAGAAACCACGACTATTTAACTAATTTGAAAGTGAACGGTTATAACAAGTTAACAGAAAGTATTGGCTGCTTATACCCTAAAATTGAATCTGTAATATTTCTAGGTAAACAAAACATTCCATGTAAAAATGAGAGAAAAATCTCCGAGAACTACCACGCTTTAGAATAAGTGGAGATGAAGTTTTAGAATCACATTTACAAACAGCATTATCCCGATTTAAATAAAGGCATGATTAAATTGTATAGTCTCTCTCTCTCATATAATAATGAAATTGCTTTCAAAATTTAGATTACCCAGAAGGATGTTTTGAAATATTTCGAAAAATACGAGCTCAAGGATTGATTTTTTTTTTTTCTTTTATAGAATTATAAAGAAACAGATTTCATAAATTGGTATTCTAGTGGAAATGAATACTAATATGTTCAAATCGTTTAAAATACGCAATTAATATTCTATTTAAATAAGGCTTGACATTTAGCTAAAAACATGAATAAATTGTTACATAAGTAAGTTATAAATGATAATAATATGATAATTTTACGCATAGTATTATGAAAAATATACACAAAATATACACTCCCTGCCCAGTGGCGGGTTTAAACTGCGCGGGGCCCTAGGCGCAGAACATTTCCGGGGCCTCTATGGTAAAAATTAATCGGGAGGTAATTTTCAATGGAACAATGTTATTTGAATTTTTTAACGAAGTGAGCTTAATTCCCGCTATGCAATATTTTTGTGCGATAGCATATTTTTAGTTCCCCATCATATAGGTATAGGATATTCGTGAAAATTTTCGTCCTCGGTTTTATGATTTTTTTACACGTTTTCAGGTTTGAGGAATACGAAAGTATCAAAATGGGTACGGTGACCGTCTGTAGGATGTCTGTTAATTTGTTAGTCTTTGTACATGATATCTCACGAACAAATGATCGCAGAGAGGTCAAACCGATTTTAAAATGCTATTTATGACACTGCCAAGAACCCTATTTATTCACAACATTCTAATTAAAAAACTTCAGAAATTATTCGAAATTTACAATTTTCTTAACATGGAAGAATAAAGCAAAATTTCACTTAAATGAGCATGAAAAGAAATATTTTTATCATAAAAATGTAAGAACAGCTTTTAATTATCAGTTTTGGTGCCCGGATGAACATAATTAATTTTAAACACGCTACTTAGAAATCTTCGCAAATTATTCGAGATTTACGAATTTCTTAACATGGAACAGTACGGCAAAATTTCGCATAAACGTCGGTTTTGTGGGATATTTTCATCGTAACGATGTCAGACTACTTTTAAAATATTGTATAAGATGCTGACATAATCATCCTTGATTATGAATTTTTTAATTTAAAAAATTTCACAAATTATTTGGAATTAACGATTTACTTAACATTGCAAAACAGTGCAAAATCGAGCAGAAACGTTCGTTTTGAGGATCATTAGAGGTCAGCACGGGCCGAAATTTTCAGGCCCGGGTCCGGCTCGGCCCGTTGGAAAGGTTTGCTTACCCGGCCCGGCCCGGTATGAAATAGAAAAATTAGGCCCAGGCCCGGCCCGGCTAAAAAGCGATAAAATCAGGCCCGACCCGTCCCGCCCTGATTCAAAAAAACGTAAAATTACAAAAAAAAAAAAAAAAAAAAAAAAAAAAGCCTTTCTACGAAAAAAAATTTTTAGTATGTATTTTGCAGAGGTTTTATATAGCTAAGCAATAGAATGTTCTTTAACAAAACTGCTGAATGTTTACAAGATATTTATATATAAACAGCATTTCATTATTACAGACGTACAGAAGGCACAAAGACAGACAGAAAGTCAAATCGAAAATATTAGCATTCTCAAACATTATAGGAAGATATTTAAAATGGTTAATAGTACTAAAAATACACTTTCAACCACTTCCTGTTATATACCGTAATGTATCCAAATCTTTCCTGTGAGCTGGTAAAAAAAAAAAAAAAAAAAAAAAAAAAAACTTTAATGCTAATCAAACCATTTTCAATAGAAAAGATGCTTATGCACATGCTAGAAATGATGCTACTTTCATCCAGTGCCCCGGAGAAAAGAAAAAGAAGCCTTAGAGGAAAAGTTACAGCGGAAGGATTTTTATAGCCTTCATACCACCTAAACACTAGAGACCATAGAAAACAAAGTATATACAGTAGCGTCTCTAATTTCTTTTGTTTGTTACATGTACGGAAACTGGTAGTAACATGCATATTATTTTGAAATGGAAACCATCTAATATTACTTTAAATAAAATATAATAATTTCGAGACATGTTTAAAATATTTGCGGAAAATCAGATCACGAACAGACAAGCTGATAGACAATTAAATTGAAGTTACAGACATCTTTTAACAAAATAAAATTTTATGTGACATACCAGACTGTAAAATTATGTAAAATAAATGACTGAAAAAGTATTTTATCATTTTCCTTTTTCGTTGATTAACAAGGAATCTAGAAAAAGATTCAGGCCTGGCCGTGCTTAAAATTTCCTCCAGGCTCGGCCTGGCCCGAGTACACAGAAAAATATTGAGCCCGGCCCGGACCGAGAGCAAATTGAAAATTTCGGCCCGTGCAGACCTCTATCATACTAAATCAGACAACTTCAAAATAACATTTATGGTACTTGTTTGAACATCATTGACTATAAATATTCTAATATGAAAATTTCCTAGGTTATTCGAAATTTAAAATTTTATCGTAGCAAAATTGGGCGATATACATATAAATGTATTACATATAAATATGTATTATGGAGATTGTTGCATTGGAAATTGTAGCATGAAAATGAAACTATGAAATTGACCCCAATAAAGTAAATTAATAGAGCAGAATAAGATAAATGCATCAAAGGCAACGGTGGGTGGCCTGTTAGACGAGGATTTGACTCTGTCACTGTGTCAAGCGTTTGGTCAAATTCGTTCAACGTTACGAGAGATAGAATGAACAGAATTTTTCTCCTCGAAAAAAAGAAAGATGTTAGGAGGTTTTATCAATACTTATTTATAATCAGAGGGCACTGCATAACCATTGATTGAATCCAAATAAAAATTTGAGTAAAACCCCTTATGGCTTAGCTTTTATGTTTAGAGGAACTGAATATCGGTGCATTCTATCGTCCACAACTTTTTAAAATTTACATGATGTTTGTTGGGGGTTTTCCCTATAAGTAGCTCAATACTTTTGACTGCTTAACTAGGCAAATGAATTAAAAGAAAAAAAAAAAAAAAAAAAAAACAGTTGTGCGTGCGTAGTTCAAAATTATCTAGTAAAAATGCTCATTTTTCGTAAGATATTTTACATTTTTGCATTCTAATTGCAGTATGCAGTAGGCCGTGTCTAATTTCGCATGCCAAGTTTTCTAAAAATGGCTTTGCTCTAGGTGTAAGTTATACCCTACGTGTTATATTTAAAAAAAAAAAGGCTTTTTTTTTTTTTTTTTTTTTTTTCTTTTTTTAAATACTGTAGTTTTATAAACAAATTATACAGATAATTAGAAGAAGCGTCATAATCATATGCTACAGCCAAAATGCATTTCATGCACTACTTTTTGCAGGATGATCCAAAATATTTTTATTTTTGTTTAATTTTTTACTCGTCCCCCTTTTCTCTTTGGGGCAAAACTTTTACTGAAATAGCTGATGTATAACATCTTGCAGACAATTCATAAAAAATTCTTCTAGATACTTTACAAAACGTTTACATTCGAAAACATCCAAATACTTATTGATAGATAGTCACAGCCTTGAAAAATTCGATAATAGAAATTTATTAAGTTTACGTTTAATATATAGTTTTAAAATTTTATTGATTCAAACATAAATTTGGGAAATTTTTAATATTTATTTTAAAAAATGAAATTTATCATTTAATGAAAATGGAAAAACAATTAAAGTATGAACTTTGTAAATTTTATTTCAACATCTGAAATGCTATTATTTTTCCTTCTCTCGCTCTCTTTTGCTATATACTATTGTTATTATTAATTCTAGGCGGGCTTCGTCCACCTAGCTGACGATTTTTTCAAATAAACCAACCTTTAAAATTTGCCATATTTACCAAATCAAATTATTGTAATAATAACAACAATAAATAAATAAAAGTAAGAGTGACTAAATTGCGTGATAAATAGCCAATAATGAAGAAAGGATTATGTGAAATTTGTTTCTTTATAGAAAAAATGGAATTCGAATCATAAAAAATGTAATTTAAATTTAATTATTTATCATTGTTAATTTCAGTGCAAATTTATCAAAATCGTTCCAAGTTTCTTTGTCAAAGGGATATCTATTACTTTAAAAAAAAAAAAAAAAAAACTCTGCTTGTATCCGATCTCGATAACAAAAAAGTACCGAAATTTATTTTCATTTTGAATTTATAATCATTTATATTATATTTAATATAATTAATATCACTAATTTTTTTTATTAATTATTATAATAATTTTTCCCTGATGAATCATCCTTCTTTCGTTATTTATTCATTCCTCGAAACGAAAGCTATTTATACTATATTAATTTCAAAACATTTTTGTAGGTATGACGTCAGTTTCGAGCGCTAGTTTCGGGAAACTTGGGCTTTTATTGTTAAAAAGTTATTTTTCACCGTTATCACGTGGTAAATAATACCATAGATGCAGATTTGAGCATCAAACACCAGTTTAAAACTTTTAATTATAGCATTTTATTTTATTGTACAGAAACGCAGTCGTATGTTTAACAGATACAGAAAATTTTTTCCAAAGAATAGGTTGTAAGTTACAGAAAAAAAAAAAAATAAAATAATTAAACGCGAGGCCTCTTTAGGTGCGCGCCAACTGCGCCTTATGGGAAATCCGCCACTGTCCCTGCCCTTTTTCAGGACAGTTTCAGGGATGAGAAATTTTTGTCTTTTTTGCTGCCACTATTTTCATACAGATATCTTTACAGTATTTTTATAGTAATTTGTTGAGGTTAGACAAATTATTGTGTAAAAATAGTGGTGGCAACAAAAATCAAATTTTCTCATCCTTAAAAGTGTTCTGAAAAAAAAAAAAAAAAAAAGGCGGGGAGTACGACTCCTGGTTATGTTTCATTCTCTATCGCCCCTCCCAAAAAGGCTCTCTGGATTCGCCCCTGATTATAATGCTGTCAGATAAAAATCGTCTGCATTTATCATGAAAAATAAGTTTCATAAATACTAATTTAATAAATAATTTGTACTGCATGAATTTGTGTAAAACTATATACAAGGAAGTTTTGTGATGCCCACAACATATTAGTTTTTTCAGGCAGCAATATTTGCCTTTTTCTACATGGCATGAGACTGCATGAAAACTGTCTTACATAACTTATTTCGGGGATTGGGGGGGGGGTGCAGGGTTCCCTTTTGCCCTGTCTTCTTAGGCCTGCAAATAAAACTAATTCAAAAATTATTTTGAACTGCTATTCATATACTTCTTTTCTGAACCCATTTTATGTAATTCATCAGAGTATTTAAGTTAGAGGTTTGAAGATTAATCTCCTCCTAACATCGTCTCTTTGTAATTCTTTCAATTGCAGAGTAAGGGAATGTTGAGCGAATGATATGCCAGATTATTTTAATAAATTTTGTAAAGTATTACGCAAAGCATTACGAAACTTTATATATTCTTTATATAAAAACTGTCGGTTTTTTTTTTCCTTTTATCCTAGTACCCCTTTTTCTTAATTTTCATATTATTGGCCGAAAAACAAACATTGAAATACTGGCGATTCCATTCTTTTGCCTGACAATTTTTTTTTTTTTTTTTTTTTTTTTTGAGGGGGAGGGGTCTTCTGAAGAGGCGAGCTGGCGAGTGGCCAGAAACCAGAAGTTGAGAGAAAACAGGCAGAGTCAGAGTGGAGAAAAGTGAAAGGGGACTCCCCGGCGGCAACACATTGCGTCAGATTGGACATGTGATGCATGACGTAATCTGTAATAATTTGTACAAAATGCGGATTAAGTTTTATTTAAATGATTTTAAAACTTCCAGACAGCTTTTTACAGTAATAATATACTGTTAATTTACTTATATAAAAACTGTTTGTTTCTTAGTGTGTGAAAGAATGTTCAAGAAAGAAATTTTTTTTCGTGTGATGCGCAGGCTTTAAGCACAGCTGTGGAGTGCTGATTGGTCAGAAACGCAAACCGAAACCTTTTCTCATGATCACAAAATAATTATTAAGTTTATTTGCTCCCGACTCTCTGTTGGGGAGGGAGCATTTTTGGAGCTCCGCAATTATAGTAAAAATGTGGGGAGAAGCGGTGTCACCGAAACGAAGATGGTAAATGTTTCTTCTTTTGTCTTTTAAAATTAATTTTTCTTATAGACAGTTAAAATTTCTAACATTTCATACTTTTACGTATATTTTTATTGCATAAATATCTTACTTTAAGTATTTTCTATCTTTTGTCTATGGGATATTTTTCATAAAATATAAATGTTGATTTCTTAAGCATCTAATAATATTTTTAATGATGATATTGGTATTGAAATGTCCAAATAAAAATGTAAGTTTGAGAACATCTCGTTATGTGTAAGAAATATGTTTTGAATTTATATTATTTATTTTATATATTTTTCAGAAAAATGTATTATTATTATTTTGTGTGTGTGTACTTATTTCTATGTGTATTTAACGCTTCATCGATCAACAGTTTTATGAAAAGTTTCAATGTATTGACATTATTATTATTTTAAAATTAATAGTTGAAACAATGGGTAAATGCTCTCTATAGTTTTTTGCTTATTTAAAAGTATTTTTTTTATTCTCTAAATTTTAATTAGTCAGAAAATGGTCAAATAAAAATTTCGACTCCCTGTGTTTAAAAAAGAAAACCCTTTTGATATTTTATTGATAATAGTCTTTTTTATCTTTATCACGGATAAATAAGAAGTGTCTGTCTGTCTGCTCTCAGGTCACTTTAGGGGTCGCTTGGATGGACCCTGTAGTTATGCTTTTCATCGAGATTTTTCGAAATCGAACAATTTAATTTTATCTTTTGTTTATGATTTTTCGGTTATCTGTTTGTGTGCGCTTAGACCACTGATCAGAAAGAACTATAAAACTTGGCAGAAGGGTAGTTAGAATGCACCACCTCGAGTTTTTTTTTTTTTTTTTTTTTTATTATTTGAATTAATTATTGCGAATCGATACTCTGAATCATTACAAAAGATTAAAAATACATTTTAAGAAATTACATTATTGTTTCACATTGGTGCTTGTTTTGAAATTAACTGAAATAAACTAAGCATATTTTAAATATTAATAAAACAAACATTTAAAACGGTAATAGAAATTTGAACTATTTCACCACACACACACACACACAAAAAGGAGAACTTTCAGGCTGTAGCACATAAAATTCAGTTTTATATAAGATGTATAACCTGTAACTCAATGATTTTCCTCAAATTTTCAAAATTACAGCCTTGCATTAATCCAAAAATGCATGAAAATCTGTACAGAAGCAATCACAAAACAAACAACAAGTAAATAAAATCACTTAATGCAGCTAATTTATCGTGCAGGGCTGTCGGATTTTGATCAGGCTAAAAAAAAGTTGGCTTTTTTTTTTTTTGTTTGTTTAAACCGCTTAAAAAAGACCGGCTAAAATTTAAAAAAAAAAAGATGGCTTTTATTAAAATTATTATTACTATTTTCTAAAAAAGCGATGACTAGAGCATTAATATAATTAAATCCTATTGTAATAAAAATTAAATGAAATAAGAGCAAAATTATTCAATAAAAAGAATTTTAAAATGACAAATATAAGAAAACAAAAACCACACTCTTTATTAGAAAATTGATTTGGTTCAATGCAATTTAAATTATTAATAAATAATTCTTACTCCTCAAAATGTGTATATTCATGGAAAACTGGAAGCTGAAATTTTTTACGAATCCAATACTTCCTTCTATTGAATATAGAATAGAAAAACTGGAATGCTCCAAATTTTTACAAGGAAAGAAAAATGTTGCCAAAAGTAGAAAAACTGAAAATTTTGTATTCCCTCCACCCCCAAGAGATTTTAGGAGTATGCTCCGATGGGGGGGGGGGTCACAGACTCCCCCAGCCCCCTAGCTGGTGCCACCCCTGGCTTTTTACTGTGAAACCATCGAAATTATCCATATCTGTAATTCCGTCAAAGGCTGGTTTAGACCTGCTCAGGAGGCGAAAGAGCGAAGTAAATTTCGAAAGTTAGTGGCACTTTCTACAAGGCAAAGCACTGATAGATGATGCGGAGGGCCCTCCAGCGAAAGCAACTATGCAACCAATGAAGTAAGGTTTATATAATATTTTAATTGTTTAAAGATGCTTCATTTTTATTAAGTTTAAATAAAAGTAAAGAACTTGTTAAAAGATAAAATTATCCCACCATCTTTTCTTTTTGTGTTTTGGTGTTTGTCACAAACTAACAATTATACCTTACAAAACAGACAACAATGAAATACCCATTAAAGATTAAAGTAAGAGAAAATCGTTAAGGTAACAAAAGAAGAGGTGGGAAAATGCTAATAAAAGAAAAGAAGAAATGAGTGACCTTGGCTAGTGCTAACAGTAACAAACAGTGACATCCATGTCGCCAAACAACATGTGGTTTTGTTTACTTTCGGTATGAATTTAAGTTGAACAAACCTTGCATAAGCATTAAAAAAAAAAAAAAAGTCTTTGAAAGAAACCTTTATCTTAATCAATATCAGTGGTGGATTTAAGGGGGGGGGGCTAGGGGGCTGAACCCCCCCCTTAAAACACTGACATTCACAATTGAATATTGCAATTGTAAATTTTTTATTGGTCTAGTCTAGAATAACATTTTGAAAAGTCTTAGTGCCCCCCAAAAGTTAAGTTCTGGATCTGCCACTGATGAATATACAAACTATTCTAATCCAAATAAATACTGATAAAGCAAGTCTCAAACATTTGACAAAACATCTAACATTGAAGCATTAGTTTTATTGTTACATTCTTAAAATTTGATTCTCAAGTAATGAATGATGACTGAAGCTGGACCTTTTAAAAGTTATTAGAGTAATGTGCATATGAATAAGGTTACTGTTACTAGCCCTAATTTGCATTTATCATTTATGTTGATAATTATTTTTTCTTTGCAAAACTGGTACAATTATTCTGTTTTGACAGTGACTGGTTTTTAACCCCTTAACCTTCCAGCAGGTGCGCTGCTTATACGGACATGAAAGGTTGCGCGTATTTTTCACATACACTACTGTAAAATATATATTTTAAAGTATCTGAATCTTTTAATTATAATATAACCATTTGAAGATTAATAAGAACATTCAATTGGAACTTTATTCATTAAAAAAAAACTGAAAGCACAAAATCAATATAAAAGTAATCAAAGAAACATCGGAATTACTTGAAAATAAAATAAAGAATATAGTTGATGTTTTGTCATTTTTAATAAAATGTGTAAAGTTAAAAGTTAATTAATTTTAAGAATATTTAAAATAATAATGTTTAAAACAAAAACAACAAAGAATCATTTTAAACAGCGAAAAAAAAAAAAAAAAAAAAATCAAATGTAACAAAACATTACATGAATGGTCGCGTGTATTTTTCAAATACAAATAGCAAGTATACAGCTTCATATCATTGTTTCGAGGTTCAAAAGATAACTAAAAATAGACCAATATATACTAAGTGAATAGCCAAAGATTAGTGTTCCAAATGCTCTCTGACTTTAAGATATACAACGAGATTCAGTGCTAGTGTATCTCTCATATACGCGCACCTGCTAGAAGGTTAACTCCCCTGGGTGTATATTCGTCTCGCTATGCTGATGCATTAACTGCCCCGGGCATATATATTCGTCTTGCCGAAGTATGATCTTTTGTGTTATGCTGCAACCACTAAAACTTTGGAATGCAATTAAATGACAATGATATCGTTTTTGGAGGATTTGCGTACTTATTTCAGAGAAGATGGATAGTGGGAGGAATTGGAAAGGGAATGTTTCTGGAACAATGAACGCATAACTGTATGCACCTGTGTGAAAAATGGTGGCATTGGAAAGCCAATCTTGTAATTTTTCGTCGACAAGTAAGGGGTTAATATTGTGAAAAAAGTATCAATTATTTTGAAGGGAAATGCACATTAATAATGTAAAATATTTCTTTATGGCCTGTTTAGGTAATTTTTGGTATTATTAATTATTATTAGAAAATGCTTTTTTTTTTAAATTCTGATCCTGATTTCAATATTAAGCAGTTTTAAATTAAAACTTTTTTTTTTCTTTAATGTGATTTTTATTTGTTATAATATTTTATTTTCAGCTGGCTCTCTAGTTCACTTCTATCTGTTGAACTCTCTGTTAATCAAAAATAAATCTTCCTGGCAATATCTGTGTAAAAGAACTGATGATAGCTCTTTGCATTCAGCATTCAACAAGAATTTTTGCTTGCATTTTGCTGTTTCCATTGTGACATTCATGAATAAAAATATAATATAGGTAATTTTTTTTTTAATGATTTTAGTAAAATTAATTTTATGCTTTTTCTAAGACATGTAAATATAATGATTCATTGTTTTATTTTACCAGTTACTTCCAGTAGTAGCTTGTGAATGACATTTTGGGGATGCTTCATCAAAACATCTAGAAAAAGTACATACAGATTCATCTTATTGGCTGATTTGTTTATTTTGAGAATCAACATAAATATGTTGACATTTCAACAGCCAATCAGAGAAAAAAAGAAAAGCTTTCCAAGCTCATGAACTGTTTTTTTAATCACTAGCCTGCAGAATTAAAATACCAGATTTCTAAATTTTGAGAAATGTGGTTTATCTTTTGGTTCAAAATATTGGTACTGATACCTAATTTTTTCATGTATTTGTATTCGTATGTCTTATTTTTTTTTTTTTTTTAAATATGCTTGATTAGATATATCCACACACTTAAGTGTATTATGGACAGTTGATTGTATTTACAGCTACCAAATTTTGTATGATGGTCATCTAGACTTGAACAACTTAAAACAATTTTTAAAAAATAAGTTTCAAATTTTATTTTATCATATTTTTACTTATTTTTTAACATATTTAGTATCATATCAGTCACTAGTGACTCATACTGTGAACTTTCTGCTCAGACCACAGCAGTTGACAGTTACTGACTGTGTAAAAACATATATATATGCAGTTGAACTTGCTTATAACAAGCATGAAGAAACCACGATACTTGCTCGTTATAACTGAGTTCTTGTAAAAAGCAGGTTCTTGAAAAAATCTTATAAATTAATTCATACTTACTACAGGGTGTCCAGAAAAGGACTTACTGATTTCAAAATTAAATATCTCGAAAACAAAGGGCAATAGAAGGATGAGACAAACTGTATATTTATTACGGAAGTTGTAAAAATTTGATACAGGAATTTTGAAAATAGTAACAAAAGTTGCTAGCACTGTACATTGTACAGGGTTATGGAAAAGAAAATAACAACTGTGGCAACGTTTTCAGGAGTAATTATTGTTTTTTTTTTTTTTTTTTTTTTTTTTTTGAGGACAACTTTGCCCACTAGTTCATCAGCTACACTGCCTGTCCTTTGGAATTTGCTGAAGAGCGTGTGGATAGTCATCGGAGAAGGGCCTTGAGAAACATTAAATTGCTTTGGAAACTACGTCTTTTCGTCATTCAACTGTACTCTAACTTGTGATATTCCAGTACCAGAAACACATGTTGTTCAGTGGTATACATTTTTTTCAAACCTCCTTTCACACTTCAATGCTGGAACTGATAACTCCGACTTTTGAAGCACTACTTATAGAGAGGCCTTAATGCGATTACAGCTTGCAGCACCATCTGTTGGCAACTATTTTTACTATTTTATTTTATTTTTAAAGAAAAGCACAATTATACTTGCAAAACATTTTAAAATACCTTATAAAAAACTTTTCCATTTATTTGGCTAATTAATTTCAAACACTCCGTGTTCATCTTCAGAGCCAATAACTAAACGTCGTCCTTCTTCTGATGTTTACTCTGCTGGGGAACGTTCCCCAGTTAGTTATTGGCTCTGAAGATGAACACGGAGTGTTTGAAATTAATTAGCCAAATAAATGGAAAAGTTTTTTATAAGGTATTTTAAATGTTTTGCAAGTATTTTTACTATTTTCAAAATTCCTGTATCCAATTTTTACAGCTTTTGTGATAAATATACAGTTTGTCTCATCCTTCTATTGTACTTTGTTTTCGAGATATTTAATTTTGAAATCAGTAAGTCCTTTTCTGGACACCCTGTATATTATGTATACATTCTACATTAATATTACGCATTACATTATGCCTAATAAATAGTATAATAAAATAATTACTTTTTTTATAAATAAGTAACGTTCTTTAAAATAATTACTATTAATGCTTACTTTATTTATTTTTATTTCTGTATATTACATAAGAAGTTGGTTAATTTGTTTTGAACTGTATTATTGTCTCTTTCTTGTGTTATTGTTCTTCGGAAATGACTTGTGGCCTGAAAACATCATCATATGCTCTCCTGGTTTCCAAAAAATGTTTGAAGGTTTTCTGTGCACTCAAAAGCCACTCAGTATGTTGGTGGCAGTTCAGCTGGGAATTATTCACATTCATTGTTATCATAGTCGTTTTCATTATTTTTTCATCTGCTTTAGCTTGAATTTCAGCTACAATGTCATTGGGAGTAAGTATATTGTAAGTGGTAACATTGGCATCAACAGATACAAAATTTTCAAATTCTTCTTTATTTCTAAATTTCCCGCGTCGACTGCTTCTTCCTCATCAGTGTCTTGCCCCTCTTGAAAAATGTCCAAACCAGCCTTTCAGAAGCAGTTGGCAATGATGTTGATGTAACATTTTCCCATGCAAATTTCATTATAGTGTGTATTGGGTACACATAACCAACACACACCCCAATAAATAATCACCTTTAATTTAGAGCAGAGTTACAATTTGAAACATGTGTTTTACTCACCAGACCCTCATGGGGTGAAAGGGGATGTTTCATAAAATCCCCCTATAGTGTGGGCTGGGTACATATGGCACTGCACCATAACTAACAACAACAAAAAAGTGTTTTTTGGCACCCATTCCCCAGTAAAGAGGGAAGGGGGTAATTTTACAAAATCTTTTTGTAGTGTGTGTTACACTCACATAATCAACCCACACACCAAAATATAGATTTCCTAAGGTAATTCCTTTATAGTGTGAGTTAGATACACACAACGCACATACACACTAAAAATCACCTTCTTCAGATAATTTGGAATAGAATTACGCTTGGATATGTGTTTTGTGCCCCTGTCCCCGCCAAAAGGGTAAGGGGGATATTTCGCAAAATGTATTTTTAGAGTGTTTTAGGCACATGTAAGCAATCCATACACTCAGGAATTGCCTTTTTGGAGATAATTTCGATGAGGGTTACAGCTTGAAAACGCATTTTTATGTTCACATAACAAACCCACATACCAAAATATTGTTGTCTTGAGATAACTTGGAACAGAATTACGCTTGCAAATTCTTTTTTTGTCCCCTCGCCACTCCCATGGGAAAATTTAGCAAAATCCCGTCACAGTTAATGTTTGATGAACATATTCAACACACACCGAAATTCGTAAACGTAGCTTCAACAGATTCCCCAGAAAAAATTTAATGCAAAAATGCGGCTCTTAAATTTGCTTCCCTCCCCCCCTTAAGGGCCAAATTTCTAAATTTCCAGAAATATGTTTTTATTTGTTTGTGTTAGCTACATTTTAAAGCAAAAATTTTATTCATTGAGATATAATTGCTTCTTAGGTGTTCTTACACTATATGTTCTATAGTCTGACCCAGTTTCTAATCAGTGGCTCCGGTATATTTTGTTGTGCGTTGATGAGTCAGTGAGTGAGTGGAAGTAGTACTCTTTTATATATATAATAGAATATTAAAACATATAATTTTTGAAAATTAGGCTTACATGCCCAAAAACTAAGTTTAGCTTTCTTGCTACTAGGAAAATAGTTCAGCTAAAATGTAAGTTTTTTTTTTTTTTTTTTTTTTTTCTGATACCGTTTACTAATTTTCACAATAAATAGTTATATAATTTTTATATACCATACCTAAACTAGTTCCATGATGGAAAAAATAAGATTCAATTTTGTTAGAGTAAGATAGCTATAGCTCAACCTACTCTAATATATCAAATATTTTTTAGAATTTGATAATTTTGCCTCATTTCTATGCATTTTTATTAAGAATTTAGAGTGATGCTAATTGCTAGTTGTCTTCTCTCATTTTCCATCATTATTTTATTTGATTATCATCAGTGTGTGAATTCTATCTTAAAATATTGTTACATAAGTCAAAGTGCAATTCATACATTAATGATAATTAAATAAAAATAACAATGAAAAAACTAAAGAAGTGGATAATTAATATTTTTGAAAAACCTTATGGAAATGTATAAAAGTGTATGAAATTACAATTCTCATCTCTCTCTCTCTCTCTCTTTTTTAAATTATAATAAAGAAAAATGTAAAATTAGTCAAATTACTCATAAAAATGCAATGCATATTTCAAGTCTTATTTTAACAAAATTTCTTTTTTTAATTGCATTATATGATAGAATATAGTAAAAAACAGTGAATAACCTGAAAAAAAAAAAAATGCAAATTTTAAAACATTTTGATATTTAGGCTCAAAATATGCATAGAATTTGTGGAAAAAAAGCACTTTTACAAAACATTATAAGTCAAATTTAAATAAAGATATTTTTATTCTGTAAATTTTATTTAGGTTATTGAAAGGTCCTTAAGGGAGTGAACTACTCTCAAAACTATAATCATGTTATTTAATATTTTAGAGACGATAACATTTTTACATGCTGAAAAAATCATGAATATACATGGCAGTTCATCACTTCTATCGAAAAAAAAACAAAAAATAATTTAGCTAGATTCACTGACGTAGTTCAATCCCTAAAACAACTCCTCTAGAGTATTTTGTCAAAGTTTCATAACGTTTCAATTATAACTTTTGGAGTTATGATGTTTTGGGATAAAGCAAAATGCTAAAAATCTCATTTTGAGAAAAAGCGGAAAACAAATTTAAAAACGAGATTTTACCTATTAAACAAAAAATAATTTTAATAAGTTCCTAATTTATTTCAAAGCTTTTTATTTTCTTTTTTAAATTCATTTTATATTCAGTAACAAATTTAGATGTTTATATTGAGTAAAGCATTTATGTAAACAAACATTTAAAGGTCATTTACGGTCGCTTCCAGTTTCAAAAACTGGCGAATGACCAATATTAAAATGCCTGTAACTCAAGTTCTAAACAAGATAAGAAACGAAATTCAAACTGATTTAGAAAGCTAAAATGTCAGGCATTAATACTAACCCAAAAATGAGTTTTGGGTTGAAAATTGCATTTTAAAGGTAGGCAGGCACCTTAAACATGCATTAAATGAAATATATTTATTATAAAGATGTCAGACCATCTTTAAAATTATCTTTTTAAGATGTTAGCACAAACATCATTGATTATAAAAATTCTACTTTGAAAAACTTTTGTAAATTTATGAAGTTTGATTTTCTTAATATAGAAAAATTGAGCAAAAAATTACATAAATGTCTATTATGAGGAATATTTTCATCGTGAAAAAAGACAGACCACTTTTAAACTATCACTGAAGATGTTTTTATGAACATCATTGACTATGAATATTGTAGTTTAAAAACTGTACAAATAATTCGGAATTTTAAAATTTTCTTAATATGAAAGAATGAGGCAAACTTTTTCATAAATGTCCATTATGATGAACATATTCATTGCAAAGATGTCAGACTGCTTTTAAAATATCACTTATAATAAATACTCTTATAAACGTAATTAACTAGAACATTCTACTTTCGAAACTTCGTTAATTTATTCAAAATTTATGATTGTCTTAACGTGGCAGAATAAAGCAAAATTTCTCCTCAATTTCCATTAATGGAATATTTTCATCATAAAGATATCAGACCACTTTTAAAATATCATTTGTGATTAACTTTGAATTCTATTCTAATTTTAAAACTTTCTAAGTTATTCAAAAATTAGGTAGAATATGGCAGTATTTCACATAAATTTGCATTATAGAGATCATTGCATTGAAGATTATGTTGTATTGCATAGAAACATAAATACAAAACTAACCTTCATAAAATTAATCAGCAAATTATGATAAGGTAAATTTATCAAATTGAATGGAATGTAGAGTACTAGGTGGGACATTTCGATCTGATTGTGTTGTGTTGTTGGCCATATTCATAAGTATAGTATATTCTGCAGTAGAAACTTATGTGAACAAATATATAATGATCAACAGAGCAGAGCCCATCTATAGCAGCTAGTATTCTGTTTTGAAACCAATGAATGCAAGGAAAAAAAAAAAAAAATCTGTTGCTCAAATATTTTATTTTTCTATTATTAACGAGTATTTTATTTTTTTTTTTTTCTGTATCAGCTAGTATTCTGTTTTGAAACCAATGAATGAAAAAAAAAAAAAAAAAAAAAAAAAATATTCTGTTCAAATATTTTATTTTTCTATTATTAACGAGTTTTTTTTTTTCCTAGCTTCAGGGGCAAAAGAAATTATATTCCTAAGCAAACCATGCATCTTTTTTTCCCAAGAGAATTCAGTCCAAAAAAAGAAAATAATTCTGAAGAAGAAAACCACAAAGAGCCAGCTGAAGGTTTAGGGTGACAGTTATAAAAACATTTTTTCAAATGTTTCTCCCCACAAACTATGGGGGAATAACATTTATACAGATTATTCCCCCTTTTTTTTGGTCACTGAATTTTGTGTTGCTAGTTTCTGCTTAAGTTGCTAAACTTGTCATTAATTTTATTGTTAAGTGTTGCTACTTAATAAGTAACTAACTGGGATTGTTTTGATCAGTCAAGGTTACTTTGAGTTCTTATTCTTTTTATATTTATATTAATATAAATTTAAAAATTACTTATAAATTCATAATCTCTTGTCAAAATTTTTCTTCGTTCATAATTCTCATAATGTTATTTTAAACAAATCTTTTAAATATCTGAGTTCTTAGCAACCATGACTGATAGGATAATGGAATTCGAGAACAGTGATTTTTACAGTAAAGATATTAAAAAAAAAAAAAAAAAAAATCATAAATCATTACAGAATTTTGTGAAATTGAAAAGAATTTTCTATGCTTTTATTTTATTTTTTATTAGTAGTTTAATAATAAGACAAGACTTTAATAAAATAAATGTGATAAAATGATAGGTTATTCAGATACATGATTTTGTCAGTAGAAAATTTACAATCAAAGTAAATTATATGAATTTCATCTTAAAATCTGTCGTTATATTAAAAAATAATAAAGTGCATTTTTTAAAATAATAAAATATTTTCCATTGATGGAATTTGTTCACATGTAATTATTACATCTTATTAATAATTTTCCAAAATAACAAATACAAATAAAAATATTAAATAGTGATATTTTATATTTTTATAAACTATTAAAATCTTTTTATTTTATTTTTGAGAGTAAGATTTCAAAAAGACAGCAAAACCAGTTAAGAAGGAAAATTTACCTGCAAAAATAGAAAACAATAGAATTTACTAATTAAAAGAATAGTTATTATTTAGAATTCAATACTTGTTTCTATGTTTTTTTGTAATTTAAAACTCTCAGAGAAATAAATAGTACAGTAGCTTAGCCTATGTCTGGCTAACCAATATTTTGTCACATTAGAATATGAAAAATATTTCGAATATAAGTATCAATTTTTTCAAGATTTCTTTACTTTAATGAAGTTTTTGTTATTTCATTTTAAAAATTATTAAAGCATATTATTTTCCAATAACTGTAAAATTAACCACTGTAATATGTGTCGTAAATTCTGTTCATTTTTATTGTTTATTATATATATGACATTTTCATAACTGTTAGAGATTAATGTTGAAATCACTGTTCTTGTTTAGTTGGTTAGTGAAAAATTTCAGTGAACAAATATGATTTTAGAATGCATCATTTATTAATAAAAAGGATAATATTGGTGACTGATTATATATTCTAGTTATTATAAGTTAATCATCTTAAAGAAATAGTTAGGTGTAAAGTTTTTGATATATATATTTTTAAATCTTTAAATAATGTATATAATACCTATACAGTGTTACCTATACAATGTTATTGAATAGTTAATTTAAATTAATTAAAATATAATTCTTCTTCTTCTTATTATTATTTTAAGCCTAAGTGCATTTACTTGTTATTTCGGGAAATTATATACTGTATAATACCATTCAAGTGCCCCCTTAATCTTTAAGGATATTCACAATATATTTGGAGAGGGAGTGGATAAATGGTAAAAATATAGAAATTGACTTGTATTTTCCTGCTAAAATTACTCGTGTAAATATGGGCAAGGGACCCCGTAGACCCCCCACCACACACACACACTACTTATAGGCCTAGGACTCTAGCATTGTCAGTCAGCCTTAAGCCAGCGGCGAACCTAGAACTTAGCTTTGGGGGGGGGGGGGGGCTAAGATTTTTCAAGATGTTATTCCAGATCAATGAAAAGTTTACAATTGTAATGTTCAATTGTGAATGTCAGTACTTTTGGGGGGGGGGGTTCAGCCCCCCCCCCTAGATCCGCCACTGCCTTTAAGCCACACAACAGTAGCAACCTGCAAAATTAAATGGCATAAAAAAGATTTTAAAACAAAACATTTGAAACAAAACATACATATATATTACAAAAAGAAATTAAATACAGTAAACTCTTGATTAACCAACTTTCAACTAACCAGAAAAAAAATCAAAAAACTTTTTTCCCGTCTTCAAATAAATTGTTTAAAAACATTTGCTGCTATCTTAGGAAGCTTAGGTTTTCCATTTTAAAATAATCAGTGTCCAATCAATAAAATACAAATCAGTGTTTATATTGTTGTGTATTCGGGAGATAGTGAATTGCTTGTGAATATGGTCGTCAAAAAAGTCGCAAAGGAGCGATAAAGTCGTCATATTTGTTGCCAAGGCCATTATCTGCCCTGATGAAGTTTTTTAATGGGATTTTTAAGGAAAATGAGCTATTTTAATGCAAAAACAAGCTAGAAATGCAGAAAATTGATATTTTATAACTTGACTAAGTCTCTTCAAATGAAATTACATAAAAATAACTATTATTCACAAATTCATGACAGTATTTATAAAACCAAGTGTTGTAAAAAAAAAAAAAAAACATAAAATACTGCTGTCTATTCGGATAAAGTGTACTGTTGAGCGTAAGGGGCCATTTATTGGTATTTTTAAGAACAAAATTCATGCAACAAACAGAGGGGGAGGGGGCGTGTTTAATCGAGGGAGGGTACTTTTGTGGTATTTTAATTATTAATTTATAAATTTTTAATCTTAATCTCTTAGTCTCTTTTACTTATTTTTTAAGTCTTACTTTTCCTTTTAACCCATTTTATTCCTTATTTTCTTTAAGGCTTGTTAATTTTTTAAATCATTTTCTAAAATACTTCCTTACAAAATTCATTGCTAACTCAGTCACCCATATTCATTCTTTTTAAATATGATGTATTCAAACTGGTGCATAGAAACATTTCAGAAGTTTCATGCTTTCTCATGCACCATATTGACAGTAGCATTAGAAATGTTTTTTTTTTGTGCAATACATAATGGGGACATATTATTTTTCTTAAGTATATATAGGGTTTTTTATTGGGTGTATTTTAGTCCAAACATAAGTTTTATAAATTTACTGAAGTTAGATAAAAATATTTCTCTGGCTTTAGGCTTGTGTAGATTGAAAGAAAAAATAATCTTTTAACACTTTTTTTTTTTAAATAAAATAAATAAATAAATCAAGAAAAATATTTTTAAAATAAGATAATTAACTTATAATACTGTAGTTCATAATCAAGTATGCAAAACTTTGTTATTCCCAATATATATTATATAAGTTATATAGATGTTTAATTCTAATTCATTTCTTCTGTCTTCCAAAACATATACAGTTATAATAATTTCATTAATTCACTGTTTAATAATTTTAATAAACTGTTGTTTCAAAATCTTACCATTTTTTAAAACATGTGTATTATTATTTATTTGCAGATGAATGAAATTATTTTGTTATTTAGTAACTTTCTTCTTAATGGCCGATTTTTCTAAATTAATGCATTCTATTCTATATCATATAAAGCTTAACTTATTATTAATTCAGATTTTTATTATTAATGTTTTTTTTTTTGGAATAATATTACTTCGGGTCATTTTTCTTTGGGCTTAAAGATACATTTTAATTGAACTGTAGGCATAAGTAATACAGGGTGACCTATAAAAATCTTTTACATTTGAAAGGATAATAATATTAATAATAATAAAAAAGGCTTGCAGATAGAAACTTGTTTATTTAAAAATATACAGTATGACAACAGTTTGTAATGACTATGTTTTGAAAATGAGCCAATGAAACCATGGAAGATTTTATTGGGTGTTTTGGGGTTTTATTAACAGCAATCATATTGTCAATTGTGTAAGGCATGCATTATTGCTGTGCATGAGCTGAGAACAGATGAATTCGTGACAGAATACTTAGTTTACAAACTTTTTTCAATACCATTTTGTATTTTTTGATAAGCAAATTTCTATCTGCAATATTTTTCGGTTTATTCATCTTTCAAATGTCAGGGATGAGAATTTTCAGACTTTTGTAGGAATTTCAGACTTTTCTTAGTTTTTTAAAAACAATTTTCAGGTTTTTCATTCTGAATATTCTTATTTTTAATTCAGAAATTTAATTCATCAACCTGGAAATTAATTTCTAAAAGAATGGAGTAGAAGGCTGATTTTTACCAACTATGTGAAAAATACCAGAGCCGGGAATCGAACCCCGGGCCTTCTGTTTAACGCGCGGATGCTCTAACCACTGAGCTACCCTGGCTGATAACCAGCTCGGCACTTCTCACATAATTTACGTTAGCAAGGTCACCGAGTCTGCATTAAAGCAGCTATATCAAGTGACGAATTTGAAAATGGCATAACTCCAAACGGCCACGAAATTTCAATTCAGAAATTTAATTCATCAACCTGGAAATTAATTTCTAAACGATTAGAGTAGAAGGCTGGTTTTCAGAAATTTAATTCATCAACCTGGAAATTAATTTCTAAGAAATTATTCTTATTTTTGTTCAATTTTCTTTTTTTGACTGCTTCTAAACAACTTATTTTCATATATTCTCCATTTTTCCTTATAGAAAGTATGATTTTTTGTATCTGTATCTTCTTTTATTACCAAAATTAAATTATCTTTGAGTTTTGCTGATACTTTCAGGCTTTTTGTCTGTTTTCCACTCTCATCTCCGAAATGTAAAAGGTTTTTTTAAGGTCATCTTGTACATACTCAGTTACACTATTTACTTAATAAATAATGCAGCTTTTTACTTTTACGTGTATTTATATATTATATTATTCTTTTTTTTTCTTCTTCTAAAGTGTAACATTGTGTATTCATTTATTGTTAAAGTTATTAGCAATTGCACATTCAAAACATTTCTAATGCAGATTGACGAAAACCTGTGAAATCTTGCTTATGAGTTGTAATTTTTTTTTTTTTTTTTTTTTTTTTTTTAAATAAATTACAATACAGAAATAAAAAATTGGCGGAACTTTGTAACAAAATAATATCTTATAATTTGTCAGAAAATATTGATTGAGAATTATGATTAAATTGCTAATCAAGTATGTAAATGATTATTATTTTGCAATTTGTTTTGCTACAAGTCATTATTTCTCATCATTTTGTTATAATTGTAGTGTTATAAATTTGTGTGTGTTATTGGGGTACTCAGCAACAGCATTGAAAATTTATTTAACTATACATTGACATCTGTCCCTTTGATTATTTTTCCACATTTATTTATGATTCATATGTTAAATCTACGGACGGTGGCCATGGAAGTCGGAATCTGCTAAGGAGTGTGTAACAACTCACTTGCCGAAGCAACTAGCCCTGAAAATGCTAAATCTATAGAGTATAAGAAAGATTAAATAAGACATACTAATGACTCACACATACTAGGAATGTCTTGTGTCAAGAAAAACAACTCGCAGAGTTCCTTATAATGATATGAGTTCTGTCACTCATAATGAAAGCTCACGTATTCCTAACCTTTTCTGTGACAACATTATGTAGTATTAATTTTCTGTTTTAAAATAATTGGGTGAAATTATAAAAATCCTATACCAATTCTTAAAATGTAGTTTATGTTTGCGAACTATATGTTATGTTTGGCGAACTAATAAACTGTGACTCTTAAGCTGCTATCAGATGAAAGAACATATATTGTGAATTATAATAATCTATTGCATCTTATAGCTACCAAACAACTTCCTTGAGCTCAATCAAGGACTATTTTTAGCACAAATGTAAACAACGAGCGCAACATTTGGTGAGGTTTGAAAGGAATGAGGATAGAGGGTACTCTGGAATCTCGATTCTCTGATTGGAGGACTACATGCTAATCCTTACCACATCTGATTCTAACTGTTGAAAGTGCATGATTGAAGAATATACATGAGGCAAAAGTATCAAACGGTAGTATTTCACCGGTTTCCCCCCATAAAAATCTGTTTATGAGAGTATATGTGCTAATGCCTTTCATATGGAACTTCGTCTGATAGCAGCTTTATCTAGATTTAAGTAGATTCTAAAACATCATGAACACTTATGCCATAATAAAAAAATTTAATTTTAAATAAATAGATGCAAAGGGTTTAAAACATTAAAAAAAAAAAAAATCAATAAAATTAGGTTTTTCACAGTGTAAATAACAATTGTCATTGTATTTATCAAATACTGTTAAAGTCACAGTCTAGAGTGAATTTTTTAGAGAAAAAATATCCTTGATAAATAAAATAAAATTTAATAATATAACAAATAAACTCCAGTGGATAGGAAATAATGTTCTTAGGAGCAGGGTTCACACTAGAAAAAAATATTGTGTGGGATTCTTCCACTCCAACAAAAAATTTAAGTGGGATTTTTCAAACTTATGTGAGAAATTGCATAATTTGCATTTTGTAAATTTATTTTTGGAGAATTACAATTTCAAATTAAACAAAAAAAAAAAAAATAAAATAAAATAAAAAAATAAATAAATCAAATAAAATAAAGTAAATGTTAAAAAGGGAAATTTATTTATTTATTTCCCCATTTGTGGCTGAGGACAGATACTGCTTCAATATTCAGAATCTCTAAATTTTCATCAAAAATGCAGTAATTGTCCAAGTTATTACTTAATCTGTTTCAAAATTTATTTTCAATTTGATTTTGAGTACTGAAAGAATGCTTGACAGAAGTGCAGTAACTGGAATAACCTAAATTTTTTAATATATAATTATTGCAATTTTGAGCCTTCACACTCAGGAGTTGTTTGTTGATAAAGTAAACACCTCATATATATCTTCTTAAAAATATATATTAGAAGTATTTTTAAATAATTACATAATATTTTCCCTTTTTTGTGAGTCTTTTGTGAGTCTTTCTAGAGAAATTAAAATAAGAATACTACAAGCTCCAAAGCAATTAATATATACACAACTGAACTAAAATATTGATGAAATGCTCAATAAGCAATGGGAAAAAATTGGGGGAAATCCCCCTTAGGATATATTTTCCAGTGAGATTTTTTCAAAATATTGCGAGATTCTCACAATCCCACCCGCTAATGTGAACCCTGAGCAAAAGTGTGGCAGATTTAATCTATTTTTCTTGAATTTTTTAAATGAATTTCATTTTAAAACTTTCACGATCACATTTATGTAATTCAAACTCCGTCATATGTTGGTATGGTCTTCTTGCGTGTACCTATTTCTAATTCATTTATTTAATTAAAAAGAAAAAAAAAAAAAAAAAATCTGAATTTTAGAAAAAAAATCTTTTTTTAAAGTATTACAGAAATTTAAAAAAATCTTTAATTTAGGTTTTAGTTCCACCTTCTGAGACAATGAAAAAAATTTAATAATTTATGACAATATCATTAGTTAAAAAAATTCTTAAAATTAATAAATATTAAAAAAAAAATGTTCCCATAAACAATAAGGGGGAAAATATTGCTTGGGAAAAAAAAAAAAAAAAAAAAAAGACAGGGATAAGGTAATATACATTCATTAGTAATTCTTGTTGGTAATTTAGTTATTTCGGAATTATTTTAAATTGAAGTTATTCTGCATGTTTGTAATGTTTATAAAAATGCATGCAAATTGTGGTATATTTAAATGAGAAAAATGAAATTATTCTGCCTGTTGAAATTGTTTTTTGTTAAAAGATGTGTACATTTATTTGCTTTTCTTTTTATCATAAGCAAGTTTTTAGTGGTGATTTGGTCCAAACACTGATATGTCTTAATGGACTATATTTACGGAAGCTCCCCAAACGCTGACGACGTCTTAACAGAGCGAAGACTGTAATTTAGAAGTGTGTTTTGTTCTATTTGTTTTTCATAAGTTACTTAAAATTGTTACATTATTAAAGAAAGAGTATTAAAGTTGATCATTAAAATTATTTGAGATATTTAATATAAAAATTATTCGTTATTGCATTTACTGAAGAAAAATTATCTATTTTTTATCCTGGTGTATGTTGTTTATGGATTTCCATAAGTTCTTTTTTTCTAATTCTGTAAAATTAGCTGATCCACCTTAGAATCTAAGCAGTGAAATTCTCTTATAAAAATGAAAATTTTTGTTATAGTAGTTTTTTTTTTTTTTTTTTTTGCCAATTAATGAATATTCTAATGTTAGGTTTATATATTTTAAAAACTTGATGCAGTTAATGTATTGCTTACTAAAATAATTTTATGTTAAACATAAGATGTAACTAGATGCAAAAGCTTAGTTATTAGCGAAAAGTATAGTAACAATTTTTGACACTTTCTTGTTAGGGCTGTACATCAGTCGGATTCCCTCGTGTTATCTAATAGGATTTTCGTTGTTTTGTTTTATAAGAATTTCTCATTCAGAAATGAAGTTTTTTGAATACTATTACCTTTTTAAATATGTCGCTGTGGGCAATTTTTTGAAAAAATAAATTTTAAATATTTTGTTTAGAGATCCAAACTTAGTTCTAAATTTAATTAATGAATTTTTTCCCCCCTAAATAATAATAAAAAAAAAAAACACTAAGCTAAAAGTTGACATGTTCAAAGAGTAATGTTCAAAAAACAGAATTAAAAAAACTTCATATTTGAATGAAATATCCTTATGAAACAAAGTAACAAAAATCCCATTCACATGGAAAGAAGAAAAGAGGGAATCTGACTGATATGCAACTTTTAGAGGACAATAGTAAAAAATATATAACAAAAAAAAAAAAAAAAAAAATAGTAACCCTGAAAGAGATTAGAGGATTGGAAATTGGAACTAAAAATCCAAAAAAGGTTGTAATCTCATGGCTTTAGTACTTTTCCCCACAAATTGTAACTGATTTTCAGAGTTGCAGTACAAACTGCACTTGGTTTCCAAGCTAAAGAAATTCCTTTCATTTCTATTATCTTGTAATCTCTTGGATAACCTTACACTAAGGTTACACTGAATGTAATTTATAGTTTAACAAAAAATATTGTTCACTGTTTTAACTCTTTATTTCATCTTATCTCTTTACTTTCTTAGTAGCATTAATTGCTGTTTTCTCATTTAATATTTTTAAAATTCAATACATCTTTAAATTTTACATAAATAGTATTTTATTCCAAAACAAGTTAAATTGAAAAATTTTGTTCCAAAACTTTTGATATGATTTTTTGAATTGGTAATCGGTTGCCTAAGAGTTGCCTCTGCTGAAATTAATTTTTTTTTTTAATTAATCCTTTAAAAGGACAATGTGATTAGATTAGAACAAGACTAGAAGAAAATAATTTTTTTTTTTTTTTTTTTTTTCCAGCTTAGTTACAAAAGTAAAATTTTATTAAAATTTTTCGGGATGAATTTTTGCAGTTGACAACTAAAATTAGGTTCTATAAAATATATCCCACCACCCCTGAAAGGCTTAAAAATTGTTAGTAGATTGAATATAGAAATCCATAATATCTAACGTAGTGTAAAATTGTTAATAGAGTGAATATGGAAATCCATAATATATAACATAGTGTTAATAATTTAAGTCTGAAAGTTATATTTTATATTAGTAATATTATGAATGTTGAAAAGAAATTTTATATAGCTAATAAATAAAATTTGTAAAATAAAAAATTACTGGTTGTGAAATTGTTTCTCTTTAACAGTTGTTATATTTAAATGTGATTCTTTGTTAAATAACCTGTTGTTGCAGTATAAATATGTAATTGTAGTTAAAAAGAAAATTTCTAAACTGTTTCTAAAGTTTATATCTGTTGCAAATGTAGTATTTTTCTATCTGTTGTTATTGTTTCTTGTTAAAAATTTTTTAGTTTATTATTTCTAAAGATTTTAAAACAACCCTCTATTATGGTCTTCACTCAAATAAAAAAAAAATAACAATAAAGAAAGAAAAGACAATTTGTTTCTTCTTATTTGATTTTTTGTTACTTTTAGTATTAGATATTACAATATACTTGTTTCAATCCTAAATCACTAATTACTTTTCAGTTATCTTAAAACACTCTTCATATAATTTTACTTTTCATTGTATTACAAACTATTTTTGAAGATAATGGGGTGATAAGACAAAATTTCTAAAAATTAATCGGGATACCTCCCAATTATCTTGTAATAATCAATTAATAAAAAGGAGCTAATAAAATGAGTTTAGAAAAATCGTTAGAATCAATTTTAAGCTACCTACTTCCGAAAGCAAAAATATGATTGTATTGTCATGTTTCAAAAAAAAAAAAGTGTATATATATACCAGAGAGAATGTCTGACTGTTTCACCCTAAAAAGAGACCCCATAAAATGTTAATTTAAAGAATAACTGAAAAAAAAAAAAATACTAACAAGTAAACCTTCTCTCCTTTGATACCGGTTTTCCGGAAACCTATATATTTTCTGAAAGCTTATGCCACAAGTAGAAAAACTGTGAAATCTTAGGGGCAGAGGGATAAGCGTTTAGGAGTTATAGGACATAAAATGTTGGAAATATGACACCAAAAGTGGCTAAAATGTTCGTTTCACGTATTTATATGAACTAATAATATGGTAAGAAGGTGGAGGTATCATTATAAAGGAAGAAACAACTCGTTGAAAAGAAACAGTATACGTTGGGATACTTGCTACTGACTTCAAGCGAAATCCATTACAAGAGACAATCAATGTACAATTCACCAAATAAACAGTGAGACGGGCAGAAAGACAGTTCAAAAGCGATAGCCGCACATTTGCAAACTCATCATTTGTCAATGAATTGAAGCAGTAATCCATTGGCGCAATCCACATTCCAGGTTTGTCGTCCAAGTATCCGCTTTTATAAAAAGCATACTTAATCAAGTTCTTGAAACGAGGAGCATTGAACTGATATAGGGAAAAAAGACTGCAGGGCCAGAAAACTATCGCGGTGCCAGATGTGCTCATGTGTCTCGATAATAATTGTTTCCATTATGTAAAGAACAAAAGATTTCTAGTGTCTGAAAAAATGAATATCCAGAGGCTAAATCTTTCCTGAACATCCTTCAGGTACCATTTTTTTTGTAGGACTTTACCATCAAGTACTTCGGAAGCAGACAATGCATGATCTTTGTTAGAACACCATGAATCCACTAAAAGCAGAATTTTCTTCCTGTCATTAGCCATACTTGACCAAAATATGTCATGACAGAAGTGGAGACTGTGACTTTTGCGACGAGCATTGCTGTTCCTTATAGACACCATCATCTTCGAAGTCCATATCCTCGTCCGTTCTTCTCCATCGCCTCTAGCAAATCCTAATATCCGGATCCCTTCCACAATCTCCATATCATTTTCCAGGAGAATAATTATGTGTTTTATCATCTCCGATTCCTGGATGTTCGGAGACCGATTACTTGTTCCGAATCGGGAGACCAAGGCCACTACAACGACTATAGTTTCCATATAATAAGAAGCAATGTAAGAAGAAGACATACAATACGTTAGTACTTGACAGCAATATACGGGAACATACAAGGAATAGAGACGTTTTTATGGGAATATGTCCCTCTATACACACTTTACTGATACTTTGTGGGTCCTGTATCTCCTAAACGCTTGTCCCTCTGCCCCTAAGATTTCACAGTTTTTATACTTGTGACATAAGCTTTCAGAAAATATATGGGTTTCCGGAAAACCGGTATCAAAAGAGAGAAGGTTTACTTGTAAGATTCGAGCTGTCCTTATAATTGTGAACACCTGAAAAATCATCTTTTTCACCGTATTTAAAGTTTTTAAAGATAGAAAAAACGATAAAACTTTTTAAATACAGTCTATTAATGAAATTCAAATTAATTAAAAATATATTTGTGTAAATAATAGTGTTCAGTGTTTAGTTAATATAGAAAAACGGGTGTCCTTGTAATTATGAGAAACAGTGTACTTTGTATAAGAAAGTGCAAAAAAAAAAAAGGGTGTAAAATCTTGATTATAAGCCCCCGTTTTTCGGAAGCAAAACCAGTAAAAAGTAGGGGGCTTATAATTGAGATTATTAGAAATTTCTTTTTTTAGAGTTGTGGTGGCGCCGCCACAGAATGAAACTAATATTTATTATCCAATCCAGAAATTGAATTAACTCTCAAAAATAAATTTTAATTATTATTAAAAATTATTTTCCTATTAATTTAAATTAATAGGAAAATTTTTTCATATAATTAATATGAAAGATGAATAATAATAATTAAAAAAAAAAAAAAAAAAAGACTGGTTTTGGTAAATTAAAGTAAGATAAAGGTAAAGGTATAAATTAATAAGAGTATACATTTAGGTATATATGAAATATAAAACTCATTTTATATATTGTTATCAAACATAACATTTTACAAAAATATGACAATATTTTTAAGGGAAATAAAAGAAAAGCTAGTAATTAAAAAAAAAAAAATGCAATCTTTGTTAAATAAATAAATAAAATAACTATTTATTATTTAGTATATGAAAGGCAAATAAAGAAAAGTTTACTGATAACCCAGTTATTATAGTCAGTTATTATTTTAACACGTTGAGCGCCACGCAAATTCTTAAAATCCATTTAAATTCCATAATGATTCCTCCTGTAATAAATAAAAATTAAGCACATTTTTAATAAATTTTCAATGTAATATTTTTAGTTTTATATCCTATTTTATATCTGCCGGTTGACACGGCTTTATATCATATTTGACACTGTCAGCCACCTATGGCTGACAGATTGCTTAATGTTTTAATTAACATGATGAGATTTAGCTTTTCCTGTTCACTGATTAAATTACAGCATAGTATAGCCAAAGAATATGTAGAAGTTCTTTGGTATAGCTACCTATCGACCAATATGCACCAAAATTAAATCAACATGTTTTATAGAAATGGCCCTCTCACATACGAAATTTTGTGCAGTTATATACAAATGAATCTGAGATATAATTTCTTCATTCACAAGAAAATTGCAGCATAGCAGCATCACCTATTGACCGATATGCACAGAAATTAAATGTAAACATATTTCATAAAAGCCCTGTGATTTTTCTTTTTTTCAAAAGCTATATAACAAACCATAAAAATTATATAAGGCCCTGGAAAAAATTATAAGGTTAAAAATTATTTAATTAAAAGACCAGTTAAACTGGGATTTATGCAATTTTTTTGGATGGGAAAGCAACAAAAATACAAAGTATGCAAATGATTTGTTAATTATAATACACTTTAATTAAAATCTAATTTAAATTAAATAAAGTAATTACCATATTAGATATTTTTCTTATTTGCTGACGGAAAAAAGTATAAGGCCGTCAAATTTTTTGGAGAGACATGCAAATTTTCTGCGGTCTGAGAATGCAAGAAATAGAAAAGGTGACTTAACAATGCAATTAGGGTTACTTTAGTCTTTCTCAGTGTTATTGGCAACGATGCCGAGGCAGAAAATACTAAGGGTACTAAATACTATGGTATTGTCCGATGCAGAATGCCAAAAAATGCTTGGAATGAAAGCGAGTGGGATGAGTGATGCAGCTATTTCCAAGTCTATCGGTTAGTCTAAATCAGCAGTCAATAATTTTTTTAAAAATCTTTCAAAATATAACAAATGCAAACGCTCAAGAGACCAAATGCACTTTCAAAGTGCCAAAAATGGACCGTTTTTCGTTGGACATGCAATTAAAAAACTGTCTTCTTTAGAAATAGTTCGTGGTTTAAGTCTACCATGTACTAGCCGAACTATCTGGAGTGTATTAAGTTCCAATCTGAGGTCACAGTTCGTAAAATTAACACCTCAACAACACTTGACAAAGAAGCATAAATTAACTGGCTTAGAATTTGCTAAAAAATATGTTTCGCTTGGAGATAAGTGGAAAGATTTACTTATTTTGGATGAGAAAATTTTATTTAGATGGGCCAGACGTCTTTAAAAATAATGGTGTCATATTAAAAAAAAAATTAAACCCTACTTTTCCAAGCGGCGATATGGAGGGGGGATTGTTAGTAATGGTACGTTACCAGTTGTGGTAATTTATACTTAAATGAATGCAAAAACTATCAAGACATGCTGGGTGATAATTTGCTTCCCATTGCCACTCTAGTTATATCAGGAGATTGGATATTTCAGCCAGGATAATGCCAGTATACATGCTGCTTCTTCAACAAAAGTTTGATTTGAAGCAAATGAGGTCCGTCTGCTTGATTGGTCATTCTGCATTCCGCATTTAAACCCATTGGAAAATATCTGAAGCATACTTGTGCAGTCTGTTTATAAGGACATATGACATCATAGAGGGAAAGACAAACTCATCAATGCTATCATCAAATATACAAGGGAAAATATCAAAAAAAAAAAACTTCATCTCGACCTGAATCAACAAAGACTGATCGACTGATAAATGTCATTGAAAAAAAAAGGTCAATTTGTAGGATGTTGATTTTATATTTTTATTCACAACTCCTCGACCTTATAAATATTTCCAAGATGAAATGCCATCAGATTTCTACATTGTCAATTAATGCTTTGATTATACCGGGTGATTCAAAATAGATGTTACAGCGATTATCTCGTAAACTAAGAAAGATAGAAACAAACTTCCAATTACAAAATTGGTGTAAATTAAGAGTAGATTTCAGAAATGGCATTCTTTTGTACAAGGAGCTGTATACATATTAAATACGAAATTTATTTTTTATATGGCCCCTCGTATCATATGACTTATATTTAGAAAAATATTCTCCTCGCTCTAACAATCAAAATAAAAAAAAAATCATCTCTCTAAGTCAAAATCTCACTGAGTTATTGCAATTTGAAAATTCTAGCATTTTTCGCCAAGTCTTAAGGGGCTGTATCAAAAGTGTTATGTCTCCTTTTCCCTAGCGAATACACAAGAGAATACTCATTGATAATTTAACAAATAAAATTTATGAATAATTTATGTACTGAAAGGGAATTTTCAAATTCATTTTTCTTTCTTTATACATTCTCTTACTCATATACACGGTGTAGAGAAAGAATTGTTTTTGAGTCAAATTTCCGAAAATTAGCTTTTGTTATAATTCCACGTTTTCAGATCCTCTGAATTCAAAAATCATGTGTTTAGTGGTTGGTCTCTCTCTCTCATCCAATTCGACATTCTAAATCCGTATCATATTGCGGTGCTACACTAAAGTATTCGTTACGATCAGACAGTTGTTTGTTTACAGGGTCAAGAATTCAAATACATTACGTCTATGAGCGAAATTTTTCATATGTACAGTGTGACATGTACAGACTGCATTAAACAAAATGAAAAGAACAAATTTTTTATACGCATAAAAGCATGTTTTATGTAGATTCTGGTATAGCAACCATTCATAATTCATTTACAGGGTTACCCAGAGTATTTCGATATATTGGAGCTATACTTGGGAATTGCTGGAAGTGTATTTAATTTTGTGTTACTTGTTTTACATATAACACTAAATTTACGTACACAAAGTCATGTGTATATAGTTTATAGACAATATACAGGGCTACCCAAAATTAAAGTAAACATTTATTTTATTATTATTATTATTAAATGTAATTGGTGTAAGTGCTTGCTGCATTTTTTTTTTTTTTTTTCCCCCGAAGAACACTGTTGACACAGAACGCAAATAATTTCTCATACCCATTCTGTAAACAAAGTAGCTTTTGGAGAGCGATTTTTTTTCCCCGTATAATATCACATTTTGAGGCTTCCTGAATACGAAAGGTAAATTTTTATTCGTTGATCTGTATATATATGAATTATCAGCATAATTTAACAACAAATAATCTGGTGTGCCACTCGCACGACTTTCTATTATCCTGAAATTTAATACCATAAATACAGGTTGGAAATTAAGAGGTAACATAAAGAGTACTATTATGTAAACCTACGTTAAAATAATTCAAATTAGGGTTCGGAAGAGTTTAATGATAATTAGTTCTATGTGAGGGGGGATCTCCGGAAATTATTCGACGCAGGCAATAATCAAACATTAAAAAATATGGCTTTGGTAATAAGGAAGCCTTAAAACGTGTAAATACACAAAACACAAGCGATGCATATTTAGCTTAAAAACATACATTATTTATCGTATGTCTATGAGGAATTCATTTCCATTCCTGAGCAGCTTTCCTGGACATGGTAAAATATTATAGTAAAGCACTTTCACTAACAATAAAAAAGAATATTATAGCTTAAATATTTGCAACCCTGTATATCTTTTGAAGAATATGTACAAACCACAAAGTGCACCTAAATATAAACCTATAGTAATAATATACGGCACAACATAAATTGCACTTCCATCAATTTTCAGCTATTGTCGCATTATAATCTAGTTATTTTGTGTAGCCTGTAAATGAACAGTGAATGATTTCCCTGCCATATTCTACATGAGGCATGTTTTTATGCATATAAAGAATATATATTCATTTCATTTGGTTTAGTGCAGTCTATAGGTGTTAAACTCTACTTACCTGCAATTTTCCCCATAGACGTAATGTATTTGAATATTCTTGAGTGTCTCTGTACACGAACCATTTGCTTCATCTCAATGAAAAGCTTGGTGTAGCATCCCTATATGATACATATTTAAAATACCAAGTTTGGAATGTCTGCTGCTATTTGTTCTTGAGATAAACTGATAACAGACAGACACACACACAGACCAACCGCTAAAAACACGATTTTCATATTCAGGGGACCTCAAAACGTCTAAATATAACAAAAACTCACTTTCGAAAATTTGGCCCCAAAACAATACTTTCTCTACCTTATGGGTATGAGAAAGTAATAAGTACAGGAAATGCGAATTTGGTACTTTGGATTCCATATCTAGTTGCCACTTGAAAAGTTGATGAAGGTTTGCAAGTTTCAAGGAAATTGATAACAGACTTGATTTTTGTTTTGATAAGTATAGGCACTATAATTAAAAGGGGGTTGAGAAGGGCGATAACCCCCTGGCATAGAATTATACATCTATACCATATTATATTCTATACAAAACATTACTTTAGAATATTAACAATAAATATGAATTTCCTTATGATTTTTACAGTATAAAGTTATTTAAATGTAATTCATAAGAATATCTGTCCCAAAACGCAATACATTGGCATTTTTTGTGCGTTCCTGTACATAAACCAATTGTAAAGAATTAATTAATGCCATTTTAAATAGGGAATATCATATAGTAAACCTGAATAACATATTATTTCTAAAAATTTCTGAAAATATTTACAGACGCTGGGGGCAGACAGATGGACAGTCAGACAAAAAAAAAAAAAAAATGCAAATTGAAACCTTATTCACAGTTAAAAATTGTTAGATAATGTTTAATGTAAACGAAAATACAATTCCAGCAAATTTCCAATAATAACCCTTAACATAACTGAATATTTTTGCGTGCCCTGTAAATCTAATGTTAATCGTACTGTACAGTATAGAAAGCATTCTTTTGTGCATATGAATAACTTATTTCAATTTCATTAAGATTTATGCAAATTAATTAAATTTTGGTATATAGAAATATCTTCACATAGAACGCAGTGCTTTGGAATACTTTTGGGTGTCCCTGTATACAAACCAATGATGGTGTTTACTCCATTTTCTATAGAAAATATCCGATAGAAAACTATAATAACATATTTCAATTTTATTAATATATGCATAAATTAAAGGTATTAAAATATGGTTTATAAAAATACCTCTCATAGAACACAATGCTTTGGAATACTTTTGGGTGTCCCTGTATACAAACCAATGATGGTGTTTACTCCATTTTCTATAGAAAATATCCGATAGAAAACTATAATAACATATTTCAATTTTATTAATATATGCATAAATTAAAGGTATTAAAATATGGTTTATAAAAATACCTCTCATAGAACACAATGCTTTGGAATACTTTCGGGTGTCCCTGTGCACAAGCAAGCAGATGTATTCACTCCGTTTTCAATAAGGAACATCCGATAGTGAACTCAAATAACATATATCAGTTTCAGGAAATTCTATGAATATTCACAGGAGTTAGAGCGCAGACACACAGAAAGACAGATGGACAGACAGACAAATCGAAGTCAGTAACACTTTTCAATCTTGCTGGAATTGTTAAAGAGCTGAAGTCAGTAAATTTATCAACCATGATGGAAAGTGGTAAAAATAAAGTGCGAAAATTTCACATGGTTTTGCTAGTCTTTTAGTCTTTTTCCTCTCTTAACGTGTTTTAATTTGCAGGTGATGCTATTTTAAAATAAAGGATCTTTTTTTAATTTTTCTCAACTCATAGATAACCCCCTAAAGTGTGCCCGTTGGCGTCGAAAAATAGATGCCAAAATTGAAAAAAAAGTGGTGTAAGTCATCATTTTCAAATTGCAAGAACTTAGCCAGATTTTGACTTAGAGAAATGATTTTTTTTTTTTTTTTTTGCTTGTTAGAGCGAGGAGAATATTTTTCTAAATATAAGTCACATGATAGGAGGGACCGTATAAAAATTAAATTTCGTATTTAATATGTATACAGCCCCTTTGACAAAAAAATGCCATATCTGAAATCTACTCTTGATTTGCTCTAATTTTGTAATTGGAAGTATGTTTCTATCTTTCTTAGTTTACGAGATAATTGCTGTAACATCTATTTTGAATCACCCGGTATATTACATACGTTCATAACCTATGTTTATGCTTTTAATTTCATTTCTAAGAAAGAGTGATATTAAATTTTTCGAGTTTTACTGTGTTTTATACTTTTTTTGTTAATATATTTTGCAACCTTATACTTTTTTCCAGGGCCTTAGATGTTAATTTAACTTCTTCCTTAAATAATAATCTTATACTATTAAGTGAGCAATATTTGTATGTATATTTCACTGATCGCGAAAACGGTAGCTCGGACAGTCACGAGATTTAACACAAAAGTGCCCCCCGAAGGGTCATTGTGCACATTGAAGTCAGATTTTCGAATTTTTGATTAGTTTTTTCTTAATTAATTAAAATGTAAAAATAATAACCTTCTAATTTCTGATAAGAAAGCCATTTAAATTTTAACATTTTATCCATAATTTAATTGTTGCCAATTTTTTTTTTCGACAAAATAATAATAATTAAAAAAAAACGTACATCTTATACTATTAAGTGAGCAATATTTGTATGTATATTTCACTGATCTCGAAAACGGTAGCTCGGACAGTCACGAGATTTAACACAAAGGTGCCCCCCGAAGGGTCATTGTGCACATCGAAGTCAGATTTTCGAATTTTTGATTAGTTTTTTCTTAATTAATTAAAATGTGAAAATAATAACCTTCTAATTTCTGATAAAAAAGCCATTTAAATTTTAACATTTTATCCATAATTTAATTGTTGCCAATTTTTTTTTCGACAAAATAATAAAAAAAAAAAAAAAAAAAAAAACGTACATTTATTTAAAATGAGGAAAATAAATCAGAAAGATTAGAAAATAAATTAGAAATATCAGTCGCATCGTTACAAATAAAATACCAAATGAAAGGGAAAATTTTTGTAAATCCGATGCATTAAACAGCTTATCAATCGGATGATTAGTTTTTTCTTAATTAATTAAAATGTGAAAATAATAACCTTCTAATTTCTGCTAAATAAGTCATTAAAATTTTATCCATAATTTAATTGTTGCCAATTTTTTTTTCGACAAAATAATAATAATTAAAAAAAAAAAAAAAAAAAAAAAAACCAAAAAAACGCACATATATTTAAAATGAGGAAAATAAATCAGAAAGATAAGAAAATAAATTAGACATATCAGTTGCATCGTTACAAATAAGATAGCAAATGAAAGGGAAAATTTTTGTAAATCCGATGCATTAAACAGCTTATCAATCGGACAATTAGATTTTTTAAAATTAACTAAAGTATGAATTTTAGGTGGCAACAGCAGAAGATTGTATGGAAACCGTTAGGAGAAAAAAAATGAAAAATCTGCTTCACATTAAGTCACATGATTTTTAAGTGGGATTAAAAATTGCAGTTTTCAAATTCTTTTAAATTTTCTCTCACGAACACAAAAATATAATATACAGCCTGTACCCCACAAGACCAACTTGCATTTCAAATTTCATCAATTATTTTGGTTAATAAACAAAAGTTATTATTATTTTTTTTTTCAAATTAAGTTTTATTCTATCTTCGAAAAGAATTATGTGATCATAGATATAATAATATATATAGATCTATCATCCCCATATTATCGTGCAAAGATTTTTGATGCCGAAAAAAAAGCTTTGGAATCAGCCATTAAGTGGTATTGAAGGAAAAAATAAAGAATGAATTTGAAACTATATCTGGAGCTTTTCATTCACCTTTAGTAAATAAATTATTCATGAATTTTATTTGCTAAAACATTCGTGTGTATTCACTCGGGGAAAGACTGCCATATTTTGGTAGAATCGTCATCTTTTCCCGAGTGAAAAGGAATCACTTTTTTTCTCCCCAATGATCAATCTATATATTATTACTATATCTATGTATGTGATACGATACATTAATAATTTGGGTTTTAAAAGCTTTTTTAAATAGATTATTTAAACTCTATGAACCATATTTTTATTTTATCAGTTTCATTAACAGATCCTGCTGGGCGATTTTTTAAATTTTGGTGTTGAAGTACACCGAACGTTTTTCGACAAGAAATTTAATATAGCAACAGCCATTTTAATCCAAGTAGCGCATTAAATATATAAAAACATAAATGATTTATTTTTACACAAAATTTACAGAACAAATGCAGTTTTAAAGATAGGAAATTTATTTCAACAAGCACTATTTTAAACCTAAAAACCATTAAAAATATAAGCAGAATATAAAGGATTCTTATGTATAAACAAAAAAGAGTCTGGTAAAATTATTAGCAAAATAGTCTTTCCCTTTTCATACAAAAAAAAAAAAAAGAAAAAATTCATCGCAAATATGGCGACAAAAATTCAAAAGCCGCCAGTGGAGCAACATAATAAAGTTGTGCAACACGATAATGTTTACCTATTTTTTTTTTTTTTATATATATAATAATCATTATGCTAATTTATCATACAAACAAATGAGCCTCTGTGTGTTACTGCACTTGCACGTTGTCGAACAGAAATATTTGAAAAATTCAAATTAATATTTAAATAAATAAATAAAAATATGTTTAATGGGAAATATATATAACCATAAAAAGATTAGTTGTCTAAAATATGGCAGAAATCGCACTCATAGCATATTGTTACAAGGTATTAAGTCTTATTGTTACAATGGATTAAGTCTAAAATGGTGACAAAAATTCAAAAGCCGCCAAAGAGAACTATATTAAGGCTGTACTATCAGGTTTACAACCCATGAATTATATATAAACACAAAAAATTAATTGTCTCATGCGACAGACGTAGCCGGTCACAGCATATTGTAATATTTGGCGTGAAATTGCTGTCATTTAATGGTTGATTGGATAAACAAAATAAACATATGAAATAACGTAAAAGCAAATATTATGTTGTCTAAACCCAGTTACATTTGAGTCCAGTCCGAGTTACATGTGAACAACACGTATAGTGTTGTTCACATATAACTGGGATTCAAATATAAAAGGGAAACTACAATTTTTTCGATACTATCTATTTCGAAACTGTTATATAATAAGCACCTAAATGGAAGCTCATTGGTAAACTATTGTCGCAGGTAATAGGGACAAGCGCCCGAGTTGCAGTGGATGACCAAATCGCTGCCGAATGCAGCAGGGACCTGGAGCGAACTTTTGAACAATTTCAGTAATTTATTTTATTTCATTTTTATAAAGCTATGTAGAAAAGAGTTTCCTTTAAATTTAGTGGCCAGCGAAGCGGGCAAAGCCTGCTAGTAATAATAAACATGCAAATAAATAATGAAAAGATATATTCCTAATATATTAAATAAAATTTTTATTCAGGAATACAGCTGATAAATAACTTTTATTTATTTTATTTATTATTACTTTATATTCTAAAAAATGAATTCTCTATAATGTTTTATTCATAAATTTGGCTGATTTTTTTTTTTTTTTTTTTTCAAATAATTTTGTTTAATTAATTATATCTGTTTCATAACTGAAATTTAAATCAGTTTTCAAAGTAATAGTTGGTGACTTTAATTTTATATAAATATTTTCATTTATTTAATTTTTATTTTAACAAATTTTCTATTCATTTTGAAAGAAGAATTAGATGAATTTACGCATACTTTTATTCTATTCTAGCAAGCTTTACCCACTTCGTTGTCACTAGTTTTAAATCAATTCTCAAAATTCCATATCATTATGATAAAAATCTCAAATTCTTCATTGTTTTTAAATTTCAGCTCTTCATCACTTCGGACTAGAAAACTGAATGTTATTTTCTATTTCTACTTCAACAGTTATTATCAGCAATTCTGAACGGATAATAAACACTCAAAGTTATTGTGAAACGGAAACCCTGTTGACCTCTCCCCTAATTAAAGGGATAGTTTGAATACGAATCCTTTTTTCTTTTCTTTATCTTGAGTATTTCTGTTTATTGGAAGCTTCTTGTTTCTGGGAAACCTATTCCCCCAGCACGGACATAAAACAGCATTTTGTTTGAGAACTGTCTTCCCCTTTTTCTCTATAACAAAAGTGTAACAATTTCTTTTGAGAGTTTTTTTTTTTTCATTTTCATTATTCGATTGAAGCTTCTTAGAATGCTTTTTAGCAAAACATCGGAAAAAATATTTCGTAGGCAGAACAGCATTTTAAATTTTTACTTAACTTCGTACTTTGAAAATTTTTAATCAAATTAATCGGGACAATTTGATTTAAAAAACTGATTGGGACTAAGCATTGATCGATTAATCGGCACAGCCCTAATATTAACAGTTATTGCAATGCAGCGCTAATTTTGAAAAGTTATCAAAGTCTATTTTTATGGTTTATTTTGGTTAATGCAGTTGTTTTTTTTATCACATTTTTATGTTCTTTCATGCACATTTTTGTTTTTCCTTTTCTCATGTCAATATGACATTATTTTATATACTTATTTATATTACTATTTTTTAAACCTTACAGCATTAAAATTCTGATTCAGAAATACAAGCAGAAAAATACCCTAAAGAAAGCCACAAAATTCTAAAATCTGTGAATATTTGGAAGTATAATACTGTTCATAAATCATACGTGAAAATAAGTTTTTAAATTACTCATAAAGTTTTTTATTTAGAATATTATAAATCAACAGGGTTCTTGGCAGTATTATAATTTATACTAATTTAAAACTAGTCAAAACTGTTTAGGTTTATGATTATTTAATTTTGATATGGTGTGTATACAGGCTAACAAACTGACTACCCTGCAGACTCTAATAGCACACTTAACCATAGCACATCCTAAGAATGCCCCTTGGGTTTATTTTCATCCACAGGATATCCTGAGGATGTCTTGTGAATGAGATGTGCTGTCAGGGGATGGACACCACATCAATTTTGTGATTTTTGGATATTTCTTATCTCAAAACGTATATAAACATAAACATAAAAAAAAAAAAAAAAAAAAAAATTGAAAATTTTCATGAATATGTAAAATTTCCATATTTACACTGTATGATGGGGAATAAAAACATCAACAAATATCAGCTGAAATAAAAATCAATTTCATTATAATGATTTTTCTTAAAATGTACAGTCAGAGAAAAAAAAAAGCATTCGACATAACTTCGTTGCTAATCGATGCACAAAAATGTAATAGGTATCATTCGATGGGAAATTGTGAGTACTTTTAGAAAATGAAGTGAAATTTTGAATTGGGGGTCGTCTACATATTAAAAAGCACACCAACTTTGATTTTTTTCAATGGTAATACCCTATTTTATTTTATATTTGAATTCCTGGGGTTTCGGTAATGCAAAAAAGTATATTGGTTGTATATTTTGCTTTTTTTTTTTTTTTTTTTAATAGAATTAGAAGCGTTTAAAGTTTGAAGATTTTGAAGGTGCTATTGTTAAATTCATATCTCAAACTTTTATTAATATGCTCACAAAAAATAACTTGATGGATATAGTTTTTTCTTTACGAGATATAGTGAAGATATCCAAACATAATCCATGATAACTTTTGATTCAGAAAAATATTTTTAATTCTGAAAAATATTAATAAAATAAATTCATATTAAAAAAAAAAATTATGAATTATGACCTATATTAATTTTTACATAAAATGAATCCTAATGCTGAAAAATACCAGTGTGCAAATTTGCAGCTCATTCCAGTTAGTTTTCGAGATATAAATAAATCTTTTTTTGGAGTTGCTTAGGGGGCCGTCTTTTATGAAGTTTTGCATGAGATAACACATAAAATTTTATTTTGTTAAAACATGTCTGTCTGTTCACAATCTGATTTTCCACAAATATTTTTAGTATGTCTCGAAATTAATTAATTTTTTTCAAGTAATATTAAATGATTTTCTATTCAAAATAGTATGCATGTCACTACTAGTTTGCGCACATGTTCAAACAAAAGAAATTTGATACGTTACTGTGTATAAGGCTTTGTGCCCTATGATCTGTAGAGTTTAGGTGGTATGAAGGCTATAAAAATCTTGCCGCTGTAACTTTTTCTCCAAACTCCTTTTTCTTTTCTCCAGTGCACTGAATGAAAGTAGCATCATTTTTAGCATGCACAAAAGCCTCTTTTCTATTGAATATGGTTGGATTACCATTAAAATTTTGTTTACCGGATCACATGAAAGATTCGTATACATTACGGTACATAAGAGGAAATGGTTGAATGTTCATTTTTAGTAGTAATAACCATTTTAAATAACGTCCTATATTGTTTAATGAGCGCTAATATTTTCGATTTGACTTTCTGTCTGTCTTTGCGCCTTCTGTACTTCTGTAAAAATGAACTTTTGTTTATATATAATTATCTTGTAAAAGTTCAGCAGTTTTGTTAAAGAAGATTCTATTGCTTCGCTATATAAAACCTCTGCAAAACACATATTAAAAATCTTTTTCATAGAAAGGCATGCATTATTTTTTTATTTTTCATATTTTTGAATCGGGCCGGGCGGGGTCGGGCCTGATTTTATCGTTTTTTGTCCGGGCCGGGCCGGACCCTGGCCTCAAAATTCCAGCCCGTGCAGACCTCTACTAAGGGGTACATTGTCCGAGTTTCAGAGAAAACCACGGAAAACCCCGAATGGCTAGGTCAATGAGCGCGACCTGAAATCGAACCCGGCACTTCCCATCCACCAGCTTTGAGCGCAAAACCTCTCGGCCGCTGGTGGGCTCAGACTGACAAACATACTTTTTTTTTTTCAAACTGTTTTCTGTACCTCTCAAAACGTGCATCCATCGGAAACCGGATGTCGAAAATTTTTATGAATCTAATACTTTCTTCTGTTGAATATTAAAGAAAGTAAATATTAGAAAATTCTCTACTAATAAAATGTCAAATGTTCGGTTTCAGCGCAAAACCAATGGATGTTAAAGGATTAAATAACTTATTAAAAATTAAATAATTAACCCATTGGACTATATTTTGTAAACTCATTCACACTTTGTAGAAAAACTATAAATAAAGAGCATATCGTTTCCCATAATGACTATATTTTAGCAAAACAATGTAAGCCTATGTAGATTTTAACTTTCTTCAATATTATATAGAAGAAAGTATTGGATTCTTAAATATTTTTGAATTCGTTTTCGATGAATTTACACGTTAGGAGAGATCCAGAACACGATTTGACCACTTTTAGAAAATGTCTGTGTGTGTGTGTGTGTGTGTGAGACAAGTTTTGTTTTAACTGTATCTCAGAAACTACCACTCAGACTTACATATAAATTTGTATATCGTTACAACTTGCATAAATTAGTACATATCAACTTTTGGTGCCGATCGCTCAACATGTTGTACTGCAATACAGCGATTTCCACAATTTTATGAAGGCTATATCTCAAAAACTACTGTTTAGAATTGCATATAAATTTATACGCAGTTCCACCCTGACTTAACTAAGTGTTGATATGTTTATCAACATTTAGTTAGTGCCAATAGCTCAACAGGTAGCGCTGATATGCAGCGATTTCCAAAATTTCAAGCAAGGTTATGTCTGAGAAACTAATGTATGTGATTACATATAAATTCACATATCTTGACAAAAATTAATCCCTATCAACTTTTGATACCAGTTGCTCAACAGGTGGCGCTACTACACAGTGGCGCGTGTTCCATCCTCATCTGCCCCCCCCCCCCTAATAATTTTATACTTTAGAAAGCATCCGCAATTGATTCCTCACCACAATAAAAGCTAATAGTAATACCGAATTTCAAGGCTCTATCACTGTGTAAAAAAATTTTAGATCCTCGATTCTCGTATGTTCCCCCTAATAATTTTATGCTTTCGTAAGCATCGCAATCGACTTACCTCTCCCCCCCCCCCCCAAAAAAAAAAAAAAAAAAAAAAAAAAAAAACCTAACATACCAATTTTTAAGGCGGAATCTGAATTTAAAAATTTTTGTCCTCCTGTCCCGATCTATCCCCTAATAATTTTATACTCTTGAAAATATCCGTAATTGATTTTTCACCTTCAAAAATCCAATACTACCCATTTTGAAGGCTTCATCTCTATTTCAAAAATTTTTTGCCTCCCTGCCCCCCCCCCCCCCCCCCCCTACTCGAGAATGTTACTTTTTCGAAACTATCCACAATCGATTCTTCAATTCTAAAAACTTAATAATACCAATTTTCAAGGCTTTATCTCTATTTTAAAATATTGCTCCCCACACCCTTATCTGCTATCCCCTAGTAATTTTACAATTTCGGATGTATCCGCAATCGATTCTTCACACACAAAACATAATAATGCTAATTTTAAGGCTCTATCGCTATTTTAAAATTTTTGCACCTCATCTCCCCTCTCAAAAAAATGCTTCATAATAATTTTATGTATTGGAAAGTATCTGCAATCGACTACTCGCGTCCCAAAACCCAATAGTATCAATTTTCAAGGCTCTATCTATGTTTCAAAAAATTTGCCTCCCCCATGTAAGCCACCCCCTAATAATTTTACACATAGATTGCAATCAATTCTTCAACCAATATGTGTAATTGGTGAAAAATCGAAAATTTACGAAATTGAGTTAGAGGTATAATATTTTTCCTCAAGGGGTCCTCTATTCATTTGCCAAGTGGTGTTGGTGTAAGTCCTAGTTTATATTTATGCCACTGAGAGTAGCACATAGTTTGTCAACTGAACAAAACTGCTGCGCAATTTGGAACAATATTATACCTCTAACTCAATTTCGTAAGTTTTGGACTTACACCACTTGGCAGCTAAGGGACTTAATTTATCAATATGTATAGTATCATTTTTTGAAATCTTTAAGGCTTAAAAATTTTACCGGTCTTGACCCAAGCGTATGCATAATCTGGTGCTAGACGTTTAATCGCCATATGAAAATACACAATCATACAGTTATAAGGTTGCTCTTTGGTCCATATGATTCAGTGTACAAATATAATATGACAATGACACTATATAAATATAGTATGTATTCATGTATTTCAAATCGAAAAATCTGTAACGTGCTAAAAGGGGTCTATGAAATGTTTCTATTATCGACGAAAAGCCCAATTAATTACATTGCTCTGCATGAAAATCGGCCTTAACACCATTTTTGCAAATTCTTACGTAAAATGACCGCCTGAATCCGAATATGGCGCCCATTTTGCCCTATCACCAGTTTTTTGGTGACGACTTTCTATTTTTATCACTTTTCGGTAATTTTATGGCTATAAACTTGATTTGTAAGGGAGAAAAGGATTATTTTAACTGTTAAATATCTTCTGAGGAGCTACAGAAATGCAAAATTCTAAAATATGAACATTTGCAGCCAGAAAAAAATTTAGAGAATGAGGGGGCGGGGGGGGGGGGGTATTTGCCACTGAAATTATAGATTACATTTATTATATTTTATTAATCAATTAATATTATTATTTATTATACATTATATTTTTTCGGTTTTTAAGTGTTAAAATAATACTTTTCTATTCTCCGAATCAAATTCAACGCCATTAAATTACCGAACAGTGATAAAGGTATGGGAAGGAGATGGTGTCCCGAGAAAACGGTGGGTGATTGGGCAAAATGGAGGTCATATTTAGATTCAGTCATTTTGCATAATAATCAGCAGGAATGGTATCAGGGCTCGATTTTTTTTTTTTTTTTTTTTTTAGTGCTAGAGGCCTATTTCAGTCGGTACAGTTGTCGAATTTTTATAATACACTCTTAATTAATGCTAAGGGCCTATTTCAGTCGGTTTATTGAATGGGGATTTATTGAATGAACTCCCCCCAAGGCACAACTTTGACATGAGTCCCCCCCAGGCCCAACTTTGACATGAGTCCCCCCCAAGGTATAACTTTGACATGAGTCCCTCCAAGGCCCAGCGTTGTCGAATTTTTATACGTCACTCTTAATAGTGCTAAGGGTCTATTTCAGTCGGTTTATTGAATGGGGATTTATTGAATGAAGTCCCCCCAAGGCACAACTTTGACATGAGTCCCCCCCCCAGGCCCAACTTTGACATGAGTCCCCCCCAAGGTACAACTTTGACATGAGTCCCCCCAAGGCCCAGCGTTGTCGAATTTTTATACGTCACTCTTAATAGTGCTAAGGGCCTATTTCAGTCGGTTTATTGAATGGGGATTTATTGAATGAAGTCCCCCAAGGCACAACTCTGACATGAGTCCCCCCCCCAGGCCCAACTTTGACATGAGTCCCCCCAAGGCCCAACTTTGACATGAGTCCCCCCCAAGGTACAACTTTGACATGAGTCCCCCCCCCCAAGGCACACCTTTGACATGAGTCCCCCCCAAGGCACACCTCCCCCTCATTGGGAAAAAGAGAAAAAACGTTGTTTTGCGGCTATAAGACAGTTTGGACTTCCAACGTTATTTGTTACAGTATCTGCAGCTGAAACACATTGGTTTGATTTAATGAAAACTCTATCATGGAATTTAGATCGTCACGAATTAACTAAAGAAGAATTTGTCGATATTAACAAGTTTAGCAGTAGGCCTCTGGCACTAAATTAAAATCTGTCAATGTCAGATTTTCATGTTTTAAATAATGAAATAATGTCGTGTCTGTATAATTTTTTTTTTTTTTTTTTTTCAGCACAGTGTTATAATTTTTCCTCTTTCATTTTACATTGACGTCTCTTTTGAAATTTTTCCCGTCTTTCAAGTTTTAATCGCCACTGCCGTTCAAATTTTAATCACCTTTAAAACTTAAGCACCCTAAAAACATCGGCGCTCCTAGGTCCGGCCCTCACAGGCCTAAGCCTAGATCCGTTACTGCAAGATGCATAGGCAAATTTAACTTATGATGTTTTTTACTTTCTCTTACCCATAAGGTAGAGAAAGTATTGTTTTGGGGTCAAATTTTCGAACGCGAGATTTTGTTATATTTATACGTTTTGAGGTCCCCTGTATACGAAAATCATGTTTTTAGCAAATGGTCTGTGTGTATGTCTGTGTGTGTGTCTGTGTGTATGTCTGTTATCAGAATATCACAAAAACAAATTATGGCAGAAAGTTCAAACTTGGTATTCTAAATGTGTATCATATAGGGATTCTGCAGTAAGCTTTTCGTTAAGATCAAGCAAATGGTTCGTGTACAGGGACACTCAAAAGTATTCAAATACATTACGTCTATGGGGGAAATTGCAGGTAAGTAGAGTTTAGCATCTATAGACTACACTAAACCAAATGAAACGAATATATATTTTTTGTAATAGAGATAGTCAACAGGGAAAAGAAAATTGTGTATGTAGGAGCCTCGCCATCCCCCTGGGAAGTCCCCCCTCGAGGGGAGTAAATTTTCATGATGGATATCTTTCAAAAGAGCTCGCCAATACCTTTAAAACGAATGGTTGAAACATCGGTCTGCGATAATTTAAAACAAAGTTATCGATTTTTTTTTTTTTTTTTTTTTACTTTTAATTAAAAAAAAAATTAGAAAAAAAATCGTATTTTTTTTTTTCAAATATTGAGAATAAAATGGACTTGTTTTTGGATATTTGGTGTTATACTACTTCTCTAATATGGAAATCGTCTGCATTACCATAAAAGATAATTTTTTTAAATAATAATTTTAATGAATTATTTTCTAAAAACAGAATTATTTTTTAATAACCGAATTAAATTCTATATAAATGTAGGTGCATTAATGAAACGGCGGGTTGAGGGGGGCGGTAGCCCCCCTCACACAGAACTAATTATCATATAAATATCTCCCGTAGCCTAATTTGAATTGTTAACCGACTTCAAAAAAGAAGGAAGGTTCTCAATTCAAACCGTATGTTTTTTTTATGTTTGTTAGCTCATAACTTTTGAACGGATGCTCCGATTTTGATACTTTTTGTTTTGTTGAAAAGGTCTTGGTCTGAAATAGGTCCCATTGCAATATCTTTACGATCTAAAGAAAATACAGGGTGCCCAAAAAAATCAGTCCTAACTCTTTTAACTGCTAAACGGCTGCAGCTATAGTGCTTAAAATGGTATGTAAGTATATCAAAGTGGCCATGCAGTACAAGGTTAAACTGCTTGCAGCGCCACCTGGTGGAAAATAGCGGAATTAATGTTCCTATCTCGAAAATGGTTCTAGAGAAAAAAGTGAATTACAAAGTTGAAGAGTATCACCGATTTAGTACAAAAAGATAGTTTAGACATTCATGCAAGCGTTCCTATCTCGGAAACGGTTCAAGACAGGGGGAAAAAGTGAATTATAAAATTGCAGAGCATCATTGATTTAGTACGAAAAGATAGTTTAGACATTGATGCTAACAATACAATGCTAAAAACGTGCATTTGTTTGTTCGCAATTTCTTACACTATGCACACTTGAGCTACATTGCACACGTTGTAGTGTAGCTGGTGAGACATACGCTATACAGTTTAAAATACGGTTACGTGATACTTTTGTTTTGTTGTAAAGATCTTGGTCTGAAGAAGGTACCAGTATATTATCTTTACAATCTAAAGAAAATAAAGCGCCATCTGGTGAAAAACAGCGGAATTAGCGCTCCTATCTCAAAAACGGTTCAAGATGGGAGAAAAGTTAATTACGAAATTGTAGAGATTCATTGATTTACTACGAAAAGACAGTTTTTAGACCTTATTGCTAAAAATAGAACGCTTAAAATGTGCAGTTGTTTGTTCGCAATTTCCTACACTGTGCACACTTGAACTACTTTGCACACTTTGCAGCGTAGGGATGAAACGTATACTCTGTGGTTCAAACTACTGTTACTGTAAGCGGTCACATCCATTAGCGCAAAATCGTTTTCAACCAACTTCAGAAAGGAGGATGTTCTTAATTAGAGCTATGTGTTGTTGTTGGTGTTTGTAAGCTTATAACTTCGTAAGAGATGCTCTTATTAATTTGAGAAAAATGAACTTAAAAATAACTTGACTATAATAAAACGGGCACAACTGTCTCTCGAGTGGATAACTTTCTAGATGGAGATGTAACTTTTTTGTTCACATTGTGTGCGTTTCATGTATTTTTCAGTGACATAAACCATTTTTTGAGTTATGTCACATTTCTTGGAAGTTGTGATTTGTTAAAATGCCGTCGAACGTCTTCAGGTGTTCTGCTATATGAATAAGTTTCCACTGAAAAGAGAAAAATAAAATCTTTTTGTAAAAAAATAGAACCGACTCCAGACAGCAACTACTATTCAAACAACTAAGAAAAAAAAATGGCATGAAATGAAACTGTAAATTGCGACTAAAAGTATAAAATAATTTCCTTCGCCAAACAACCTATAACACTACAATTAATCATAACTTTTGAAGTCGGCGCAAAATTAAATAAAAATTGATACCATTATTCAATACAAAAATCAAATCCTATTCAAAATACACATCTCACATTGTCACCAGCAAAACGCAGCCGAAAACTACTTTTATTCAAGAAAACAAATAAGATTTCATAAGCAGTAAATGTTGGCGAAGATGCTGGTATCTGACGTCCTTGGTGAAAGAAAATCGCAAAATTATCTGGCAAAGATATTTAATTTCTTTGGGATATCATGATTATTTTGATAAGGTATATTAAAAGAGTAATCAAGAATATGAAACAATACTTCGGACAATATATATTATGAATATATACATCTTGCGTGTATATATTTTTTTTTTGCATTATGTTTTGATCGTTAAATCCAAAAGTCACCAAGGATGATAGTTATCAAAGTTATACCAAATTTGCAAAGGAAACTCTAACTTCGTAGAAATATAAATATCGCATTGTGAAAAATGTTCACTGTTCTATGTAGATGCTACTAATGGACCAATTGTATACAGTGATAAAATAATAAAGGAAACGTGAAAATGGATCATTCGAGACAACAGCATTCGTTGCTACCAATCTTAGAACAAACCTTTAAAAACTAATTAAATTTTATTTAATTTTGCGCCGACTTCAAAAGTTATGATTAATTGTAGTGTTATAGGTTGTTTGGCGAAGGAAATTATTTTATACTTTTAGTCGCAATTTACAGTTTCATTTCATGCCATTTTTTTTTTCTTAGTTGTTTGAATAGTAGCTGCTGTCTGGAGTCGGTTCTATTTTTTTACAAAAAGATTTTATTTAACATAGGTTTACATAACATCGTTATCTTACCTCTTAATCTCCAACCTGCATATATAGTTTAATAAAGAAGCATCACAAAACTGGCGTTGTAAAAATTATTACTTACAAACTTTGAATAAACACCATAAAATGCAATAAACTCGCGAGTTTATTGCATTTTATGGTGTTTATTCAAAGTTTGTAAGTAATAACTGCATATATAGTATTAAATTTCAGAATAAGAGAAAGTCGTGTGAGTGAAACACCAGATTTTTTTTTTTTTTTTTACTCACGTGTAAATGAATATAATTCTTCTTATGCCGGGGGAAAAAAAAAAATCAACGTGTAAACGTTTTTAACATTAGCTTAATATGCTTTAAAGCTAATACAATATTTCATTTCCATATTTTAATTAATTTCAAAAAGGTAATCAAAAATTTGAAAATCGGGCAATTGAAAGTGTGCATTAAAAAAGGTCCAAACGGACCTCCGTGCGAAATTCATTAGCTCTGTTGCTCAGCGGTCAGTCATTTGCATACAAATATCTTTTATTATATGTAGAGATACACCGTTGCAAAATTATTTTCCTGTAGCAGAATATTAATACTCTATTAATTTATGAATGTTGTATAATCAGTGGATATGACATGACCGTTCCTTAATTTTAAAGACTTAACTCATTATTTTTCTATGATATCTTCGTTATTTTTCTCGATCTATCACCCTTACTGTTGCACCAGTACATACATGTTTGGATCATTATTTCTAATTTTCTTTTTCGCCATTTGCATTCGTTTTGCATATTCGTAAACGAAAAATAATAACTTAATAAAAATGTAACCACTTTTTTACACCATATCATCTCAGAGATGTCCACATGAAATTTAGAAAAAAAAATTGGATATGTGGAAGCGGCAAAATAATCTTTTCGTGCATTGGAAAAAATGCAATATAGACCTCTGTCGGTCGATATATACACTCAAATTATGTCAGCAATCGTTTTAATTATAGCACTGCTCGGCAAAAAACATTTTTTTTTTTTTTTTTTTTTTTTTTTTTTTTTTGAGATCTGATTCCATTCTTGCAGATTCTTATGTAAAATGACCTCCTGAATCCGAATCTGACCACCATTTTGCCCAATCACCCCCCGTTTTCTAGATACACTCCCTCCCTCATTTTTATCAATGTTTGGTAATTTTATACCCATCAGTTTGATTTGGAGAGGAATGATGATTATTTTAACCGTTAAATGTCTTCTAACCTGAGGAGCTACAGTGGTAGAAAATTCTAAAACACGAACATTTGTAGTAAGGAGGAAATTTGAGGATATTTGTGACCAGAAAACAAAAGAAAATCAATAAAAACAATCCATATCTGTTTTTTTCTTTTTTTTTTTTTTTTTTTTCACAACATTTCTCTTACTTTTTACATATTCCAGTTTCCAGTTTGCCATTTTGTTACCAAAACACCCCAAATAATAAAAATTATTCAGTGAAAATTTTTTCAAAATGTTGGTGAATGGAGTTAAGTCTCAAAGCCCTCACAAGAAAGTTTGACTGATTCACTGTACGACGTTTGCTTTCAATAACTCCCACTTTAAATGTTTTGGGCAGTAAAACATGAACAGTAAAATATCCTGTTTTGACACGTGTTAAAGATCACCACACCACACAAGATCGCCACCGTCGAAAACACCATAAAGTTCGCAAAACGTGTACTAAAAGTAAATAACGACTGACGAGTACAATAATAAGAGCAATGACCTTTAACACGTATCAAAACAGGAGATTTTACTGTTCATGTTTTACTGCCCAAAACATTTAACGTGGGAGTTATTGAAAGCAAACATCGTACAGTGAATCAGTCAAACTTTCTTGAGAGAGCTTTGAGACTTTACTCCACTCACCAACATTTTGAAAAAATTTTCTCTGTATAATTTTTATTATTTGGGGTGTTTTGGTAAGAAATTGGTAAACTGGAAGCTGGAATATTTTAAAAATTAGAGAAATATTGCGAAAAAAAAAAAAAAAAAAAAAAAAAAAAAAAGAAACAGAATTATTGATTTTCTCTTTTTTTTCTAAGCACAAATCCCCTCAAATTTCCTCCTAACTACAAATGTTCGTGTTTTAGAACTTTCTACCTCTGTAGTTCCTCAGGTCATAACACATTTAACGGTTAAAATAATCATTGTTCCTCTCCAAAGCAAACTGATGGGTATCAGATTATCAAACAATGATAAAAAATGAGGCAGGGGGTGTGTCTAGAAAACAGTGAGTGATTGGGCAAAATGGTGGTCATATTCGGATTCAGTAGGTCATTTTACATAAGGAAATGCTAAAATGGTGTCACAGGCAATTTTCTCGCCGAGCAGTGTAGTTAACACACATACCTAGTATGGTGGGTGTATTTAAATGCCATAAAAGCTGAGATACATCCATCCTATATTTGTTAGAGACCCTATATGATAAGAGAGTGGACAGTAACCCGCCTGTCGATCCGCCATGTTTGTTCAGGCTGTTATACACAAAGACATTACGCTATGAAAATGTCTTAAATGACTCTTTGTATAATTGTCTGAAAGTCTGAAGATAAACAAAACCATTTTCCCGTGATTTTAATTAAAAGAAAAGTGTCAGACTTTGATAAAAGTATACTATGTTCTACGGACGGCGATCGGGTGGTCATTGAACGAACGTCCTCCTTTTTTGTTCAATATTTTGTCTTTCTCCATTGAGGGACGCTGATATTGAGTTTTATTACATAATCGCCTAGTATTGAGGACGATTCCCAAAGACATGGAGCGGTGCCAAATTGACCGACCGGTTGGGATTTAGTAAACATCCAGTCATTCGGCGTTCCCTTATCGCTATTTTTTCTCAACCACAAGGGTTATCACCCCTGTTTTAAAACTGGACTAATTGAGTCAGCATTTGCGCAGAGGCTCCCATGGTCGCAAGAACTATAATTGAAGAATATATCTTTAATCATATTTGTTGTGCTCAATTGTGTTTTTTTTACCAACCATAGGCAATGGAAGTATCGTATTCCGTCGAAAATTTCGATATCGAGTTTTCACCTGATTTACATACTTTTTGAGGTCTCTTGAATACAAGAAGGGGGATTTTGAAAATTGATTAGTGTGTAAGTTTATGTGAGTGTGACAAAAAGAAAATCTTCTGATTATTATCTTTCATATCTTCAAAAACGAAAAAAGATGGAACGAAACTAAATATGTAAGATATGTCCAGTATACAAATAAATTTGTCAATTTTTGGTGAAAATTGGAAAAACAGAATTATGACCGTATTTTAATTTAAGTTCGTATCTCAAATATGGCTCTAATGATTTTTTTCCAATTTGCTATCCAAACCCTCTTTATGTCCTTTTATGTGGATTAGTTGGTTACTGCATGAGAATTAATACGATTTCAGGTTTGGTAGGCCACTTTTAGGTCTCGAAACTGGGTACTTTTAAAAATGGCTCTATAGATTTTCTTCAAATTTTCCATATTAATTTCCTTGTTCTTTCGTATGTATTAATTGGTTTCCGGGGTATAGTTGAATTTACGAAATTTTAATGAAAATCTGAATTGAGACCAAACATCGATACCTCAAAAACGACTAACTATTTATATATTTTTTTCAAACTTTCTATATAAATCCCCTTTCGATGTTCTTTCGCATACGTTAGTTAATTACTACAGAAAATTGATAAGGCGTTCTGATTAGGTGGGTCAGCTTTAGATCTCGAAAATGAATGTTTTAAAAAATGGATTTATCGATTTTCTTTAAAATTGTCCTATAAACTTTCTTTTATATGTTTTTCTGTCTTTACAACGTTTGTAATAGTATATTCAGAAAATAGGTAGATGTCTGATAGTTTAGGTGAATTTTATTTATTATGACCACACTATCTCTAAAAAGAATTCATACTATGTCTAACAGTAAGGTCGTGTAGTAAAGGAAGTCATGTGGTCATTACACACAAAATTTTTATGATATTGCGTGAATTACATCTCCATATGATTGGCTATTTTGCCTTGCAAAATTAATGGCAACAACGTTTTCAGGTAAACTGACAGTTACAGAGTTTCTAGGATAATTAAATAGCGTTAAATATTTTTAAATAACACCTTAGAACCCGTTAGTAACAACAAGGCTAAACTGGATCCTCGATTGTAATGAAATGCTCGCCCTCTGGTGGGCTAAGGTGAAATTACAATTAACCTGAATAGCTTTCGGCTTTGGTTGAGACGCCATTGCTTGCTGATGTTTAGTTTCACACATATTTATTGAATAACAATGAATAAATCCGGTAAAAAAGATAACACTTACTGTTGTGTACCACAGTGTAACTCCAAAAAATCAAGAAATTCAGAATTAAGCATCCATTTATTTCTAATTGACAAATTTAAAATTTCAGTTGCTTCGGCTAATGGAAGTAAAGAATTAATCAGATGATTTGAAACTAATATTTGTTCAGCTTCAGTTAAATATCTACTTCCGATAGAACTTTGAATAAACTGAAATATTTTTTCCAAAAGCAATCAATTTTCCATGATGTAATGGCGGAGAAATTATAGCACGAATATTAAGTAGTAACACAAATAGAACAATAATAAATACATGTGGCTAGTATTATATTTACTAACAACAAAAGCTGAAAAAGCGCCATCTATCGATCATTACAAACGCGGATCCGATGCTCGCTGTAGTTTAGCATTGGTAAACACGATCCACGATAGTGATTGTTTTCGTGATTTTTATACAGTTTCCAATTTACTTTTTTTCCCCGTTTCCTTTCTTTTTATGTTTGTACATGTGGCAATAATCTTCTTTTTATGATATTATTTATTGTAAACTTGTCCTCGCAGTTTCATATTATTTATGTTTTGATACGCATTCTGAAACTTATTTTTTAGTAATTCAAAATTTTTCATATATATATAACAAAAATTTAAACAAGGTAAGTTATAATTCCTTTAAAAATCTTTATTTTATTACATGAATATGTCTATGAATTTTTTAACAGATAAAAATTCCGTCGTTTCAGAAAATTTTAAATAAATCTCTAAGTAGTAAAATTTGTTCAAAGTTTTAGATAATGCATTTGCTACATGTCTTACCTAAATTACATGTCCTTCTAATCTTATCTGTCCTAAATATCTTTCCTTCATCACTAAACATTTTTGTTTAATTAATATATAAGTATAATCGGTTTATGAAGGGTGTCGTCTCCTTCCGAACTCAGGGACTTTTTTCCATTGGGTTCTGTCCAGACATAGATTCTGATTAATACCCAATTTTGTAATGGCTTGGGTAATATCCTCCATCCAGGTTCTCCTAGGCCTTCCTTTCTTTCTTTTCCTCATTGATTCGAATTCCTAACTTTCTTTGGCAGTCTTTCTTCATTCATTGTCTTCACATGTCCAAACCAAATTATTATTATTATTATTATTTTGTATATAATCACAGATTGTCTCGTCCAGTTTCATCATCTCCTTACTTCTTTCATTATTAAATTTTTGTTTTCTCGAGATGTTGCAGGATCGTCTTAATGTATCCATTTCCCCAGCCAACAACTTCCTCTTCCAGCGCCATTCTCCAAACCTCCGATCCATATACTAGTATGCTTTTCAGAATGCTGTTATAGATATTCTTTTTTTCCATTCCTTGTTAACTTCTCACTCCACCAAATTCCATTTAATCTTCCAATTGCTTTTCTTCTCTGAGTGATTCGATTTCTTATATCCAAATTATCTCTTTGTTTAATTAATATGTTTTCCAAAAGAAATTACGGCTTTAAAATTAAAATGGAAATAAACAACTAAATATTATGTTGTTTATTTCCATTTTTCTTTTAAATCCATAATTTTTACACCAACAATTAATATTATTTACTGGAAATATTCTATAATAGTTAATAACTTGGTATGCTTTGGTGAGCTATTTACCGCACTTTAAAAATCAGGATACTTTTTGGTTTGAGGACCACCACTTGGCGATTAGGCGGTTCAGTTTATGTAATTTGTTCAAAACATGTAACTAAATTAGAGGCAACTATTAAAAATCATTAAAATAACGATGATCAATTTAAATAAATGACAAGTTAGTAGTTATAAATTCAAACCACAACATTTACAAATTATTTATATATATTATTATTATATTTATTAGTAGAACAACTATAGTATCTCCCTACAGCTGAAATTGGCGATTTATTTTTGGCGATTATGGCTAAATCATAAATCTAAAACTCATAAATCATAAATGATAAAATCACAAGCTAAATCATAAATCTAAAATAAATAGCATGCAGGCTGCCATATTATATCGCAAACAGTCCAGAACATCGTTATCGTTCAAATCGGCGCCAAAGAAAAAATTGCCAAATTCAGCTGTGGGGAAATACTATAGTTGTACCTTATTATTTATTAAATATTTATTTTTGAATTGCGCCAGGAAAAAGAAGAAAAAATAATAATAGTTTGGATCTCAGATGTCAGATAGCACGATCGTTTTCCTTAGTCTCGCTCTGTATATATATGAACCGCCAAATGCGCCAAATAGCGTGGCGATCTTCAAACAGAAAAGTATGGAAATGGAGTAGAGGCTATATTTTGAAAACTTTAGATAATTTATTAAAAAATCGCATGAGATTATAGAGTACTAACAAACCCGTGGGAACAACTATAGTATTTAAAACAGGAATAAACTACTACGTCAGAAACGCCAAAGAAAAATTATTGACGTTTCTGACGTAGTAGTTTATGCCTGTTTTAATATTCCAACGCCAAGTCTCCTGCTATTATAACTATAGTATTTCCCCTCAGCAAGATTTGGCGAATTTTCGTTGGCGATTATGGCTAAATCATAAATCTAAAAATCATAAATCATATAGCATAAATAATAAAATCGTAAGCAAAATTATAAATCATAAATCATAAAATCATAAATCCAAAATAAATAGCATGTAGGCTGCCATATTATATCGCAAACAATCCAGAACGACATCGTTATCGTTCAAATCGGCGCCAAAGAAAAATCGCCAAATTCAGCTGAGGGGAAATACTATAGTTGTACCAACCCGTGCGAAATTTTCGCATTTTATTTCTTTTTTTATTTACCTTTAAAATTTTCAACTTATAAGTCTAATACCAATTTCACCATCGGATTTAAATGTTAATTCTTCAGAAGCCAAATGTTTATTAGTTTTTGTAGTATGAAACACTAATGACAGTTAAACCAAGTCATTCAAAGAAAAATTTCAAGATAAAATTAATGTTTGACGCCCCAGTTTTCATACTTAACCAGGCAGAACAGCTTTTGTATGCTGTATAGGACACATATGGCGACTTTTAAGTTTCTGCCGCCATGTTGGCGATGCTTTTTACTTTATTCATTTTGACATATTTTTTATTTTTATTTTTATTTATTTATTTACTTATTTATTTTTTAATTTAGTACCTATTTTTATTACACTTATTATTATTGCGTTTTTTAGTCAATTTATGACAAAAGTTTATATTTTGTTTATATCTTTAAAATATTGCTAAGTTTAAAATGACGCTTGCAAAGATTGTAAAGATGTAATGTAACTTTAAAAAATATACTTTTCTATAAAATGATCTCATCAGGCAAATTGCGCCATTTTTTTAAAACTTAGTCCACGTGCTTAAATATTGCTTATGAATTAAGTTTTAGCTTCGCGTATTTTATTAAATCACAATCGTATCGTTTCTAAAAAAATTAATCGTACACTGTTAAAAAAATGAAGAAAAAATACAGAAATTCTCTGTAATTTCAGAAAAAAAGTCGTAAAATACGTTTTGTCTACGTAATTTTTCCGTAATTTACGCCTTTTTTTCTGAAATTACAGAGAATTTCTGTATTTTTTCTGCATTTTTTTAACAGTGTAACTGGTACTGGTCCACGTTAGAGAAATCATAGAATAATAATAAAGGAAGAAGGAGTATAAGTGTTTCTACATAAGCTGTTGTGTTGCCACAACAAACAGCGATAATAGCGCTGAGGATGGGTGCTCTACTTCAAGGTTGAGAGGAGCAAAAGTAGCTTTCGCTGGCATTTCACTAGAAGGGGTTTGTAAGTGTTCAGAATTCTAATAACTCTGAATTTTGACAATAGATGGCAGCACTATGCAATTCTGAAAGAACTTTTAGTAAAAATCTTTGATTAAATTCATTCTTTTTATTGATATTTTAATGTGTTTTAAACGCTAAATTAATTCTTTTTCCTTTTATTATTATTTCTTTTATTCATGTTTTCAACTAATTGTTAGTTATACTTTAAATAATTTCTTTTTCAATTTGCTGTGAACCGTTTTACTTTTCTGCGGTTCTATTCTAGTTTGTTCTTTTTGTTGTGATTCTAGCGGTAAGCTGGAAAAAATTCATTCTAACGTATGAGCTGAAATAAAGTCAATAATTCATGTTTGTATTCAACTCGGTGTATTTATTCAAGCTTTTATTCATTGTTTCTTAAAAATGATGTTATTAATTCAATTGAAAGGAAGGTGAGTCCTTCAAATTTATTTTAAACTGATTTATGATTTAATATAATTTAAACCAGCGATTTTTAAAACCATACAGTTCACAATTCTATTCAAAATCCCTCCATATTTTTGGTCCGTCGAGCCGGAGATATATTAAATTATGAAATATTTTAGTAAAAATTAATATTTTTCAAATTTGAGAAAAAAAAAATGTTCTAATGGCTTCGAAAATTGAAAAACTAAAAGCAAAAAGAACTATTATTCGGTCGTCAGTGACTAAATTTGAGAACAAACCAATAAAAGCTTTGGAAGCGGATCCTTTAGACATTCAAGAAATAAAAATTTTGAAAGGTCATTTGCTTGAAAGGCAAACTCAATTAGAACAAATTAACAATGAAGTTGAGGAAGTTATTTCTGATTTAGATGAATTAAAAAAGGAAATTGAAGATAACGAAAAATGGACAGAGAAACTTACTCGTATAAAATATCAGATAGAGTTAAGATTAGAACTTTCTTGTTTTCAGAACATTAAAGTTGTAACACAGGTTAATGAAAATTCTTGTTCTGTTTCGAAGCAGTTTATTCACCTTCCAAAATTTGATTTGCCTCATTTCTCTGGCAATTTGGAAGACTGGTTAAGCTTCAAGCAAATATTCCTAACCACTATTCATGAGAACACTCAGCTTTCCGATTTGAAAAAATTACAATATTTAAAAGCGTCTGTTATTGGATCTGCCAATAAGTTAATAAAAGGCTTTCCAATAACTGAAGCAAGTTATAAGGAAGCTTGGGCAACACTAATTTCTAGATTCGATAATAAAAAAAATCTAGCTTATGCCCAGTTAAACAAATTCTTTAATTCGAAATCTTTGAAACCAAATTGTCGGAAATCTATACTAGATTTATTAGATAACTGTAATGAAGCAATACGTAACTTGAAATGTTTAGGATTTGAATTTAATTTATTTGTGGATTTAATTCTTGTTTATAATTTGCAAACAAAATTAGATGATAATTTAAAGAAGCAATGGGAATTGTCTTTAGATAGTGATTCTTTTCCCACCTATGATGAATTTATTTTGTTTCTTGAAAAACAAGCGAGAAGCTTGCAAGATATTGCTGATAGTACTTATTCTAAATCTGAAAGTAAACAAAAAGTAGTATTTAAGAAATCTGTTTCTAATGCTGTAATATCTAATTCAGATATAAAATCCAATAATTCTATCTGTTCAGAATGCTCGGAATCTCATGCACTTTTCAAGTGCCCACACTTTCTTAAAAAATCTGTTGAAGATAGATGGAATATTGTGAAGGGTAAAAAACTATGCATAAATTGTTTACGTGGTAATAATTTCGTTAATAAATGTTTGATTTCGACAAAATGTCGACAGTGTAATGCTAAGCACCATACACTTCTCCATTTCGAGAAAAATAAAGTTAATTCTTCACCTGTTATTGAAAATACTAATCTCAACATTGAAAGTCCATCCTTTGTCAACTCTAGTTGTTTAACCAGTACCCAAGAGAGTTGTCAAACTTTGTTATCGACAGCTATGGTTCTTGTAAAATCAAATACTGGAAGGTTTGTGCCATGTAGAGTCATGGTGGATTCAGGAAGTCAAAAATCATTAATTTCCAGCTCTTGTGCTAAAAATTAGGGTTACCTATGAAAACCACATATCATAGAATCTCGGGTGTAAATAATATTGTTGCAGAAACTGCTCTTTTTGAAGTTAATATTATTTTAAAGTCTTATTATAGTAATGAAATCTTTGATGTGAATGCTTTAATAGTAAATAATGTTACGGTAAATCTTCCTAATTTTGTTGTCCGAAAATCTTCATGGCCTCATTTGGGAAGGTCTATCTTTAGCAGATCCTAAATTTTATGTTTCGAGTCCAGTAGAAATTTTGCTTGGTGCAGATTTATTTCCCTTAATAATTTTAGGGCAATCTATTCTGGGTCCTAAAGGTACTCCATGTGCTTTAAATTCCAAATTCGGATGGTTACTCTTGGGAGTCATACATTCAAACAATTTTCAGCATTCTAAAACTGTCCTTTGTTGCCATGCAGTTAACTTATGATCTTCAGAAATTTTGGGAAATTGAGTCCCTTCCTGATACAACACCAATTCACAGTTCTGAAGAAAAATACACTAAAACTGTTAGACGAATTCAGTCTGGAAGGTACATGGTGGATCTTCCCTTTAAAGAAGCTCCAAAATTAGGTGACTCACAATCAAATGCTTTAAAACGGTTTTATTTGTTAGAATCCAAACTTAATAAAAATCATGAGCTTAAGGAGCAATACCATACCTTTATGCAAGAATATATTGACTTACATCATATGGAACCAGTCCCAAATTCTGAAATTGATTCTAAAGATTATTTTTACATGCCTCATCATGGGGTTTTGAAAGAAGATAGTACAACTACTAAATTGAGGGTGGTATTTGATGCCTCGGCTAAAGGAACATCAGGCCACTCTTTAAACGACTTTCTTGAAATAGGTCCAAAGTTGCAACCAGATTTGTTTAAACTTCTTCTTAAGTTTAGAACATATTCAATAGCCTTAACCGGAGACATCGCCAAAATGTACAGACAGATATTGGTAAACCCCAAACATGTTGACTTTCAGCGAGTCTTTTGGCGATTCCAGCCACATGAACCTATTGCGAATTTCAGATTATTGACTGTAACATATGGCACAGCCTGTGCCCCGTTCCTGGCTATAAGGACATTGCACGAACTAGCCAAAGATTATAGTTCAGAATTTCCTATTGTTGCGCAGTCAATTTTCGAGAACTTTTATGTGGATGATTATCTTGGTGGGTCGCATTCAATTGATGCAGCAAAACAATCGGTCAAAGACCTAAATCACGTTTTAAATCAAGGAGGCTTTACACTTAGAAAATGGGCTTCCAATGTACCCGCAGTCATTGAAAATCTACCAGAAGATCTTAAATCCAATAGGCAAAATGTAAAATTTTCCGAAGATTCCTCCCAAAAAATCTTAGGCCTAGTTTGGAATTCGGCAGAAGACTTATTGAAAATTCATTTGAATGGCGTCAAATCGGTGCATACCAAGCGAGAATTGCTATCGATGATAGCTCAAATCTTTGATCCTTTTGGGATTCCAGCTCCAACCACGATCATGTTAAAAATCATGATGCAAGAGCTTTGGAAAGATAAGTGTGCTTGGGATGATCAAATTCCAGATTCAATTTTGAAAACTTGGCAAGAATTTGATTCTCAAATTGAACTCTTAAAGTCCATTGGCATACCAAGATATCTGAATTGTGAAACATCTCCAGAGAACCACATAGAGATCCATGGTTTTTGTGATGGATCTGGCAAGGCCTACGCTGCAGTGGTATACCTTCGGAAACTATCTTCTCTCGGTGAGATTTCAGTTAACTTTGTCGCTGCAAAAACTAGAGTTAATCCTTTAAAACATGTCACGCTTCCCAGAATTGAGTTATGTGCTGCATTCTTGCTTGCACAATTAAGTTCCACAATATTAGAATCTTTAACCTTTAATGCAAATAAACTTTATTTGTGGTCCGATTCACAAATTGCTTTAAATTGGATTGAATCTCCTCCAACCAAAGGAAATCAGTTCGTAACAAATCGAGCAAACAAAATCAAATCAATTGTCCCACAAGCAGTGTGGACTTATGTTCAGAGTTCGTCGAATCCAGCAGACTGTGCCTCAAGAGGCATTCTACCGAAGAGTCTTCTGCATCACAAATTATGGTGGCTTGGGCCTGAATGGCTTAGTGCTAGTGTCAAGTTACCATTATTCCTAGTCAAATCTTCAAATGTTAAGTCAAAAAATTCTGAAGAAAATTTAAGTCACGTTGCAACATCTAGTCATAAAGCCTTTCCTGATTTTCTACTCAAATTCTCTTCTTTTTCAAAACTTTGCAGAATCCTTGCATTGTGTTTGAGATTCATTTATAACATTCGTAGTTGTAATCGTAATTCTAGACGTATTGGACTTGTCAGTACGCCTGAAGTTTCAAGTGCTATTACACATATTCTTAAATTGATTCAGGAACAAGAGTTTTCTGTAGAACTGAATTTGCTCAGGAAAAATCAACCTTTACCAACCAACAACAAATATTTATCCTTAAATATATTTCTAGATGACCAAGGTTTAATCAGAGTTGGCGGACGGTTGTCCAGACATCAGTCACTTAATCAAGATCAGAAATATCCAGTGCTTTTATCGAGAAATCACTTAATTACAAAATTAATTGTTGATCAATATCATAAAAAACACTTTCATGCTGGTGCACAACTGATTCTTTCCCTAATTAGACAAAAGTATTGGATACTAAATGGTCGCTCTCACATTCGTCGAATTCTAAATGAATGTATTTTGTGCAAACGTTTGAAGAAACAAACTTGCCAACAAATTATGGGTGAGTTGCCAGTCGAACGTATAACTCCAACTCGACCTTTTTCAAAGGTGGGACTAGATTTTGCTGGCCCACTCATCACTAAACCAAATGTGCCTAGATCTAAAGTTAAATTGAAGTCATATATTTGTGTTTTTGTCTGCATGTGCACAAAAGCGGTGCACCTAGAAGCTGTTTCAGATTTATCTTCATCAGCTTTCTTAGCATCCCTAAAACGATTTGTTTCTAGAAGAGGACTGCCATCAGACATATTCAGTGACAACGGAAAAAATTTCCGAGGAGTTGCTAACTATTTTAAGCAACTATTTCGAATCATTCGTTCTGAAAATGTTAAAAATTTTGCTACCAGCAACTTCATCAATTGGCATTTTATCCCACCATATTTCCCCCATTTCGGTGGACTATGGGAATCTGCTATTAAATTGACGAAAAGTCATCTAATTAAAGCTTGTAAGGCTACCATTCTAAATTTTGAAGAGCTTACTACTCTTTTATGTCAAATAGAAGCCTGCTTAAATTCCAGACCATTAACGCCACTTTCTTCAGATCCATCCGATGTTAGAGTTCTCACTCCCGGACATTTCCTGATAGGAGTTCCACTCCTTGAGATTCCAGAAAGTGGAAATTCGCCAAATCTCACTTTATCTTCTCGTTGGACTCTAATCCAGCGAATGAAGCAAGACTTCTGGAAGCGATGGTCTAGAGACTATCTACATCACCTGCAGAATCGACCTAAATGGTTCACTCCACGAACTGATCTTCAAGTTGGGGACTTGGTTGCTATTCATGATTCACAATCTATTCCTCTCCAGTGGAAGCTGGGTAGCATTATTCGTACCTATCCAGGACCTGATAATAGAGTTCGTGTAGTCAGCATTTGGACTCAGAGTGGTGAAATTAAACGCCCTTTCGCTAAAGTGACACTCCTTCTCCCGGTGGGGGAGAATGTTCAGAATTCTAATAACTCTGAATTTTGACAATAGATGGCAGCACTATGCAATTCTGGAAGAACTTTTGATTTAATCTTTGATTAAATTCATTCTTTTTATTGATATTTTAATGTGTTTTAAACGCTAAATTAATTCTTTTTTCTTTTATTATTATTTCTTTTATTCATGTTTTCAATTAATTGTTAGTTATACTTTAAATAATTTCTTTTTCAATTTGCTGTGAACCGTTTTACTTTTCTGCGGTTCTATTCTAGTTTGTTCTTTTTGTTGTGATTCTAGCGGCAAGCTGGAAAAAATTCATTCTAACGTATGAGCTGAAATAAAGTCAATAATTCATGTTTGTATTCAACTCGGTGTATTTATTCAAGCTTTTATTCATTGTTTCTTAAATATGATGTTATTAATTCAATTGAAAGGAAGGTGAGTCCTTCAAATTCATTTTAAACTGATTTATGATTTAATATAATTTAAACCAGCGATTTTTAAAACCATACAGTCCACAATTCTATTCAAAATCCCTCCACTAAGCATTAAGAGTATTGGCGTGCTCCTTCTTCCTTTATTATTATTCTATGAGAGAAATATTATATAGACGTAAATTTTTAAATATTTTCATGCATCAATAATTTTTGGTATTTTCTTATTGTAATGGCCTCTACGAAAAACCGCTTAATTATGCTCAAAACATTTAGCCAAATTAGAGACAATCCTAAAACAATAACTGAGGGTTCACTCCAGCATAGCGACAAAGCTACAGTTATCGTCAAATCCTCAACAAATGTCGCCAGAATCACACGCATGAACGATAAATTTGTCATCTAAAATATCTCCATAAACCTATTTTTATTTTCTTTCCATTTTCATTAAAAAAAAAAAAAAAAAAAAAAAAAAAAAGGAACAACTTCAGTATATCCCCACAATGATATTTGACGATCTTTTGTTGGCGATTATGGCTAAATCATAAATCTAGAAATCATAAATGATAAAATCATAAAACATAAATCCAAAATAAACAGCATATAAGCTGCCATATTATATCGCAAACAGTCCAGAACGACATCGTTATCGTTCAAAACGGCGCCAAAGAAAAATCGCCAAATTTAGCTGTGGGGATATACTGAAGTTATACCAAAAAATAAAATAAAATAAAATAAGGAGTCTGTTTTGATAAATATTCGCAAATGCTGATAAAAAATTCCTTTTAGATATCGAAATCCACCTATTATAAACAACTTTCTAACTTCAATTTTTATTTATTGTTTAGTAACTAGTTGTTTAATAGGTGTTATCAAGGTTCAGTATCAGTGCTGCTTTTAAGTTGTCATTAGTGTGTTGTTTTGTCGCATTTCGCAAATGCTTATATCCTCCCCCCTCTATCTTTTGATAAAAAGTCACATTTCATTATTTTGACTTGCAATAATTCTATTTGCCTTTTTATAATTTATGGTATTTGTTTGCTTTTTTTGTCCGGTCATCATTTTCCGGTGCAAATAATAATATTAATAATTTGACTTCTTCGCTGTTTGAGGATCGCTACGCTATATGGCACATTTGTCTCATCAGACGATCTCATACAAGACATGGTGAGACTCAATGATGCGCTATATGAGGATCAAATAATTTGTGGTTTCCTTTTCTGATGCAATTCATAGACAAGGTTTTTGTAATAAATAATAAAACAAAGTGCATTTGCAAAAATGGTGTCAGTTTTACCAGAAGTTTTACAGGCGTGTAAGTTTAATGTTGATAAAGTTTTATTTCAATTCTATTATTCACGTGCAAATAAATATATTTTCATTTATAAAAAGATAAAAAGGAAAGAAAAAAAACGCTATTACCGAGTTTTGTTGCATAAATAAGCGTGAAGCTAGAACATGGAAAATTATTTTAGTAAATGATTGGATGAATTCACTCTGAAGGAGAAAAATGTCTGTAGCGTCATAAAGAAGATGCACCCATAGAGAATGGGTACCCCCCTCCCCCCCCCACACACACACGCACAAAAAAAAAAAAAAAAAAAAAAAGCGTTCTATTTTTTATTTATGTTTGTATACCGAAATATTCAAATAAGTCTGTCAATTATTAGAACGACAGGTCGTACTATTTCTTTCAGTCGGCTATTTTTGCATCGTTACCAATTTATATCTATTTATCTTGAACGACTGTGTGACCATTTTTGTTTTTATTTAAAAATATAAAGCTGAAAGTTTGTCATTCTGTCCGTTGAGATTATTAAATTTTATCAAAAATTGGTACACTTATTAATCAGGATTAAATCTAGCTAACGTCATATTTTTTAGTTCAATCAGATAATTGGTTCAAAAGATATTAAATAAAAACTCCATTCTAACGTTATCTATACATATAATAAAATAAGATGTTTGTGTGTCTGTGTGTGTGTGTGTCATTGTGTATGTATATCCAGAGCCTTTTAGGAAAACGGTAGATCGCAGAGCTACACAAATTTACATGGTGGTTCGTAATGACCTCTCCTGATGCACCTCGAAGCCCGATTTTCGAATTTTGTTTTAGTTTTCTTTTAATTAATTAAAATGTGAAAAAAAAAATAACCTTCTAATTTCTGATAAATTAGCCATTTAAATTTTATCCATAATTTAATTGTTGCCATTTTTTTTTTCGACAGAATAAAAAAAGAAAAGAAAAAGTACATTTATTTAAAATGAGGAAAGTAAATTAAAAAAATTAGAAAAAAAAATTAGAAATATCAGTCGTATCGTTACAAATAAGATACCAAATGAAAGAGGCAATTTTTGTGAATCTAACGGATTAAACAGCTTATCGGTCGGACAATTAGACTTTTTAAAATTAACTAATGTATGAATTTTAGGTGGCAACAGCAGAAGATTGAATGGAAATCGTTTGGAGGGGAAAAAAAATCTGCTACTCATTAAGTCACATGTTTTTGAAGTGGGATTAAAAATTGCAGATTTCAATATTTTTTACATTTTTCTTTCACGAATACAAACATATAATATACAGCCTGTACAACACAAGACCAACTTGCAGTTCAAATTTCATCAATTTTAGTTAATAAACAAAAAAGTTACATTTTTGTTTTGCAAATTAAATTTTATTCTAACTCCAAAAAGATTTATGTGGTACGATATATTAAGAATTTGGGTTTTAAAAGTTTTCTAAAATAGATTTTTAAACTCTATGAACCATATTTTTATTTTATCAGTTTTATTAATACATCCTCCTCGGCGATTTTTTAAATTTTGGTGTTGAAATACACCGAACGTTTTCCGACAAGAAATTTAATATAACAACAAACATTTTAATCTAAGTAGCGCATCAATATATATATATATATATATATATATTATATAGTATTACAAAAAGAAAAATATATATTAAACCTAAATAGTAGTCACATAAATGATTCATTTTTATAGAAAGTTTATAGAAAAAATGGAGTTTTAAAGATAGCAAATTTATTTCAGCAAGCACCATTTTAAACCAAAATAACCATTAAACATATAAATGTAATAGGAAGGATTCTTATCTATAAACAGAAAGGTATCTGAAAAAATTAGCAAAATAGTCTTCCCCTTTTCATACAAAAAAGGGAAAAAAAAAAAAAAAATTCATTGCTAATCTGGCGACGAAAATTCAAAAATCGCCAATGGAGCGAGATAATAAAGTTGTGTAGCACGATAATGTTTACCTATTTATTTATTTTAGTTCCCCATCATACTATAGGTATGGGGAACTTAGGTAATCGTGAAAATTTTCGACCTCGGTTTTTTGACTTTTTTACACGTTTTCAGGTGTGAGGAATCCGAAAATGACAAAATTTGTATGGTGTCTGTCTGTAGGGTGTCTGTTAGTGTGTTAGTCCGTTAGTTTGTTAGTCTGTGTACACGATATCTCAAGAACAAATTGTCGCAGAGAGGTCAGATCAGTTTTAAAATATTACTTTCGACACTGGCAAGAACCCTATTCATTTGCAACATTCGAATTTAAAAACTTCGTAAGTTATTAGAAATTTACGATTTTCTTAACATGGGAGAATAGGATAAAAATTCTCTTACACGTGCATTAAATGGAAACTTTTTACTGTAAAAATGTCAGACCAGTTTTAAAATATCAGTTTTGATGCCGGAATGAACATCAGTAACTATAAATATGCTACTTTGAAAATTTCGCAAGTTATTGGAAATTTACGAATTTCTTAACATAGCAGTATAGGGCAAAATTTCACATAAACGTCAATCTTGAGGGATATTTTCATCGTAAAGGTGTCAAACCACTTTCGAAATATTATTTAGGATACTGGCATGAATATCATAGACTATGATTTTTCCAATTTAAAAAATTCGTAAGTTATTTGGAATTTACGATTTACATAACATGTCAGAATAAGGCAAAATTGAGCATACACTTCTATTTTGAGGATCATAAATACATTAGACAACTTCAAAATTACATTTATGATATTTGTTTGAACATGATTGAATACAAATATTCAAATAGGAAAATTTCGTAAATTATTCGTAATTTACGATTTTATCAACATAGCGAAATTGTAAATTTTTCATATAAATATGAATTTTGGGGATTATTGCATTGGAAATAGTAGCATGAAAACTAAACAACGGAATTGACCCTGATAAAATAAATTAATAGATTAGATATTAGAATGAGATAAATATATCGAAGTGAACGGGGGATAGCCTATTAGGCGGGGATTTCGTTCTGTCACTGTATCAAGCTTTGGTCAAATTCATTTTTTTAAACATGATTATAATATGCCTCGCACCTGAAATTTATGAGAACATAAATATGGTGGGGAACTGAGCAGAGTCCACCTATGCCAACTAGTTTTATATACTAATCACTATGCTAATTTATCATACAAATGAATGAGCCTCTGTGTGTGATTGCAGTTGCACACTGTCGAAGAGAAATGTTTGATTAATTCAAATTAATATTAAAATAAATAAATAAATAAAAGAATATGTTTAATGGGAAATATATATAACCATAAAAAGATTAGCTGTCTAAAATACGGCAGAAATAGAGCTCATAGCATATTGTTACAAGGGATTAAGTCTTATTGTTACAAGGGATTAAATCTAAAATGGTGACAAAAATTCAAAAATCTCCATAGAGAACTATATTAAGGCTGTACTATGATCATGTTTACAAACCACGAATTATATGTAACAACAAAAAATTGTCTCATGCGATAGACGTAGCCGGTCATAGCATATTGTGATATTTGGCGTGAAATTGCTGTCATTTTATGGTTGATCGTATAAACAAAATAAATATAGGAAATAACGTAAAAGCAAATATTATGTGCACCACGTATAGTGTTGTTCATATGTAACTGGGATTCAAATATAAAAGGGATACTTCTATTTTTTTCGATACTATCTATTTCGAAACTGTTACCTAATAAGCACCTAAATGGAAACTTATTGGTAAACCATTATCGCAGGTAATAAGGACAGGCGCCCGAGTTTTAGCGGATGACGAAATCGCTGCCGAAGGTAGCAGGGACCTGAAACGAGTTTTTGAGCAATTTCAGTATTTTATCTTATTTTTATAAAGCTATATAGAAAAGAGTTTATTTTAAATTTAGTGACCAGCGAAGCGGGCAAAGCCTGCTAGTAATTAATAAAAAGAAAAAATATATGACAAAAATAAATAAGTAAATATATTTCTGTTTATGTCGAAAATAAAAATCAACACGAGCAAACATCTTTTTAAAATAATTAAACTAAAATTGAGAACAATCATGCTAAAGAAACGGAACAGCTTCAGTATACAGCCCTTTGGCGAAATTTGAAATCTGGCACCGAAGTAGCTAGGGCGTTTCTCGCCAAGTTCTTTACTTGTGATATCCATTCTAATTCATCGCCAAAATGACAACAAAAATTTAAAAGCCGCTCAGAGACTCCTTTGCTAAAAGCTATACTAAAGAAATTTTTAAAAATGAATGGTAATCGGTGCTAGGGAATGAAGCAAACACAATTACTACATGTCCTTATATGGAAGATTAAATTAAATTAATTCCTATGTCGTACTAAATTAAATTAAATTTCGTTTTGTGCAGAATTTTATTAGATCAGAAAGTAAAAAACAAGCTTAGTTTTTTTTTTTTTTTTTTTTTTTTTTAATTAAATGTTTTGGAAAGTCAAATCGAACCATTGCAGAGTTTTCAAAAAATAGTCTCAACTTCCTTGTTGACTAGTTAGCATTATATTTGACAAAATGCATTTTTTTTCCCATGTAGTTTTTATTTTTATTTTTTCAGTTTCAGACTTTTTAAAAATTTAAAGCTTCATTATGCTCCAAGAGTTAGAAGAAAAAACCTACTCAACCGCAACCTCGACCTCAGAAGACTTTTGCGACTTCAATTACGACACAGCATGCTCAGGAAAATACGACGTTCTGGATTTTTCATCATTCCATATACACGATGGGCCCTTTCCTACATCTGATGAAAATGAAACTCTTACAGAAAGGCATTACAGGAATTTTAAGGTTTTACTTTATTTTTCATTCATATATTTCAACTCAAAGTACAGGGTGGTTTATAATTAAAATTCAACATAAAAATGGTCTCAAAAGGAAAACTATTGGACCGAATGTTACCAAACTTGCAGAAGTGCCAAGTTATTGCGGATTATCTGTAATCTTAATAACATATTATTTTTTTTCCTTTTTTTTTTTTTTTTTTTTTTGTATTTATCTGCAATTTAGTATGCCAAAAGTTGCTATTTCTGAATAGTGGTGTGAAACTTATTTTTCGTTGGTAGTAACTTTGCACCACTGAACTTCATTGTAAAAAATAACGGTAGCTTTTATAGCAAAATGTGCTAGCATCCGTTTTTGCCAGCACAATCTGCTGTTAACCCATTTTTCGCTGGTGTTGCGATCACGCAACACCAGATGTAATTGCGTTTAACAGTTAAGTAAAAAATCTGATGTGGGCACCACATGACTTCCTTATACACCTTTAGAAATATATACATAATGTTAAAAAGCATTGTCATTGAACCCAGGACAGTTGGCTAAAAGTATTAAAAAAATGCATTTTCACTGTGTTTTGAACTATTCTGAAAGTTTCAAGTGTCTAGCTAGTCGGGAAGTTAGTTAAATAATTTTTCTGTTGAATCATATAAACGCTGCTGAAGGCAGCAGGTATCCGAAACAGTTGGCTAAAAATGTTTAAAAAATGCATTGTAAACGTGTTCTGAGCTTTTCTGAAAGTTTCAAATGTCTAGCTAGTCGGGAAGTCAGTTAAACATCGATTGCAAGATTTGCCCAAACCGTTTTTGAGTTATTACCGTTTTTTGATACATTATGGCCAAAACCTTTGTATTTTTGGTCATTAGGAAACTAATTTTCCGAAATATCTCCAAAACGGAAAATCATACAAAGTCCAAAAAGGGAGGTGCACAACTAGATGTTATAACAAACCTATGTACCAATTCGCAACTTTCTACGTCCAACCATTTTTGCGTTATGCGACATAAACACACACACACATACAGACGTCACGAAAAATCGTGTAAACTCGCTTATATCTCTAAAACGAGAGCTCGTGTTAAGACGACACTTGCAGGTGTACAACTAGACATCATGACAGTCACACGTATAAATTGGGAGCATTCAGTGATCATGCGTTTTCGAGCAATGTGAAATACAAAATCCATTTCACAAAACGGGATTACTATACTTCCTTATACTATGTGTATAAGGAAGTAAAAAGATATTTTATATTATGTATTGTTTTTAAGTAAGGAAAGGATAGATGTTTATTTTATTACAAAAAAATTTGATCTGAAAAATAATTTTAGATTTAAAAATAAACTTCAAACCTGAAGCACTAATCAATCCAAAACTTTTGAAAATCTTCATATTTGAATAAATTTACATAACTTGTAAAAACTAGTATGTTGTGGCCACCACAAGACTTTCTTCTATATTTTCTTATACAAATTCACGCAGTAACAATATTTAAAAAATATATATATATGATTTTTTTCCAAAGTTTTTTTTCGTTAAAAGTAAAAAAAATCGATAACTTTGTTTTAATTATCACATATTTATAGTTCAACCATTCGTTTTAAAGGTATTGACGAGACCTTTCGAAAGATACCGATCTTAAAAATTTACCCCCCACCCCGGGGGGTACTTCCCCCTAGGGGGGGGGGGAAGCGATGCCCCAAATTTTTCCTAATTAACTACTACTATTATCAATAATTCATATTAATTTCACAATCACAGGTTAAGAATAACTCTCATTATGTACATTTATACGAAATTTTGTACTACTTTTGTCCATGTTAAAAATTTAGAAAAAATACGATCACAGCGCCACCTGTTGAGCGATTGATCCCCAAATCTAATCAGCCACAGTTTATGTCAGGGGCCAACTCAATACCAAGTCTGGTTAAATTTCGTTAAAAAAAAAAAAAAAAAAAAACGATTTTTTTCCAAGTTTTTTTTTTTTTTTTTTTTTTTTGTTAAAAGTAAAAAAAAATCGATAACTTTGTTTTAAATTATCACAGATTTATAGTTCAACCATTCGTTTTAAAGGTATTGACGAGAACTTTCGAAAGATACCCATCTTGAAAATTTACTCCCCTCGAGGGGTGACTTCCCCCCCAGGGGGGGTGGCGAGGCTCCTACGCATACAAAAATTTTTTCCCAGTTGACTATCTCTATTATAAATAATTCTTGTAAATTTCATAATGATTACTAAAATATAATTCTCTTTATGCACATTTATACAAAATTTTGTCCTATATCACCATTTAAAAGAGTAAAATCCGCTGTAAAAGGCACGTTAAAAATATTTGAAACTATATTATTTTATTGAAACTATATCACCATGTTAAAAATTTAGAAAAAGCGGGATGGCAACGCAACCTGTAAGACAATTTTTACCAAAAGTTGATAGGCACTAATTTATTTCAAGGTGCAACTACACACCAATTTGTATGAAATTCTGTATAGTAGTTTCTTAGATACAGTTGCCACAAAATTTTGTCACACACACACACACACACACACACACACACACACACACAGACAGACAGACAGACAGACAGACATTTTCTAAAAATGGTCAAATCGTGTTCTACAGCTCTCAAAACGTGTAAATCTATCAAAAACCCGAGGTCGAAAATTTTTACGAATCCAATACTTTCTCTATATTACATATAGAAGAAAGTAAAAAAATGTTTCATAATAAAATAATTACTTTGGAAGTCATCTGTAGTTTTTGTTGTTTTATGCTCCCTCAAGGAAGTTTCCGTAAACATTTGTTTGTATTCATTCTATAGGATACTTTTATTTCACTGAAGTTGTACAAATACAACACCCTGTATTTAGTAAGATAAGACTAATTTTGATAATTTTATTTTGAATTATTGTTATATATGATCAAAATAATGAGTATTACTGTTTGTATTTAGAAAAAAATCATTAATTCTAGTTTTGGCGTTTAATGGGTTAAATTGGATAAATTGTAGAGGAAACATTTGTAAAGAGAAACTCTTTTATAGATGTTTTTGTTGTAAATTATTTCTTTTTATCAGCAGACTGTGCTGGCATCCCTGTGCTGTAAAATGTACCGTTACTTTTTACAGGGTTGGTAATAGTTTAAAAGAGAAGGTTTAATTTTCATATAAGTTCAAAAGATTTATTTTTAATAACAACAAAAGCTCTACCGTTCCACTAGCACTTTATAATAAATTTCAACTATGGGTTTTACAGTGTTTGTGCTTGTCCAGTTGTGTTCTATTTCTTTCACGAATGCACCATGAAGTTAGGAATATCCTGTACATTGAGTTTAAGTTCATATTATACTCCATCCTAAATTGTGATGTCATTATTTAACCCGCTAGTAGTCGCTAGTTGGTCGATTTGCCGCCCATCCTTCAATTTTTCCAGATTTTTTTATTCAATAGCCACCAAAAAATTTTAGAAGTGGCATTTGATATACATAAAACGCGAATAAAATCGATTTAACGTCGATCACATCACTTCTTAAAATTATTGGTGACAGTTAAATAAAAAGTTCGCAATCTGTAATAGGTGGCGCTGTCGATAGCGACTACTAACGGGTTAATAAGAGGATCTCAAATAGTATTTTTAAAATTATATTTCTCATCTTTCTTTAGAGTGAAGGGGATTTCTCGGATTTTTCCCAAGAGTCTGAAGGTATGAATTGAATAATATATTTCATCAATTACTTTTTTTTTTTTTTTTTTTTTTTTTTTTTAAATAAATATGATATTTTAAAAAGGACAGGTGTGTGTGTATATATATCAAAATATCTCCTATTTACTGAGATATTAAATGTCGGCGTTTCCAAATTCCTTTGATGTAAAACTAGCTGTATAATAGCGTGTCGCTGCTAAGCTTTGTTTGAGCTTTGCTGCGTCACTCAAAAAACTGTCGTTTTTTATGATATATATATATAGAGAGAGATAATCTAAAAATTACATTTAGACTTCTGAGATCTAAAAGATAAACAAGTAATAAATTTATGGTTATAATTTAATGTAAAGATGTTTATTAATATTACCATTTTTTTCATTTAATTATACAGTGCCATACACGAAGGAGAATCGTAAAGTTTTGATTATTATGTGAAAAAAATAATCGAGATAAAACCTAATCTTCATTTGCTAGGCTTCAGAATACACTTCTCTTAGCGTTTTTTAATTTATCGAAAGCCATCATTGTAGAACTTAGTATGTTGCGTCGAAAACCATTGTTCCAGTTTTTGAACATTATGGTGTTTGTGTTGCCGAATCTCCAGTACTAGGATATATATTTTTTAAATAAGAAATAGTTCCTTGGTGCGAGATCGAGATAATTGGGTGAATGTGGCTAAATTTCAAATTCCGCATCGCTTTGATTAATCAACCGCATCTCGAGATGAGTCAGCCGGTGCACTTCCAGCAAGAAGACTGAAGTCTTTTGTGATTATATAACCGCTCCGTTTTTTTATCGGAACATCAAGCAATTTCTTCAGCAATGTACTGTGCAGTAATAGACACCAGTGATGGTCTGGCTGTTGGAAACAAATCGCTGTTCCTCTTCTCCTTGTTTATCTCTGTTATCTCTTTATTATATTGATAGATCAAAGATTCACCCATAGTTAACAGGCAACCAAATATTCCTCTTCAACTTGCTCTAAAAGATTCCACATTTCCTTTGAGATGATGTGTTGTATTTGCTTCTAAAAAGGGGTCAGTAATTGCAAAACCCAGAATGCTCAGAACTTTACATTTGTAGTTGTTGGTGAATCATTTTTTATGCACAATTATAACTAAGGTCAGTCTCTTCCATGATCACTTGGATGGTTAATCTCCGATCATGGATAAAAGAACACATTTTACTGTAAAAAAAAAAAAAAAAGTGCTAAATTGCACAACAATATTGAAAGAGCTTACTTGCCGCCGCAACCATATAAAGAAACTAGCAGGCTTTGCCCACTTCGCTGGACATTAAACTTAAATGAGTTGTCAAAATGCCATATCTTTATTAATAACCTAAGTTCTCGCTGTGATTGGTAGAGGTTTTCTCGCTCCCAATGTGAGGAGTCTGGGTCCCCACTGTCTTCGGCACAACTTACCCACTTCTTACTTCCCCACCCTCAGCGGGTGAGTTTGAAGTTTTGCAAAATCCCAATAATGTACATAATGCGTACACTTAATCAATATCCACACACCAAAATTCGCCATTCTAAGATAATTCAAAGCGAATTCAAACGGAAAAACATGTTTTTACACATGTTTATTATCCTCCGACTCCGAGAAGGGGGGGGGGGGATTTCGAATTTCGTGAAATGCAGTTACAATAAGTGCCGGATGCATACAAACAATTTACGAACCAAATTTCGTGACCACAGAAGTCTTTAATAGACAATATTATAAATAAATACAAAAAGCACAGCTTAAGTATCGGAACCCATTGGTGACTTTAAATATTTTAAGCCATTTTTGCGATGAACTGAATTGGCTATCTCAATTGTGCAATTAAAGAGCTTGGCGAGAAACGTCCGAGCTACTTCGGTGCCGAATTTCAAATTTTGCCAAAGGGATCCAATACTAAAGCTGTTCCATATCGAATCTGGGTTGAAAACGGAAAAAGGGTAAAATAAATTAGAAATATCAGACCTATATTTATAAATTTGATACCGAATGAAAGGGGCGATTTTGCTGAATCCAGGGGTGCAAACAGTTTTTCGATGCGACAATTAGATTTTTAAAAAATAACTAAAGTATGAAATTTAAGTGGCAACGGAAAAACGGATAAAGGGAAATATAAATTAGAAATATCAGACCTATCATTACAAATTCAGTACCAAATGAAAGAGGTAATTTTTCTGAATCCTGGGGTGTAAACAGTTTTTCGATAGGACAATTAGATTTTCTAAAATTAACTAAATATGAAACTTAGATGGCAACACTTCATTTCAATATTTTCATAATTTGTAGTGCGAATCACGCGAATACAAAAGTCTTTAACTTAAAAAATTATTTTTATATTTTATTTTTCCATTCAGAGCATTTTAGTAAAAAAAATTTATGGCGCATGCGCAGGCATTTTTTACCCACAATTTAAACACTAATCATAATTTTGAAAATTTCTATAGATATAATTTCAAGTTGGGTGAAGACCTAAGTTTCTGCCAAGCGCCGTTGAATTCCGTCCAGCCGTTCTCGAGTGATGCCCGGACAAACGTGTTTTAGTCTTTTACCCCTAGGGGGGGGGAATTTCTGAAAAGTTGATAGATATAATTTTAAGTTGGGTGAAGACCTAAATTCCTGCCAAGCGCCGTTGAATTCCGTCCAGCCGTTCTCGAGTGATGCCCGGACAAACGTGTTTTAGCCTTTTACCCCCTAGGGGGGGAACGGGGGGGGGGAATTTCTGAAAAGTTGATAGATATAATTTTAAGTTGGGTGAAGACCTAAATTCCTGCCAAGCGCCGTTGAAATCCGTCCAGCCGTTCTCAAGTGATGCCCGGACAAAAAAAGCGACATTCGGACACGATGACACACACACACACACACACACACAGGCAAAATTTTCTGAAGTCATTTTCGGCTTTCATGGGGTGTGAAACGTGAAGATATCGCAAAATTTTTCGATTCCGACAAATTTACAGACAAAACTCAGATTTTATTAATATAGATGTTACCAACTGTAACTGTGTAATACTCGTATGCTAGGATCACACAGTTACAGTTGGTAACATTTCTCTACGTGATTGTGGCAAGTAAGTTGCCTCAATATTGTTGTGCAATATGGCACAAAATTTTTTACAATGTTCCTTCAATGTGTCAGCCTGGCAGCATCGTCCATGGGTGATGATCTTACCCTTCTCAGATGTGTGGTCCTGGAAAATTCCTTTTCTATCCCATAACGATGTCATAATTTCTGTAAAGAGCCATCATTTCCGTGAACCACACTGTAAAAAATTTTGTATCATATTATACAATAATAATGAGGCAGTTTACTTGCCCAACCATGTAGAGGAATGTTACCAGCTATAACTGTGTAGCCATAGCACGTTACACAATTACAGCTGATAACATTTCTCTACATGGTTGTGGGAAGTAAGCTGCCTCAATATTGTCTATAATAATAAAAGAAAAGGTTTGTCTGTCTGTTTATCTGTCTGTCTGCCTGTCTGTCTATCTGTCTGTCTGTCTGTCTGTCTGTTCTTTTGTACGTTCAGACCCTATTGAACGCAGAAATACAAAAATTGACATACGGATGCTCAGGAGCCTTTCCGATGTTTTCCTCGAAACAGAATTTAAAAATCTTAATTAGTTTCGGAGATATTAATTAAAATGTTGACCCATGTCGATTGACAAATGACCAAAAATCCACGGCTTAAAAAGAGGCATTCTATCAGAAGACGATTTTAACCGTTGTCTGGAATAGAAAAAAAAAAACATCTGGAAGTAATTAATGTCACATGATCTTGAACTGGAGTTAAAAATTGCAAATTTCAAAGTGCTTCAAATTTTATTTTTCGCACACAACACTTAATATACAAACTATTCAGCACAAAATCAACCTGATGTTAAAATTTCATCAATTTTCATTAATAAACAAAGCAGTTACATTTTAATTGCAAATTAAATTTTATTCTAACACGTAATCTATCTTTCAATAGACGATAGGAGTTTCCATAGCAACAAAATACATTTGAAGGAACTAAAAAATACTTTTTCTTTTTCTTTTTACTTCCATTACCCGACTACCGTGGTATATATAGGTTTTGGGGACCTAAAAAATATTTATTTTTCTTTTTACTTCCATTAACCGACTACCGTAGATAATGGAATTAGAGATTTCACGTGATTTACATGTCTTAGAATGTCCTGATTAGGTTTTCTTTTGTATCTCAGCTACTAATTAAAATAATTTCATAAGTAACACATTATTTGAAAGCTTTGTTGATTTGGAATTGAACAGTAGATTACAGAAATTTCTACCGCGAGATATTTTAAAATTTCGATATTTCAAATTCTAATTAAATTATTTTTAATACATCATTCGAAAGATATTTTAAAGTTCTTTTAAATTATCGAAAGTTTTCACCAGATTTACACGTTTTGAGGTGTCCTGAATCAGTTTTCTTTTGTATCTCAGCTACTAATTAAATTATTTCATAAGTAATACATCATTAGAAAGCTTTTTTGATTTGAAATCGAACAGTGGAATACAGAAATTTGTACCGCCAGATGGCGCTGTAATATTTTAAAATTTCAATAATTCAATTTCTAATTATGATAAAATTATTTTTAATACATCATTCGAAAGATATTTTAAAGTTCTTTTAAATTATCGAAAGTTTTCACCAGATTTACACGTTTTGAGGTCTCCTGAATTAGTTTTCTTTTATATCTCAGTTATTAATTAAAAAAATTTCATAAGTAATACATCATTTGAAAGCTTTGTTGAGTTGATACACATTTTAAAGTACTTTTACATTATCGAAAATGGAATTCGAGATTTCACCCGATTTACACGTTTTGAGGGGTCCTGATTTGGTTTTCTTTTGTATCTTAGCTACTAATTAAAATATTGTTATAAGTAATACAACATTAGAAAGCTTTTTTGATTTGGAATCGAAAAGTGGAATACAGAAATTTGTACCGCCAGATGGCGCTGTAATATTTTGAAATTTCAATATTTCAATTTCTATTTATGATTAAATTATTTTTAATACATCATTCGAAAGATATTTTAAGTTCTTTTATATTATAGAAAGTTTTCACCAGATTTACACGTTTTGAGGTCTCCTGAATTAGTTTTCTTTTATATTTCAGCTACTAATTAAAATATTTTCATAAGTAATACATCATTAGAAAGCTTTTTTGATTTGGAATCGAACAGTGGAATACAGAAATTTGTACCTCCAGATGGCGCTGTAATATTTTAAAATTTCAAAATTTCAATATTTCAATTTCTAATTATGATTAATCATTCGAAAGATATTTTAAAGTTCTTTTAATTATCGAAAGTTTTCACCAGATTTACACGTTTTGAGGTTTCCTGAATCAGTTTTTTTTTTTTTTTTTTTTTTTTTTTTTTAAATCTCAGTTATTAATTAAAAAAAGTTCATAAGTAATACATCATTTGAAAGCTTATTTTAGTTGATACACATTTTAAAGTACTTTTACATTATCGAAAATGGAATTCGAGATTTCACCCGATTTACACGTTTTGAGGTGTCCTGATTAGGTTTTCTTTTGCATCTCATCTACTAATTAAAATAATTTCATGAGTAATACATCATTTGAAAGCTTTGTTGATCTGGAATGGAACAACAGATTACAGAATTTTCTACCGCCAGATGGCGCTGTAATTTTTTTAACTTTCAATATTTTAAATTCTAATTATGACTAAATTATTTCTAATACATCATTCGAAAGATATTTTAAAGTTCTTTTATATTATCGAAAGTGGAATTCGAGATTTCACCTGATTTACAATTTTAAGGTATCCTGATCAGGTTTTCTTTTGTATCTCAACTAATTGAGTAAGACCGTTCAAAATTGGTATATGTAAGTTAATTAGGAGGAGCTGGAAGGGTGGGGAAGGAATAGGCGCGCAGCGCGCATGGGTTTGGGACCCGGTGCGAGTTTTTACCCGATGATAAAAGATTTTTTTTTTTTTTTTTTTTCTTAATAATAAAAGTTTCAGTTGAGAAGGAATATGCGTGTACAGCGCACGTATATCCTCAAACGTGCGCGCGCAGCGCGCATGGGTCTTCGCTGCCGAAGGCAGTGGGGTCCCGGTGTGAGTTTTTACCCGATGCTAAATGATATATTTTTTAATTCCTTTTCTTAAGAATGAAAGTTTATGAGTAATAACATGGAATTTTGAGAAGTCATAAGAATGGTGAAGGAGTACGTGCGCGCAGCGCACGGGTCTACGCTGCCGAAGGCAGTGGGGACCCGGTGCGACATTTTTCCCGATGAGAAATTTTCTTTTCTCTTTTTTTATCACATGATAAAAATTAATGCAATTTTGAGAATTCATTAATTATTGTGATTCATTTAAAAATAGTGACCAGCGAAGCGGGCGTAGCCTGCTAGTTGTCTAATAAAGCACAATTTTTTTTACTGTGCCATTTTAGTGTTCATTTTCTAGCACTGTATCTTACAAATGAAGGACAATTACATTAAAAACTTTATCTACAAACATTTATAAAATATTTTATAGATAAAATTGTCAAGATTCACACTCAAATATGGTATTTTTACTTTCTTCTATATGTAATATAGAGAAAGTATTGGATTCGTAAAAATTTTCGACCTCGGGTTTTTGATGGATTTACACGTTTTGAGAGCTGTAGAACACGATTTGACCATTTTTAGAAAATGTCTGTCTGTCTGTCTGTCTGTCTGTCTGTCTGTGTGTGTGTGTGTGTGTGACAAAATTTTGTGGCAACTGTATCTCAAGAACTACTGCACAGAATTTCATACAAATTAGTATGTAGTTTCACCTTGACATAAATTAGTGCCTATCAACTTTTGGTAAAAATTGTCTTACAGGTTGCGTTGCCATCCCGCTTTTTCTAAATTTTTAACATGGTGATATAGGACAAAATTTTGTATAAATGTGCATAAAGAGAATTATTTTTTAGTAATCATTATGAAATTTACAAGAATTATTTATAATAGAGATAGTCAACTGGGAAAAAAATTTTGTATGCGTAGGAGCCTCGCCACACCCCCTGGGGGGGAAGTCCCCCCTCGAGGGGAGTAAATTTTCAAGATGGGTATCTTTCGAAAGGTCTCGTCAATACCTTCAAAACGAATGGTTGAACTATAAATATGTGATAATTTAAAACAAAGTTATCGATTTTTTTTATTTTTAATGAAAAAAAAACAGAAAAAAAAAATTTTTTTTTTTTTTTTTTTTTTTTTTTAAACGAAATTTAACCAGACTTGATATTTAGTTGGCCCCTGACATAAACTGCGGCTGATTAGATTTGGGATCAATCGTTCAAAAGGTGGCGCTGTGATCGTATTTTTTCTAAATTTTTAACATGGCAGTATAGGAAAAAATTTCGTATAAATGTACATAATGAGAGTTATTCTTAACCTGTGATTGTGAAATTAATATGAATTATTGATAATAGTAGTAGTTAATTAGGAAAAAAATTTGGGGCATCGCTTCCCCCCAGTGGGGGGTGTAAATTTTCAAGATCTGTATCTTTCGAAAGGTCTCGTCAATACCTTTAAAACGAATGGTTGAACTATAAATATGTGGTAATTTAAAACAAAGTTATCGATTTTTTTTTTACTTTTAACAAAAAAAAAAATCTTTGAAAAAAATCGTATTTTTTTTTTTTTTTTTAAATATTGTTACTGCGTGAATTTCTATAGGAAAATATAGAAGAAAGTCTTGTGGTGGCCACAACATACTAGTTTATTCTGTCTTTTTCCTTAGCATTAAACCCATACATCCAGCAAGATAATTTGCCAGACTTCAATGGATATTTTCAGAGTAAAGAAACGGTTATAGAAAAGTCAATGGGAGATGTAAGTTTGAATTTTTATTTTACTTTTATAATCTTCAAAAGAAACCCGCCTTCTTCATGATATTTCTTCTTGTGTTAAAAAAAAAAGTCTTAAAAATGTACGCATTAATTAATTTTTCCTATTTTAGAAATAGTTTATAATATTCTGTATAATGACTCAGATTCGCTATTGCAAAATAATTCTAAGGAAAACTCGTGTAGAATGATAATAAATAACACTTTAATAAACGGTAATTAACGTTTTTTTTTTTTTTTTTTTTTAATAAAGATTTTTGCCTCAGTATACTCGTCGTAATTTTCTTCATAGCTTCTTAACATGAGTTACTTAAATTTCAAAATCACGACAAAGATTTTATTTAATTTCAGACATCTTTTCACAAAGTTTTAATAAAAAATTCTCCAAGATATATACATGGTGATTCTAAGGAAAAATGATAATGAAGTTTGATCAATCCTAATGCGACAGTTTTTTATTTTTGGTGATTTGTTTTAGCATATCTCGTTGGTTTTAGCACAGTGCTGTTGTCCATCTAAGCAAAAAGAGAAAATTTTTAAGTTACATCATTAAGTAATGCGCAACTGTAAAATCGCATGAAAGCTCGGCATCGCAACATCAAATGTCAGCTGGAATATCGTGCAAATTGGGAAACACGCTCATACTGAACGTTACCCAAAGGAAGAAAATGAGCCGTCAATTCGCCGAGTGTCCGTCAGATTAGCGGTCTGCACGGGCAGGAATTTCGAGGACCAAGCCCGGCCCGGCCCGTACGAAAACTTTACTTACCCGGTCCGGCCCGTTATGAAGTCGAAAAATGCGGCCCGGGCCCGGCCCGGCCCGGCCCGTTTAATTTTTAAAGGTTTATGGGCCGGCCCGGCCCGGACAAAAAACGATAAAATCAGGCCCGACCCGGCCCGGCCCGATTCAAAAATATGTAAAATAACAAAAAAAAAAAAAAAAAAAAAAAAAAAAAAAAAAGAATGCCTTTTTATAAAACAGATTTTTAGTATGTGTTTTGCAGAGGTTTTATATAACCAAACAATAGTACGTTCTTCAACAAAACTGCTGAAATTTTACAGGACAATTATATATAAACAGAAATTCATTATTATACACAAGGCACAAAGACAAACAGAAAGTCAAATCGAAAATATTAGCATTCATCAAACAATATAGGAAGGTATTTACAATGGTTACTACTACTGAAAATGCACTTTCAACCATTTTCTCTTATATACAATAATGTATCCGAATCTTTCATGTGCTCCGGTAAACAAAACTTTAATGTTAATCCAACCATATTCAATAGAAAAGTTGCTTTTGCCCATGATAAAAATTATGCTACTTTCGCCCTCTGGAGAAAAGGAAAAGGAGCGTTAGAGAAAAAGTTGCAGAAAGATTTTTATAGCCTTTATACCACCTAAACTCAACAGATCATAAGAAACAAACCCTTATACACAGTAATGTATCTGATTTCTTTTGTTATGTACATGTACACAAACTAGTAGTGACATGCATACTATCTTGAACAGGAAACCATCTAATATTACTTTAAATAAAATATATTAATTTCGAGGCATGCTAAAAATATTTGCGAAAAATCAGATTTCCTGATAGACAATTAAATTGACGTTACAGACACTTTTTTAACAAAATAGAACTTTATGTGACACATAAGCCTGTAAAATTACGTAAAATAAATGACTGTAGAAATATTTTATCAGTTTCCTTTTTCGTTGATTAACGAGGAAACCAGAAAAAGATTCGGGCCGACACGGCCCAGAGAAAATTCTATTCAGGCCTGGCCTGGCCCGGAGAAAATTTCATTCAGGTCCGGCCCGGCCCGGCTGTACACAAAAAAACTGAGCCCGAGCCCGGCCCGGCGCGAGAGGAAATTCAAAAATTCGGCCCGAACCCGGCCCGTGCAGACCTCTACGTCAGATCATCAAGCATCGACTCTACTGAAGTCCCAGTGCTTCAACGAACAAAACTTCCCGCAAGACGGAATGTTTCACGGAATTTCCCGCTGAATAGCCAAAGAGCAACACGAAGTTCCATATGAAAGACATTAGCATACAAATATAACAGGAGACTTGGCGTTGGAATATTAAAACCCGAATAAACTACTACGTCAGAAACGCCAAAGAAAAATATTGGAAATGCATACAGCTGTTTCGGTAGCCTAAAGCGTACCGTCTTCAGTGCAAAAAGGATTCTGAATCAGGAGAAGTGCTCGTATATATAGGAGAGCGGTCGGATTTAGTTCAACCAATAGGATAACGGGAAAGGTGAGGAGAGTGGCCAATAGGAATTCTTTGAAGCTTTTCATATTTATAAAATTTTTAAAAACCTTGTAAATTGTGATTTCGCTATTCCCTATTTGTCTGACTGTTGGAAATTTTATATTCAGTCCACATTTTCTTAATTTTTCTACTGTTTACACGGCTAACTTTCCTTAATTCCTATTGGCCACTCTCCTTACCTTTCCCGTAATCCTATTGGTTGAACTAAATCCGGCCCCTCTCCTATATATGCGAGCACTTCTCCTGATTCAGAATCCTTTTTGCACTGAAGACGGTACGCTTTAGGCTACCGAAACAGCTGTATGCATTTCCAATATTTTTCTTTGGCGTGTCTGACGTAGTAGTTTATTCGGGTTTTAACTATACGCATATACTATCTCATAAACAGGTTTTCCATCAGGGAAACGGACGAAATATCTTCGTTTGATACTTTTGCGTAGCGTATATTCTTCTTTCACGCACTTTTTACATTTTACATTTCACACAGCAGTTTTCATTATGAACTCCTTTAATCAGAGAATCGCGATTCCAGAGTATCCTCTATCCAGTATCCTCATTCCTTTCAAACCTCTGAGAGGTGAATTATCACCAAATGTTGTATCCGTTGTTTACATTTGTGGATTTCGTTTATGCTTAAAAATAACCCTTGATTGAGCTCAGGAAAGTTGTTCGGTAGTTTTGAGATGCAGTATATTATATTTTAGAATATACGTTCGTCCGTCTGATAGCAGCTTTACAAACTTCAAAATGTTCAATTGTTGACGTATGACACAATGACGTATGATATTGTCTACTGAAGTCCCAGTGCTTCAACGAACAAAACTTCCCGCAAGACTGAATGTTTCACGGAATTTCCCGCTGAATAGCCAAAGAGCAACACGAAGTTCTATATGATGTCGTTCCATATGTGACGACAACAAGCGCGTTCGAATTCAAAGATGTCAGTTCCTTTATCGCGTCTCTCCGTCTCCTTTACTGTAGAATCGCATTTTGTTTATATACAAGTACGAGTTTCATTATCGAGAAAGTGCACAACCATGAAAAGAACAGGATTTTGTTTGTACTTCTGCTGTCGTAGAGCGTTATCCGCATTTGTGATGATTTGGATCTAAATTTGCCCAATCGGGAAAATTTCTTTTGGTTTTTTGTGGATCAAGGGGATGAAAGTCAACCAAAAAGTTTACCGGCGTGACATTCTCGAATCTGTCATCCTTCTATGTGTTCCTCAACATTTAACGATGCGAAATGGAAAGATTTTGATCCAACGCTTAGCAAAAGTGACTCAAGGTTGGCGCAAAGCTCATTTTCCGGATTTCTTCACAACCGAGAAATGGCTTCCCTACATGCCGGATCTCAATCCAATGGATTACAGTATGTGGTCAGTTTGAGACACCAAAGCCTATGCAAAAGTCTATAAAAATTTAGAGGCGTTAAAGCAGTTGTTGCGCTGCTAATGGCATCGGATATTAGTGGAAGAATATCAGTGCCTAGCTTTAAAGCTTCGGAAACGTTTGATTGATTTTAAAATTTCAGAAACATTGCGTAGAATTAGAAGGTCAGCCATTTCGAAATTACTTAATTATTTTTACTAATAACTAGCAGGTCTACCTGACGCTGCCCAGGTTGAAGGAATTCTTATAGAATTTTGACACCAATGAAAGAACTGAGCAACAGGTATAAAATGAAAAGAGAAATGATTGAAACATTTCCCGAAGTCTTTGCCAGATAACAACACAAATAAATAAACAAATATATACAAAAGGCACAACTTTAGTATGGGACCCTCTTGGGCCTTGGCGACTGTAAATAGTTTTGGCTATTTTGGCGATGAATTGAATTGGCTATTTGCGTAACTAAAAACCTTGTCGAAAAACGTCCAAGCTACTTCAGTGCCAAATTTCAAATTTTGTCAAAGGGGTTCGATTCTAAAACTGTTCCATAAAAAAAAAAAAAATGCAGATTTATGATAAAATAATAATAATAATAATAATAGTAAAATCTGAATTATAACTATGCAAAATTAAGGTGAAAACACAAAAAAATCTCTTAAGTACACATTAAGTATCAATAAAAACGAAAAATTTTGTTTTACTCTTGAAAAGAAATTAAACAATTAATTTAATTTCTTTTCGACAGTAAAACAAAATTAAGATAAAAAATTCAAGCTAATTTCAAATATCCATATGAAAATACTAGCAGGCTTTGCCCGCTTCGCTGGACACTATATTTAAATGATTTCTTTGTAACTGAATATATTTCGATTGGCGACTATTTTCGTCACAGCTTTAGTATGGGACCTCCTTGGCAATATCAAACATTTTTTGAACTTCTCGAATCTGTACAACAAAACTATTATTAAAACAAATATTTTCGAAAATAGTCCAATAGCTGGTGTTAATTCTTCGAATATTCAAATCGCCCAAGAACTTTTTCCGAGTCATTTGATCCATTTACAAATCCATTGCTCTGATTGGCCGTCGGTTATTGCTCTGGTTCCGCCATCTATCGGTCCTTACAAACACGAATATGCATATAAGCATTTTTTTTGGTAATGAACTGTATAATTCTTTTAGAATTATAAATATATTCATGCAATGAATTGAAATATAATACAAAAATGAAAAAAAAAAAAAAAAAAAAAACGAATATTATTTAAATTTAATAAAATAAAATTTTAAAATGCTCCCTGCTAACAGTTTTTAAATTTTCAGTTTAACAAAATATTTCAAATATGTTTTTTGTACTGCTTTGTTAATATATTTGCATTAAATTTTAGCATTCAAACATAAAAGTAATTAACAATATTTAAAAATCAATATTTAATTTGTATTTAAATAAATAAAAAAAAAATCATAAATATATTAAACATTTAAAATATTATTGATTGAAATCATAATTAATTGAATTTACAAACCAATCATTGATTTAAATCAAAATTTAAATTTTATATATTTTTGGCAATGTGTAATAGTTTCATATTTCTTACCTTAGATCATAATAATAAAACTTGAACCTACGTCTTATTTACATCAAATATTTGAATGCTAAATATTTGCTTTAAATTTCAACATTCCAACTTAAAAATATTTAACAAAAATTAGCTTGATAATAAATCCATAAAATATTACTTAAAATTGTTTACAATATATCGTTAAAATTCAAAAATGCATAATTGAGGGAAATAATTAAAAAAAATTTGCTGGAAAATTTTCTAAAATTAAAATTTTATTGTTATTATTATTTTTTTAATAATTTTCGAAAAAGAATTATATAATTAATATTATTGTGTCTCATTGCATATGTACCCAACTATGCAGAATAGAAAAAAATAGATATGCATTTATCTTTTTTTATTCATAGTTAAATTACATTTTTGATTAATGAATGAAATTTTTCTTTAACTAATTTAATTCTAATACTTTAGAGATAATTTTAAACTAAGCCTACAGATAGCAGCACTGATTTTGATCCAATAGAGGGATCGGAGTCGTCCAGCCTTTTCTTTCGACCGGTCGTGGATCAAATGTCTCAGGGCCCAGTTGGATCGGTCGAAGTGTTCCAGAGGCTGGACTCGCCCGAAGTATGTCTAACACAGTGGAGAAACTTCTCGAATCGTTGGTTACTCAGTTAAAAAAAAGGTGAAAGGTAAACAAGATGAGATGAAAGCCTAGCGAGAAGAGATAAAATCCGGACATGTCGAACTGATAAAAGGTATAAAAGTAGGCGGGAAGAGAGGAAAGCTGGACAAGACGAACTGATAAAATGTATGAAAACCTGACTAGGAGAGATGGAAACCAAACGAGAGGAGAGGAAAGCCTGACTAGACAAGATGGAAGCCGGACATAATCAGCTGAGAGGGGAAATGGAAGCCGAACAAGATCAGCTGAGAGAGGAGACGCAAGCCGGTGAGGATAAGTTCAAAGAGAATATGAAAACCGAAGAAGACATGACAACTGGACAAGAGGAGATGAAAGCCTGACAAGATCACCTGAAAGAAAATATGAAAGTCGGATTAGACATGATGCAATCTGAACAAGATAAGCTGGGAGAGGCAATGAAAAACGCACTTAATCAGCTGAAAGAGGAGATAAAAACCGGACAAGACGTTTTGAAAGAAGTTCATGATAGCCCAAGTAGAGGATACTTCGTTGTTTTCGAAACTTTGAACAAGACTCAAGAACGCTTCTTCCGGAACCGACTTCGAACTGATTAAGAAAAATGGTGTAGTGAATATCATGCAAATGGAGCGAGAAAGGGAACAAACACTCAAACTAGAAGACGTAAGCAGGGCTGTAATGTTGGCGCTACTTTTCAAAAAATTGCTATGGACTTATTACCTGCTGAGATTTCTAAAGGTAACCCTAACAACTTTGTAGAAATGGATTATTTCAGAAGATGGCTGAAGCTGTTCCCCGACAGAACAAGAAGCGTCGACTGTTGCAAATATCTTGGAATACCGAAGATTTGGACGACGTCTTTGCATCCTGAGTCCAATGGCATATCTGATCTATATTTGCTCATTTCCAAGAATCAAATTGACTGGGACTTACACCTTCCGACGTTTCTTCTTGCCTATGGAAATGCTCTGCATAAGAACACGGGATGGACACCATCCGAAATGTTGTTTGGAAGAACACTGCGCTTACCTTGTGAAATCCTGTTCGGACGATCATGTTCATGTCATATGCCCTCCTCGCATAACGACTATCTACAAGATTTAGAGGCACGTTTGAAAGTATACATGAGTTCACTCGAAAAAGAATTAACATGGTCAGCGACCGATTAAAGACACTCTATGACTACAAGGCACCTGAGAATCATCTGAAGAAAGGTGACTGTGTGTGGTTTTTCAACCCAAAGCGTTTTGAAGGTCAGTGTCCAAAGCTACAACAAAGCTGATAACGCCCATACATCATAGTTAAGAAACTGAACAATGTCCTTGTGAAAATACAAAAATCGCCACGCAGTAAGCCAAAAGTGATTCACACCAATAGATTAGTCCCATATCGTGCATCATATCATGAAAAGATGTAGAGACACTGCCCGGGACGTTCAGTCTTCAGGGGAGTAATGTTACAACGGGTTGTCTTTTTCTTCCTTCAACTGTTCTGTTGCAGTGAAAGTAATTTTACAGGCAAAACGAAAATAAAGAGGCATTCATTCACTTTCAGTGAGGTCAACCTTGGCGACAAGCTTTGCGATTTGACGAAGAATTTGGCGACTTGGTGACCAAATTTGGCGGAAAATAGTAGTTTAGGATTTCCGAAGTTTCGAAGCTCTCCGACGCACAGGAGTCTAAATCTGAACTTTCCAAGAGTTTCTCGATAGAAACTGCGCCAGCTCCATCGCCAAAAAGTATAAATAGGAGTGAGTTGACTTGTGTGTGAAGTCACTGCGAGCCAGTGTTGTTCAGAAACCTATTCTGAGTGATTGCACTTTGGAGATAGGGTTCCACGCGACTGAACTTTGTTCATGAGGAAGCGAAGATTTTTGCTCTGAAGTATTTGATGTTATTTGCTTTACTTCTGTGGAGCAAATTACTGTTTTCTTCAATTGTTCCAGAATGTTCCTCGAATAGGGACTTTTGCGGTATGAGTGACTGTTTCATTGGACTGCTACTGGAATATTCCACGAAATAACAGTACTATTGGACTATTTAGAGAATATTGGTTGTAACCACAGTTTTGCTGTACGAATTTGAGTTGTTACGCAGAATAAAGTGCATTCATCGACTAGAACCTGCCTGTCTCTTTACAAACTTGCGTAACTTTCTTACACAAGAAATTCGACAAGTTTTTCATAACAATATAACTTTAAGTTTAGTACTGGATTAACACCAAATGAAATGCAATCTTCTGCTGATGGATTGCTATCATTCTCAGAAACTATTTTGTAAGAAAGCTGAAAAAAAAAAAAAAAAAAAAGAAAAGAAAAGTAGAAAGAAAGAAACGAAAAGAAAATTGAACGACGAGTTTTTTATGAATCCATAATTTTCTTCGTTCTTAAAATTTTCGGAAACTATTGTTATTACCTTGCTATTTTTATTGTATTTCAGTTATTATTACTTTCTTCTATATTCAATAGAAGAAAGTATTGGATTCGTAAAAATTTCCGACCTCGGGTTTTTGATGGATTTACACGTTTTGAGAGCTGTAGAACACGATTTGACCATTTTTAGAAAATGTCTGTCTGTCTGTCCGTCTGTGTGTGTGTGTGACAAAATTTTTGGCAACTGTATCTCAGGAACTACTGCACAGAATTTCATACAAATTGGTATGTAGTTGCACCTTGACATAAATTAGTGCCTATCAACTTTTGGTAAAAATTGTTTTACAGGTTGCGTTGCCATCCCGCTTTTTCTAAATTTTTAACATGGTGGTATAGGACAAAATTTTGTATAAATGTGCATAAAGAGAATTATTTTTTAGCAAACATTATGAAATTTACAAGAATTATTTATAATAGAGATAGTCAACTGGGAAAATATTTTTGTATGTGTAGGAGCCTCGTGACCCCCCTGGGGGGAAAGTCCCCCCTCGAAGGGAGTAAATTTTCAAGATAGGTATCTTTCGAAAGGTCTCGTCAATACCTTTAAAACGAATGGTTGAACTATAAATCTGTGATAATTTAAAACAAAGTTATCGATTTTTTTTTTTTTTTTTTTTTTTTTTTACTTTTAACGAAAAAAAAAAAAAAAAAAAAAAAAAAAAAACCTTGGAATTTTTTTTTTTTTTTTTTTTAAATATTGTTACTGAGTGAATTTGTATAGGAAAATATAGAAGAAAGTCTTGTGGTGGCCACAACATACTAGTTTTTGTTATTGATATTTTAATTTTTTGAAGAGTCTGTTACATTACAGTGATTGGTACTGCTATTATTATTAATATCATTCTTGTATTTGTTACAAGTTATTGTTGCTGTTATTGCTATTGTAATTATTATAGGTGTCTGTTCCATCTCAGTTGTTGTCACTGCTATTGTTGTTATGTTATTGTTATTGTTTTTCAAGTTCAGTTTTTGTTTAAGTTAAGACTGTTGCTATTATCTATATATATAAAAATGAATGTTTGTCTGTATGTTATTTATAAAATCGTAAACGGCTTGACCGATTTCGATCATTCTTTTTTTGTTTTTTTCCTTATAGGTCAGGGAGGGTTTAGGGAAAAAAAAAAAAAAAAAAAATGAAAAAATCTTTAAAATTAATTAAAATATGAAAATAATAAACTTATTGACTTATATTGACTTAGATGAGATGTTTGTTTACAAACAAGGAACTGCCCTATATAAGCCATTTAAATTTTTAATTGTTGCTAAAAAAAGTTTACGAGATGTATTTATTTATTGTTTTCAGCATAAAATGAAATATGCTTTCACGCGAAAAATAAGAAATTACTAAATGTTAAATTGGTCGATGAGAAAAATGACACTTTATAATTTTAAAATAAAATAGTAATCCGCGATTGTAATGCAATGCTCGCCCTCTGGTGGGCTAAGGTGAAATTATCATACCACTGGAAGCTTTCACGCTGAAACTATGATAGAACAACAAGAAAGAACAAAATACATACACGTGGATATTATATTTACTAACAACTGCAGTGTTGAGAAAGCGCCATCTATCGTTCATTACAAACGCGGATATTAAAAATCTAACATATTTCTTCTGAATTTTATTTCACAGCATTTTTTTATATACCTCAACTTCAGATTTTTTTTTTTTTTTTTTTTTTTTTTTTTTTTGTAGTATGGCGGATGAAACACGCTTGGCATAAACGCTAATTCAGCAATATATTAAAAGTATTTTCTTATTGATAATTCTTGACAATTTTTTATAATTTTGATGCTGAAGTAGATCGGACATTTTTCGCCAAGGAAAAGATAGAAAGAAATACGCAAGCGAAGTGATGACGTCACTGGCCGTTCGTGGATGCAAGAAAAATATTTCCTATGTTAAACGCCCATTGGATTTTTTGTAAAAGATTATTAAAAATCGAGGAAAAATAGTTCCCGATTTTAATCCCCGTATTTAGGTATAGATATGTATTAGTTATCATGTCCATGCATTAGATTAAGTTATTTTTGTAGTAAAATTGACAAAATTTGAATTTTTAATTTCAAAACTCTAGAAAAAAAAAATGCCAAACTTCCATATTCGATTGAAAACACAAACATTTCATTTCAAAGGATGATATTTACACAATATCCAACTAATATACTGATTGAAAGGGAAATGATAAATATTCTATCATAATTTGAAGTCAAATTTGTTTTCAAATGTCTAAATAAAGTATCTAATATAAGATACTAATATGTTGTAGCGGAATAGATTTGATATCGGTCATCCTTGGTAGAAAAATAAAATATCGCCAAATTATTTGGCGAACATAATTTAATTCCTTTCAAAAATCATGGTTATTTTAACAACTTATTTTAAGACAGTAATGAATAAGGTACTTTAAACAACGAATGCAGAATAGAATGTTCTTAATATTTATAAAGAAGATGACTTGACTCATTGTCACACTTAAAATATAATTTTTAATTTCACGGACACATTACGATGATACACAGCACACAAAAGAAATAACTATTTACAAAAGAAATGAAACTGATTAATTGTAAAATTTTTGGTTAATCGGCTTGAGAGCCACTGCTACATATTTGCACACCGCAATACCACACTTCTAACTAAAACAAAAGTTAATCACAGTTCTCTTTTTTGAAAGAGTCACGTGACATAGTTCGATGGGGAGGGGGGGAAAATTCACAAATAGTATTGCGCAATACTCGGAGCTCTGAAAAGTTGTTTTTAACAGTCAATGTTAAAGAAAAGTATAAATGATGTATCAGTTTTTTTTTCTTTACAGACTTCCCCTCAAGCTGTGTACGTCGTCCTCGGTATACAGCTTGCTTTTCTGGGGGGTTGCTTCCTAGTGGGCACAGCAGGGCGTTTGGAAAATTGTTCTCGTGGTTGACCATCTTTCCTACTATTTGAGGTTGTAGTACTCGTCGGTCGGCCTCTCCTTTGGATTGGTCGAATAGGAGTTGTGTCCTGACCTGTATATGGCTGAAGAGCGGATACATGGTAATTCCCTATGGGAGTAAAAGGATTATCTATAGTACTTAATGTATACGAAACTGGTGATCTCTGTGATAGAATTGTATAAGGGCCATCGCGCCTCGGCATGAATTTGGAAGTTCGGTTTTTACTAGAGTCACTAATGGGGTGGGTATTAACCCATACCTTGTCACCTTGCTTGAAAGAAGGAGCCTTTTTAAATTTTCTGTCTGCATAGCGTTTATGCTGGTCTTGTCTTTCCTCAATTCGATCTCGTACTTGTTTAGTGAAATTGGCAAATTTCTTCAAGTACGGTGTTATTTCGGGAACGAAATTATCATTGTGAACAACACTTTGGAAATCATGCGCAATATCATCGGTAGTGCGTAGTTCTCGCCCAAACATGAGATATGCAGCTGTCTGGCCGGTTGAATCACATTTTGCTGTGTTAAGGGCAAATCTAATTATTGGTAGCTTCTCACTCCAGTTAGTATGATCATTCCCAACCAACATGGCCAGACGGGGTTTTAGATCTCTGTTCTTCCTTTGCACAGGGTTTGCCTGTGGATGATAAACCGGAGTTAGGGTTTGTGCGATTCCCAGGATGTAACAAACTTGTTGCATTACAGCGCTTACGAACTGCGGCCCGTTGTCGCTTATTACCCTTCTAGGCAAACTATACCTAAGGAACACTTCCTCTATTAGAGTGATCGCACACTCTTTAGCAGTTGCGGAAGTTAATGCAAATAGTTCCACCCATTTGGTGGCACAATCTTCTATGATGAAGATCCATTTCTTTTCATTGCTTTTAGGTAAAGGGCCGAATAAATCAATTGAAAGGGATTCAAATCGTTGATTATAGATCGGTGTTTGTAATAATCCAGATGGCTTCTGATTACTAGGTTTATAACGACAGCAATCGGGGCAATTCTTGATATATTCTGTAATATATCTTCGCGTACCAGTCCAGTAGTACCGCTTTGCGATTCTATCGAATGTTCCTTCAATTCCGTAATGTCCAGCTGAGGGTGCATCATGATGCTCTTTTAACACTCTTTCTCGCTCTTGAACCGGGACTACTAATTGCGCTTCTTCTGATTCTGTTTCGGGAGAATATCTATATAAAACGCCTTGATTCATCAAGTAACCACGACTACTCCAGTTAGCGAAATCTTCATTCTTATCGATACTTTCCAATGACTCGATAATTTTCTTTATATCTTCATCTTTTAATTGTTCTTCTCGTATTTCTCTTGGACTTCGCGGAGGGATATCTATTGAAATTGAACAAATTTCACATCTTCCTTCTTCGTGTGGACAGAAGGGTCTGGACAACATATCAGCAACAACATTAGCCTTACCAGGCACGTATTCTATCTTCAGGTTGAAGGATTGTACCTGTAGTGCCCATCGCGCGAGGCGACCTGTTGGAGACTTTAAGTTCATTAACCATCTAAGAGGTTGATGGTCGGTTGCTACAGTGACTTCTTGACCATCAATATATGCACGAAACTTGTCCAAAGCCCATACGATGGCTAAGGCCTCTCTTTCAGTCGTGGAGTAGTTTCTTTCGGCCTTTGTGAGTAACCTACTTGCATACTCAATTGGATGTTCTTCTGCTCCAGTGCCTTGTAACAAAACTGCACCAAGGGCATAGTTACTAGCGTCTGTTCTTAATATATATGGTTTAGTTGGATCATTTTGACTGAGAATGGGTGGACTCATTAGAAGATGTTTTAGGGTTCTGAAAGATGTTTCTTGTTCTTCTCCCCAAACCCAAACAGCGTTTTTCTTCGTCAAATTAGTCAAAGGTCTAGCAACTTCAGAGAATTTTGGGATAAACCTTCTATACCATGAGCAAGTTTGCAGGAAGGACTGCAGTTGCTTTACATTCTTTGGAGCTGGTATTTCTTGAATTGCAGCAATTTTATCAGGATCAGCTTCAAGTCCTTTACTAGTAATGTAATGTCCCAGATACTTTACACGGTTACAAGGGAAATTGCATTTTTCACGGTTAGCGTGCAACTTAAATTCTTGTAATTTCCTAAAAACTGCACTCAAATTATCTAAATGTTCATTAAAAGTTTCAGACAAGATGATAATATCATCTAAATAGGAAAGGACTAATATGTTCTTTAAGGAATTTCTAAAATTATCAATCATACGTTGAAATGTTGATGGGGCGTTCTTGAGGCCGAAAGGCATTTTCCGGTATCGGAAAGTTCCAAAGGGACAAATAAGCGCAGTTTTGTCACGGTCCGCAGGATTTACTTCAATTTGGTGGTACCCATTCCTTAAGTCAATGGTTGACATAAAAGGGGTATGTTTAGCTTCGTGAAGAAGATCATCAATTCTGGGTAATGGGTATTTATCAGTCTTTGTAATAGAATTTAGTTTTCTATAATCTACGCAAAGTCGTACTTGACCATTAGGCTTAGGTACTAATACCACCGGTGAAGCATAAGGAGATTCACATTCTTCTATTGTTCCGCTAGCTAACAACTCGTCTAGCTCTTTCTTCAACATCTCTTTCTTTGCTGGGGACATGCGGTACGGCGGTACTGCGACAGGAGGACTACTTCCAGTGTCAATATAGTGTTGAATTTTATTAGTCGGTTCTTCCCCTGGTTCAAAGATATCTTCATATTCATTCAATAAATTATTCAGTTCTGACCTTTGTTCATCAGAAAGATGGGCTCCTTCATTTTCTTTTAACATAAGCTCGTTAACTTCAGCAGAATATACTGGATTTTCAGACGGCCTGAAATCATCTTCACTGAAATCAAATTTCTGCTTTTGATTATCATGGTAATACCATATATTATTTCGAATATCCAAAACGATTCCAGCAGTACGCAAAAAATCATTTCCCAACAATGTTCTGTTATTCTTTGCAGTAGGTAACGCAAACAAAGTTGTTCGGAAAGATCGTCCTTCAATTTGTACATCTACTTCGGCTGAATAGATTTCAGTTTCTTTTTGGAGACCATCAGCTAACGTTACATTCATACAAGTTTTCTCAAATTCTACACCTCGTTTTGTTAAGAGGTGATATAATGTTTCACCAGCTATAGTGTGACTGGCTCCAGTGTCAGCACACACTATTCCATTTATTCCATTAATTTTTACTCTTATAAGTGTCGACTGAGGTTCTTCGATAGATAATGACTGAAGGTGAATAGTTTTGAACTCAGCTGAACTTTTCCTAGAAGAGGGGGAGCAGGCGGAGCATTTAGCCTTAATAACACCTGGTTTGCCACAACCATAGCAACTAACACGTGATCGATCTTCATTTTTCGTATAATCTCTCGATGACGCAGTTTTAGGATTTTGGGGGTGATTTCTTGAATTTTGGGAAGTATTTCGATGTGGGAATTTAGGGTATTCCTTTCTAACATTTTTATTTTTTACTAGTCTAAGTTCTTCATATGAATCTAGTTTATCGGCAAGTTCAAGAGGATTGTTCCACTCGCTCCAGTGGTCCAAAAAATGATCTTTGTATTCGGGAGGAGCTTTCTTTTTTATTTGATCTGCCAATATTAAATCTTTTAACTCTTCCAACGATGAAACTTTAGATTCTTTAAGCCACCCATCAAAATAGTTTTGCAAATCAAAATAAAAATCTCGCCATGTACTTTCTGGACATTTACGGTGTTGGGCAAAAAGTTGTCGAAACTTCTCAGCACTTAATTTAAAACGTTTTAAGAGAATTTCCTTAACATTATCATAATTCTGAGCATCATCAACTGATTCTTTTGCTATTAGTTTGGCGACATCAGTTGGCAAAAGACCTACAAGATATACGACCCACTTTGGTTTTGGTACCTTCAAAAATGTTAATTGTTTTTCAAATAAATCTAAATATAAGGTTATATCAGCGGTTTTCGGATCGAAATTTGGGATTAATTTGCTTATTTCTAATTTTGGCATGCTTGTGTCTACGGAAGAAAGGGCCATGGTAGGTAATACTGCATCAGGAGCAGCACTAGCTTGTGCCTGTAATTTGGTTTTCTCTAGTTCAAATGACCTTTCATATTCTCTTTCTTTCAGCGCAAAATCTTCTTTTTCTTTCCTGTCCCTTATAATACGATTCAAACATTCTTTAGTAAACTCAGCATCATAATCTGGACTTTCCACTATAGCATTTCTAATGTCTAAAAGTTTTAAATTTTCATCTATTTTAATATCTAATTCGCCCGCTAATTCAATTAGATCTTGTTTTTTCCCTCTGGCCGTATAAGACATGATTAAACTGAATTTTAATAATTTAAAATATATCTAAAAATGTGCAGTACGCGAACGTATATAGCCCAAAATATTTATATAAATCACAGAGATCACTTATATATAAATATTATTGTTATATGTTAAACAACTTAAATTAACCAATTTATTCAATAAACAAATTCAAAACTAAAGTAATAAAGGACATATAAAGGAAATAATAACTCTTTTAACCCCTATTTTCAAATAATTATTTCAAAGTAAATAGAAATACTCTTCCTGAAACATTTCTGAGTAATTGAAAATACAAGATATTTCAAATTGATGTACAGATTCCACCAAAATTTTATTTTTAATGCAAATGATAAAAATATAATTATCAATCCAACAAAATAAACAAGATGTCTATTTAATATATCTTTATTATAAACAAATCTGTGTAAAATTCGTTTTATTCAACAACAACAAAAAATTGTTTATTCATTCTTTCATTATTATTATTATGTATTATGAGTTGCTTATTATTTTATAATTCGTAAATGTGTTCAAGAGAAAATAATATTTATTCTATGATCATTTATCAGAAATAAATCTATTCAATAAGATCAAAATATTTATACAACAACCTTAATTTAATCTTTTAAAGTGTCATAATAAATCATAAAGTAAACAACTTTTTTTTTTTTTTTCTTTTTTTTTTTTTTTTCTTTTCGCTTTTACTGAAAGCGATTACGCAATAATAATGAAAGTTCACTTGTTTATTTTTCCTTGCAAAATGCAATGGCGCCGAAAAACAGAAATGTCGTTCTTAATTTATTCTAAGCAACTCGATGCTATGATTTACTTAATTTATTTTTCTATGTTAGAATTATATTAGAATATATTTTATTAAATATCATTACACCATTATTTCAACTTATTTCTTAAGAAATAGCATTCTACATTCTTGTTTAATTATCAAAATTCTTAATATATCAATAAATATGAATCAACAAATAACTTCCAGAGACTAAAGGAAACTGGTATGCAAATATAATAAGATCTGGGCGATCTAAAATTCGTTAAGATCAGGATGATCGACTGTTAAACATATCTAGAATTAAGATTCTAAGAAATATCTAATCATTGATTAGGATAATCAATATTTCCAAGTGTTAACTTACTAACACACTCTGTACAATGCCCAAATTCCTTTAGCTCCTGTTCAAACAATCATCAAATAAATATTAAAATTTACTTATCTGTAATTATTTTCCATTCTTTAGCCGCCGACATCACATCGGTAATCCAAGCCCAAACGTTGGGACGCCAATTTAAACAACGAATGCAGAATAGAATGTTCTTAATATTTATAAAGAAGATGACTTGACTCATTGTCACACTTAAAATATAATTTTTAATTTCACGGACACATTACGATGATACACAGCACACAAAAGAAATAACTATTTACAAAAGAAATGAAACTGATTAATTGTAAAATTTTTGGTTAATCGGCTAGAGAGCCACTGCTACATATTTGCACACCGCAATACCACACTTCTAACTAAAACAAAAGTTAATCACAGTTCTCTTTTTTGAAAGAGTCGCGTGACATAGTTCGATGGGGAGGGGGGGGAAATTCACAAATAGTATTGCGCAATACTCGGAGCTCTGAAAAGTTGTTTTTAACAGTCAATGTTAAAGAAAAGTATAAATGATGTATCAGTTTTTTTTTTCTTTACAGTACAACTATAGTATTTCCCCTCAGCTAAATTTGGCGATTTTTCTTTGGCGCCGATTTGAATGATAACGATGTCGTTCTGGATTGTTTGCGATATAATATGGCAGCCTGCATGCTATTTATTTTGGATTTATGATTTTATGATTTATGATTTATAATTTAGCTTACGATTTTATCATTTATGCTATATGATTTATGATTTTTAGATTTATGATTTAGCCATAATCGCCAACGAAAAATCACCAAATCTAGCTGAGGGGAAATACTATAGTTGTTCCATGAATAATATGAAACAATATTTCGTACAATGCATATTACGAAAATATACATCTGGCATGTATATTTTCGTATTACGGTTTTGATCACCAAATACAATAAGCGCCAAGAACGACAGAGTTTTGAAATTTAAAATTAAAATTTTGTCAATTTGACAGCAAAATAACTCAATCTAACACATGCACATGATAACTAAAACATATATGTACCCAAATATGGGGATTAAACTCGGGAAATAATTTTCTTCGATTTTTAATCATTTTTTACAAAACATCCAATGGGCGATTAACATAGGAAATCATTTCTTGCATCCACGGACGGTCAGTGACGTCACACTTCGCTTGCGTAGGAACAATAATCGCATAAATTATATTTTGGTCTAAAACGGCAACAAAAATTTAAAAGTCGCCAAGCGCATTAAGGCTGTACCATGATCAGGTTTACATATTAATGTATTTATTTTTCTATATACCAACTACTATTAACTAAGCATGAAGTATATATAACCACAAAATAATAATAATTGTGTCATGCGATAGAAGTAGCCGATCATAGCATATTGTAATATTATATTTGGCTTGAAATTGCTGTCATTCTATGGTTGATCGATTAAATCAAATAAATATAGAGAATAATTTGAAAGCAAATATTATGTACATCACGTATAATGTTGCTCATATATAACTAGGATTCAAATATAAAGGGCTGCTTCAAAATTTTCGATACTGTCCGTATCGAAATTGTCATATATGATAAGCACCTAAATGGAAGCCCACGGGTAAGTCCTTGTCGCAGGCAATAGGGACAGATATCGCAGAATGCGAGGACGAACAAGGCGCTGCCGAAGGTAGCGGGAACCCAAAGCGAACTTTTGAGCGATTTCAGTATTATTATTTTCTCTTTTTTTCATAAAACTATATAGAAAAGAGTTTCCTTTAAATATAGTGACCAGCGAAGCGGGCAAAGCCTGCTAGTTATAAATATTTGTTATAGTTCAGTTTTTGTTACTAGTCTGTCATAATTGTTGCTGTTATAAGCTTATAAGTGACTTTTAGATTTCACTTGTTACTGCTACTGTTATTATAGTGTATGTTACTTTTTGGTCAATTTTGTTACATTATTGTTGTTATAATTATTAATGATTGTTACATTTTAGCCATTTTGGTATTCACCTGCTCCACCCAATTTTACTGCACCAGCATTTCCTTCTTACCAACTAAATGACTTTAAAATAAGATATACCAAAGAGTACCTCTTGAATTGTCGACGAAGTCCTTTATCCCGTGCCTTTCCAGACTGCTTGTTGAAATATATTGTTATGAATGAACTCCCCCTGAAGCAAAAGAAACAAGAGGTAAACTAGCTATCGTAATCATAGCTGTTACATATCTTCAAGTGCAATTGAGGAATTTAAAAAAAAAATTACTCTTAAGATTATTCATTTATATATTTTATTACAGTATAAAATTTATTAAAATATAATAACCGAAGGAAATTGCTTAGTAATATTGACTTTTGTCTGATTCAAGATTACAAGATTAATTAGATTTTTATTTTTATGTCAAGTTTTTGTTTGAGCATGAGATACAAAAATGCCTTTTTCTTACAAGGAAACATTCAAAAGGTGTCGTCTTCAAAAAATATTGAAAAACATTTATGTGATTCTACTCTTCCTAAAACACCAGGAAGTGAAAAAAATTATCGGCTGAAATGAATTACAGCGACAACAAAAAATATCAAAATTAAGCATATTTGGCGATTTAGCGCTGTTAGGCGTTCAGTTCACTAGCACCGAGATTGCCGTGTACGAACAGAACCGTGTTTTGTTTCTCCGCCAAGTACTCAAAATCAATCGCCTAACAATGCGAAATCGCCAAATATGCTTAATTTTGATAATGTTTTGTGGTCGCTGTAATTCATTTTAACCGATAATTTTTTCACTTTCTGGTGTTTTAGGAAGAGTAGAATCATATATATATATTTTTTTCAATGTTTTTTTTGAAGACGACACCTTTTGAATGTTTCCTTGTTAGTTAGAAAATGCTTTTGAATACGCAAAAAATGATCTCGCTGTGCAAATTTTGGAAAAGTAGTTAAATCTAAGTGCAATGCCTGAAAAAAAAAAAAAAAAAAAGAAAGAAAGAAAGAAAAGAAAACTGTCAGTCTTCCATTTCGTTTATCTTTCGCTCGAGAAATCGCCCTGATGTTGCTCTAATTTTTGGGGCACAAAGAAGTCAGTAAACCTGCATATCACGCAAATTCTTTGATATCACGTTTTGTCAGTGGACACTTGAGAAGACTTACCTTTGAACATGGTCAGAAGGTTTTTAAGACCTGCATCAAGTGTAAGGATGCTCAGGCTGATCCTCAAGTGTAAGTGTAAGGCTGTTCATATTTTAAACTGTCTCGGTTTTACTTTAGACGAGGTTCTTTTGGAACTTATCCTCTTTTTGAAGGTTTATGGACTTAAACCTTCTGGATTTGGTCTAATGGATTTGTCTAATTTGTTAGGCCATTTTGAGGATCAATAACAACATTATTTTATTTTAGACGTTTTGAGGTAAGGAGGAATCTCAAAATCCCGAAATCTGTGTTTGACTAGAGGTTAATCAGTTTTGTAACATGTTAGTGTGTAAGTCAGACTTTATAGACATTATTTCAAGAATGACTAATCGTGAAAAGGTCAGATCAAATTATTATTATTAATAGCAAATCCGTGCGAAATATTAGCACTTTATTTCTTTTCTTATTTACCTTTAAAATTTGAAATTCAAAAATGTTATACCAATTTCACCACCTAATTAAAATTCTAATTTACCAGAAACCAAATTAATATCGCACAATAGTGAAACCAAACTCATTCAAAAAAAGGTTTCCAAATAAAATTCATGGTTCACGACCCAATTTTCATACTTCCACAGGCAGTACAATTTTAATATGTCCTCCTTTTAAATTTTTGTCGTCATGTTGGCGATGACTTTTTATTATTTTTGGTATATATATATATATATATATATATATATTAAATAAATAGATAAATAAAATAAAATAATTCCTATTTTGATTATATTTTTTATGACTGTGTTTTTTAGTCAATTTATGACACAAAAGTTCATATTCTGTATATATCTTTAAAATATTGCTAGGTTTAAAATGACGCTTACAAAGATTCTAAGGAAACAACTGTTAAAAATATTTTTTTTCGTAAAATAATCTTAATCTCATCAGACAAATGTCGTCATTTTTCCTTATTAGTCCAGTAAAATATCGTTATCGCTCAAAATGGCGCCTAAAATAAGTGTCAAAAAATTTTTAGACCAATATCCCAATTTTACCCATTATTTCTACATTATTTGCATTTTTTGTAATCTTAATTTTACTCACAAATATATGTAAAAATGATTTTTTTTTTTCCATCTTAGATTCGTGGCGACTACAGGAACATGGATCACATATTGTTCTATAACAGTTTGCCTTTTTCTCGTCCGAAATACACATTGGAAAACTGCTTCGGCAAACACCTCTCCATATAATTAGCGTTGCAAGTGCTAAAGTAAAAACAAAATTCTGGATAACACCCGTCGGCAAAATGACAATACCCATCTCCTCTTATTTTAAGAATTTTTCTTTTCCCCTTCAAATTTCATTTTTTTTATGTAATGGACTCATCTACGTACATTAACTTCTTCAACTCAAATGCAACTGTTCCTTTTATGTTTAATGAAAAAAAAAATGTATACATTCTTTGTTGCAATAAATTTTTTCCATTGCTTATGTTTAATATTTATTTACATACTACTAAGTGGCTTTGCCCACTTCGCTAGTCATTAATTCATTTGTTAATGGTTGGTTGGGTTTTACGTCGCACTAGTGCTGCGCAGATGGGCAATTGGCGACGGTCTGGGACACACCCCCTAGAGGTGGTCCGGAGACATGCCATCACAATTTTGATGGCTCTTCCGCTTCGGTGACCCCCAGAGGTATAATTTTTGATGGGAACATGGAGGACATTTCTGCCACGACAGATTTTACGTGCACCAGCCACCATTAGTGTACACGTCGGTGTTTGGCCGGCTCGAGTACCGAACCCGCAATCTTCCAATTACGGGGCCGGCGCTCTATGGACTGGGCTACCGCGGCCCTCATTTGTAAATGGAAATGGCCATACTTTCCATATAAATGAAAAAATATTTTTCTAAGGAAAGAACTTGTTTTTATTATGTAGACTAATAAAATATTTATCTATAACATGCAAAAACATTCTGATATTAATTTGAAGTTAAGATTACGATTTTTTTGCTGTTTTTTCTATCGCTTGTAAATAAAAGCCCCACATAATCATTGCAAAGATAAGTTTTCTTTGTGAAAACGCAGGTTCTCCATTGAATTAGAGCCCCTAAATAAAATAATAGGCCGGCGCATCACCGCCATTTTTTTGCCTCCGAAGAGGACAGCATTCCCGCTTGGCGTCCTTATCGCTTCCCTAATGATTTTAAGAAATCTTGATCTGAAGCTAATCCAGTCAAGATAAGAGCAATAAGCAACAATAATATTCCTAAAAACACATTTTTTTCACAGTACATTCTCAGGATGTCATTTTATTCTGAGGATATCCTATGGATGTAATGGGGTAAGATGTGTTATTAGGGAGGTTTCTGTTTCTTTTACAAAATATCGCCAAAACGCAAATACACAGTAATAGAAGGTCTGTGAACACTTTAAATTCATTTCTTGAACGATTATAGCAGTTTATCGCTAAACAAACTTCCACATCATAGTTTATTTAGCTAAAATTATGAAATGTAATAAAACAAGTTACTCTAAAGTAACGTAAGACGATAAAAAAAAAAAAAAAAAAAAAAAAAAATGTCGTTTGTTTATCAGAGAAACGCGCTGGGTACACGTTGCAACCCTAAGGCAACAAAATGCCCGATGCGCCAGCTCGTATATATAGGAGCTTTACATTGAATGACGTCATTTTCAAAGACTTCATTTGGGAGATTTTCTGAAAATAACACCATTCTAGCATAATATAAAAATTATTTTCACTTAATTATATTAAGACACGATGTCATTTTGATGTATTCACTGCAAAATATTTAAATTGAATGTATGAAATTTTGACTAAAAAGTGTAATTTAGAATCTTTTTGACGTCACCGTTTTTTAATTTAGAATTTTAAGAATCTCTACTCAAGGGAATGTATACATTAGAAGTAGCTTACATATCAAATTCATTCGAAGTTTTCCACAGCATTATTACTGCAGAAATCTACAAAAATGTGATTTTCGAGAGGGGTTTTCCTCACTTCTGTCCCAGTGTGCAGGCGCTAGAGATGTCTAACTCCCACAGTATTTCAACCCTGTTAATAAGCAGTAGCTGTGTCAAGTTTCGGCGAAATCGGTCGAATTCGGCTGAAAAGTTTGGGGAAGATGTAAGAAGCATACAAACATATACACAATGACTTTTATATGAAGATTATTATAGATATCTTATTTGTCCTGTAATTGTTTTTACATTATTTATTCAATTAAATATTTTGTTTAAAGAGGTTATTTAATAATGCATGGTTAACCTTTATTATATACTAGCAGGCTTTGCCCGCTTCGCTGGACATTAACTTAAATGAGTTGTCAAAATCCCATATCTTTATTAATAACCTAAGTTCTCGCTGTGATTGGTTGGGGTTTTTCTTGCTCGCAACGTGAGGAGTCTGGGTCCCCACTGCCATCGGCAGTAACTTACCCGCTTCTTACTTCCTCTTCCTCAGCGGGTGAGTTCGAAGTTTTGCAAAATCCCACTAATGTACATAATGCGTACACTTAATCAATATTTACACACCAAAATTCGCCATTCAAAGATAATTCAAACGGAAAAACATGTTTTTGCTCACGTTTATTGTCCTCAGACTCCGAGAAGGGAGGGGGGGGGATTTCGAATTTCGTGAAATCCAGTTACAATAAGTGCCGGATACATACAAACAATTTACGCACCAAATTTCGTGACCACAGAAGTCTTTAATAGAAAATATTATAAATAAATAAATACAAAAAGCACAGCTTTAGTATGGGATCCCTTTGGGACTTTAAATATTTTAAGATTTTTGCGATGAATTGAATTGGCTATCTCAATTGTGCAATTAAAAGTCTTGGCGAGAAACGTCCGAGCTACTTCGGTGCCAAATTTCAAATTTTGCCAAAGGGATCCGACACTAAAGCTGTCCCATACATAAAATAAATAAATAAATAAATAAAATAAAATAAAATAAAATAAAAACTCTTTTCTGATATTTGCAAAATAAAAATAAAAAATCTTAATAAAATCCAAATTATAATCATTTACAGTTAAGGGGAAAACATAAAAGAACCTCATAAGGTACATAATAACAACAAAAAATTTTGTTTTACTGCAGGAAAGAAAAGAACTGCTTAATTAAATAAAAATATTAAACTAATGCCAAATATCTCTATGAAAATATTTATCCACATACAAATTCTTGATTAAAAAAAAAAATAAATAAAAATAAAAATCACCAACTTTTGTAGGTCAACTATTTATTTTTCTCTCTAATTTTTATTATTATTCACGTGAAATATAAAATATTTCATTTTATTTCTGGAAAATAAAAAAATATATAAATGCGTATATATAAATATAAAACCTGCTACCGAATCTGGGTTGAAAACAGAAAATGGGTAAAATAAATTAGAAATATCAGATCTATATTTATAAATTTGATACCAAATGAAAGGGGCGATTTTTCTGAATCCAGGGCTGCAAACAGTTTTTCGATGCGACAATTAGATTTTTTAAAAATAACTAAAGTATGAAATTTAAGTGGCTACGGAAAAACGGAAAAATAAATTAGAAATATCGGACCTATCGTTACAAATTCAGTACCAAATGAAAGGGGTGATTTTTCTGAATCCTGGGGTGTAAACAGTTTTTCGATACGACGATTAGATATTTTTAAAATTAACTAAAGTATGAAATTTAGATGGCAACACTTTATTTCAATCTTTTCGTAATTTGTAGTGCGAATCACGCGAATAAAAAAGTCTTTAACATAAAAATTTATTTTCATATTTTATTTTTCCATTCAAAGCATTTTAGTGAAAAAATATTTATGGCGCAGATGCAGACGTTTTTTACCCACAATTCAAAAACTAATCAAAATTTTGAAAATTTCGATAGATATAATTTTAATTTAAATCAAGTTGGAGTGTAAAGGTTAATATTTTTATTGATTACCAACTACCCAATTCGACCCAATTTTAAGTTGGGTGAAGACCTGCCAAGGAAGGAAGTTTCTGTCAAGCGCCGTTGAATTCCGTCCAGCCGTTCTCGAGTGATACTCGGACAAAAAAAAAGCGACATACAGACACGATGACACACACACACACACGCAGGCAAAATTTTCTGAAGTCATTTTCGGCTTTCATGGGGTGTGACACGTGAAAATATCGCAAAATTTTTCGATTCCACAAATTTACAGACAAAAGTCTGATTTTATTAATATAGTTATAAATACATATAAATGATAGATATCGTAATAAAATTTAACCTTAAAATTTAGCAATTAATCGATACAAAACAATACCTCGAAAATTAGAAATTTAAAATGAAATGAAAATAGAACATATTTAATTTTTAGTTAAAATCCTCTTTTAATAAAAATTTAAAAAGGTTTTTGAAACTTTTTTCCCTTTCTTCTATATATAAGCAGATAAGAAGAAAATATTGGATTCGGGAAACATCTGCTTATTTAGTGAATTTATTCGTTTCGAGTTCTCCCGAGCCCGGTTTTATCATTTCAAAAAAATGTCTGCATGTGTGTGTGTTACTAAAATTAGACGGATGCTGTATCGCCAGAGCCCGATCAAGCCAAAAGTGAGCCCAGTGCCTGATGCGTATTCAGGCCCCCACATATAATTTTCCACATTTTTTTTATCACTCTTTGAAAAAAAAAAAAAAAAAAAAAAGCCTTTTTTTTTTTTTTTTTTTTATGTTTCACTCAAAAATGCATATTTGAGCAAAATATAATTTTAAAAAATTTTTTCAATTTGTTTTCAGAAATTAAATTATTATGAATTGCTATTTTCAAGAGTTCTTTTGCATATTCTTAATTAAATTTTTTAAACTTTAAATTGAATTTCGGACCCCCTAAGTGAAAGGCCACACCGCCGTTTAATCAGGTCCTGCAAAGGAATGCATGAAACTTTACATTTCGGTAGATCTTGTTATAAATTGATGACGATTAAGTGTTAGCATATATCGCCCTGCAAGTGGCAGTACTATACTGCGATTTCCTCATTTACGGTAAATCAGTATCAGCATTTATAGTAGAGGTCTGCACTGGCCGGAATTTTGAGGCCCGGGTCCGGCCCGGCCCGGTATGAAATTGAAAAATTGAGCCCGGGCACGGCCCGGCCCGTTTATGTTTTGCTAGTGTACGGCCCGGCCCAGCCCGGACAAAAAACGATAAAATCAGGCCGACCCGGCCCGGAAATGAAAAAAAAAAAATTCACGCTTTTCTATGAAAAAGATTTTTAGTATGTGTTTTGCAGAGGTTTTATATAGTGAAGCAATAGAATCTTCTTTAACAACCATTTGGCGCATATTACTTTTATCAAAAAGGTTTTAGTTACATTTTTTGTCAAAAGATGGCACAATAGACATTTTATTAAGGAATGAATGAAGATCTCTACAGCTAAAGATGCTTATATAATTCATAAGTGTTTTCATTTTCGCTTTCCAAGGTCATAATGAACTTGCCGATTAACTGTTACACAATTCTTGTTTACAAAAAGCATTTTCTAAGAAGGATTCTTTCCTCTTTATTTGATCTTTCTAAGGAAATACATAGTTTGATTTTGAAGAATGTTTTCGTGATGCTATTCTCCCATCAATACAGAAGATTAATTCAAAACATTCTTTATTAAAATTAAAGTTCCTTTATCAGTTATATAGTTATTATTCTGCTTGTTACATGGTTAAAAACTGATTGTGAAATGGATTTTTAGTTTATTATCCGACTTATATTTCAAGATTTATACAGGTGAGACAAAAAACGTGTTCCAACTGTATCTCAGGAATTACTGCTCCGAATTACATATAAATTTATGTATAATAATATAAATGATATATAATATGTACGAGTAGTTGCATCTTGACATAATTGATGTCTATCAACTTTTGGTGCTAATTGTTCAACAAATAGCGCTGCTACACAGTAATTTCCGCAATTTCAGCGAAAGCTATATCTCAAGAATTACTGCACGCCTATAGGCCTAGGACCCTAGGACCCCCTACCGTAGTCAGTTGGTTCTACAACCAACCTACCAAATATACGATCTTTGGCTACCGAAAATTTTTTATAGAATTTTGTCATATTTATAAATATTTTTCAATGATTAAGTAAAATAAAAAATTCGATTAAAATTTTCTGCTAAAGCGTAAAATTTAGCAACTATGAAAAATGCCTATAAGTGCCCATGTTTTAAGTAACATTAAAGAAATGTTTTTTACTTTCGCTTACCCATACGGTCGAGAAAGTATTGTTTTAGGGTCAAATTTTCGAACGTGAGTTTTTGTTACATTTACATGTTCTGAGGTCACCTGAATATGAAAATCATGTTTTTAGCGAATGGTCTGTGTGTCTGTTATCAGCATAACTCAAGAACAAATAGTAGCAGAAATTCCAAACTCGGTATTCTAAATGTGTATCATATAGGGATGCTACAGTAAGCTTTTCGTTGAGATGAAGCAAATGGTTCGTGTGCAAGGACACTCAAAAGTATTCAAATACATTACGTCTATGGGGGAAATTGCAGGTAAGTAGAGTTTAACATCTATAGACTGCACTAAACCAAATGAAACGAATATATATTTTTTTGTAATAGAGATAGTCAACTGGGAAATTTTTTTTGTGTATGTAGGAGTCTCGCTTCCCCCCCCTGGGGGGAAAGTCCCCCCTCTAGGGGAGTAAATTTTCATGATGGGTATCTTTCAAAAGAGCTCGCCAATACCTTTTAAACGAATGGTTGAACCATCGATCTGCGATAATTTAAAATAAAGTTATCGATTTTTTTCATGTTTAACAAAAAAAAAAAAAAAAAAAAGTAATATTAAGAATAAATTCAACTTTTTTTTTTTTTTTTAGTGTTATACTACTTCTCTAATATGGAAATCGTCTGCATTATCATAAAAGATAATTTTTTTAAATAATAATTTCAATAAATTGTATTTTAAAAACAGAATTATTTTTTAATAACCGAATTAAATTCTGTATAAATGTAGGTGCATTAATGAAATGGAGTATTGAGGGGGGCGGTAGCCCCCCTCACACAGAACTAATTGTCGAATATAAAACTCTTCCGAAGCCTAATTTGAATTGTTTAACACAGGTTTACACAACAGTACTCGTTATCTTACCTCTTAATTTCCAACCTGTATTTATAGTATTAAATTTCAGGGTAAGAGAAAGTCGTGTGAGTAACACACCAGATTATTTCAGAGCTATTTGTTTAGTCAGCATGTCACAATGTTAGCAATGTTTGTCGGCAAACGTCATTAGCATGTGAAGAACGTCATAATTATAATGATCTAGGCAAGAATTCAGACAGGTTTTTGTCATTACGAGAAATGCAAACAACCAATCAGAAGTTTCTATATAGGAGGATTTCACACATGACGTAAAATTTAGCTTCTTGTTCGTAATTGTTTCTCGCGTATAGATCTTTCTGATACTCTGCATTTCTCGGATATTCTCGTGAAAGATCAAACAGGATATTTATAATACCTCGAATATTTTCGCAGATGTGAAATTAGTGAAAATATATTTTAAAATGTAAAGAATTTTCTTATAATCACAGTAGATGGCGCCATCAAAATCACTTTGAAAGACACAAAGATCCTATATTAATATAATTGCATAAAAAAAATTATAGAATTATATTAATTTCATTTTATTTGATAAATGTGGAGGTTCCCGTTATTAAAGCCAATTGCGCTAGGAACCTAAGGCCTGGTGGGAGGAGGGGGAGGGTGTTCCTAAGAGGTCCCAGCCAGATTCAAGCGTATTTATTATTTCATGGGATAGCACGGTTAGTTTGAAAGTGCTGAGTTTAAAAAATAAATTTATACACTCTAACTATCAGCAAATTTTGTGTGCAGTTATGAAGATTTATTCTTAAGAAATAGTTATTGATATTATTATTATTATTATTATTATTTTCATAATAAAAATTATTTTCCAATTTAAGAGTTTTAAACCCCTAACGAGTTATAGAATAATAAAATAAATATTTTTATTTCCCAGAAAAATGCTAATATTAGACTACTTTTTCTTCGTTTATTATTATTTTCACCTAGCACAAAAAAAAAAAGTTTGACATACATTTGTTAGAGTTAGTTAACAATATTAACTATTATTGGATGGCGCCACTATACATTTTCATGAGAATTAATTCTTAATTTCTGATTTCCCGCAAGATTAATCTATATATTATATAACAAAATAAGGATGGTTGTAGATTTTAAGGCTGATTGACTACGCGGCAAGGGACCTAGGCCTATCGGTGGAATGCTCTCCGTGTGAGTCTTTCTATGGGGTCCTAACCCGTATTTACGCGAGTTTCGGTGAAAACCACGAAAAACTCCGAACGGCTAGGTCGATGAGCAAGACTTAGAATCGAACCCAGCATCTCCCATCTACCAGTTTTGAGTGCAGAACCGCTCGTAATTAAATAAGACGTGTGTGTGTGCGTATTGCGATGCTTTTTAGGAAAATAGCTACACAAATTTGCATGGAGATTCGTATTGACCTCTCTTGATGTACCCGAAGCCCGAAGCCCGATTTTCGAATTTTTGATTAGTTTTTATTTAAAAATAAATTAAAATATGAAAATAATAATCTTGTAATAGTTTTTAAATTAGCCACTTAAATTTTTAATTATTGCCAAAAAAGTGAACGTGTTAATATTTTTTTCGACATAAAATGAAATATACTTACACGCGGATAATTAAAAAAAATATACATCAAATATTAAATTCGCTTATGCATATGACAAAATGACGTCATTATAACTTTAAAATTAAATAATAATAATAAAAATCCAGCATGTTTCTACCGAATTTTATTTCATTACCTTTTTTAATATACCTCAATTTTAGATTTTTTTTAATAGTATGTTTTTGGCAGAGATTGCACGCTTGGCATGAAAGCTAATTCAGTATTATATTAAAGAGCTTTGCTTATTGATAATCCTGGACAATTTTTTTAATCATGATGCTGAAGTAGATCGAACATTTTTCGCCAAGCCAAGGACTCTACTTTCGCGACAACTACTTTGAGACAAATAGCGGATCAAAAATAAAAATAAGTTATAATATATATATATATATATATATATATATATATATATATATATATATATGTGTGTAAAAGAAAGAAAGAAAAAAGAGACAGAAACAATATTCGAATAAACTATGTATTTTCGTTTAAAATGGCGACAAAAATTCAAAAATCTTCAAAGGGAATATAATAAGGCTGTACCCATGATCAGGTTTACATATTTATTTATTTCTCTATATACCAACCACTATTAACAAACCATGAAATATGCATAACCACAAAAATTATTTGTCTCATACCTATCGTATGAGACAACTAGCGCTCATAGCATATTGTAAAATTATATTTAGCGTAAAATTACTGTCATTTTATAGTCGACCGGATCAATCAAATAAATATAGGAAATAACTTGAAAGTAAATATTATGTACAGTACGTATAATGTTGTTCATGTGTAAGTGGGATTCAAATGTAAAAGGACTGACTACTTCAGTGTTTTCGATACTGTCTGTTTCGAAACTGTCATCTGATAAGCATCCAAATTGAAGCCCACTGGTAAGACATTTTTCGCAAGCAATAGGGACACGCCAACGCCCTCTGTAGACAGGCCGCGGCGCTAATCTCTGACGTCACGAACATCAGGCTGTTGCTGATGAAATTAAAACTACTGACTTTGTGTATTATTGCGGTGAAATCTCCACACAAAAGAACGGGATTTTTAGTTTTAGTTAAAGACATCTTTTAAAACTGACTAAAGAAAAAAGCGATTTTTTTTAAAAATGTGTTTTAAATACTACCCTAACGATATATATGTATATGTGAGAGTGACAAAATTTATAAACTTTCTTTTATATATATTATAAGCAATTTTTATAATTTAGCAACTTTTATACTTAGAAAGAAATTTAAGATTTAATAAATAGTTTTAATATTATTATAATATTGCTTTAAATAAAAGAAATAAGTTGCACAAAATCTATGACTTTATTGAAAAACAATTTCTTTAAGTAAAATTTTAATTTTCTTTTCCAGTTTTATCTTTCTTTATCGTTAATTACATAATTAATTATTTAAATTATTCTGTGCTGTTGAAATTTTCAGCCACTGTTACACATAAAGTTTAAAATCCCTTAAATTGTTTTTTAATAATAAAATCTGCTCATTTTTATAAATAATATCATTGTAACAAAATACCATAATTATTCATTTTACATGAGTATAGTATAATGAAATTCCCCCCTTTTTTTTCTAGCTGATTAATACTAAAAAGTTGTAAGCAATCACATGTATTATCCTTTGGACTGTAAAGGGAACTGTGACTGAATAATAACAATTTTTGCTGGTACAAAAAATAAAAATGTTTTCTTGGGAGATTTATTTATTTACTCTATTACTATTAATATTATTTTAAAAATACCTTTAAAATTTTAAACATAATTTCTATTTAAATATTAAAATTAAAACAACAATGTTTCTATTCTGCTAAAATTAAAACATGTATAAAATTATGTGTTTGAATTCTGCTACAATTAAAACAGCTATTATCTTATTTTTAAAATTAGTTATCACTGTGAGAGACTCTGAATTTTAAACTGTGGCTGAATAATAATAATAATAATAATAATAAAAAATAATAATAATATTGAACATAATTTTCTGCTAAAGTGTAAAACTACAATTCTGATAAAATAAAGTAAAACTTGCCTTTGGATGCTACCTAAAACTGGATTCAAGAAAAAATATGTATATGTTTAAAAGAAAAAAAAAAAAAAAAAAAAAAAAAAAAACTAATAATTGTAAAAATTAAGGAGTCAACAACACATTGCAATATATATGTATATATATACCTAAATTGTTATCAGTCACCAGAAAGATATATGGAAAAATAAATAAATAAATAATAAAATGTAGAGTTATTTTTTGAAACACCAATTTCCAAGATCTAACACTGACCTATCCAATCAGGATGACTTAATTTTCCTGTAATAACTACGTAATATATGAGAAAGGATATCTAAAATGGATTTATGTAACAATTTTCAAGAAAATCGTTAGAGCCGTTTTTGAGATACCAACTTTTATCAAAACTTGGCATACACAATTATTGACCCGGAAAACAATGATTACATATAAAAGGATATTTAAAAGGTAGTTAATATGGCGTGTTTGAAAAAAAATCGTACAGCCGTTTTAAAAGAAACGCACTTACCAAACCTGAAATTGAGCTATCTATACAGGACTCCTATAAATTTTCTTGACCTAACCAATTGTATCACGCGAAATTATATCTAATAGAATGTTTATATAGCAACTTTGAAGAAAATCGGTAGAGCCGTTTTCGAGATACGGACTTACGGTTCCACTTCCGGTTTTCCAATTTTCACCAAAATTTGGGAAAATTCATCTGTACACCAGACCTGTCTCAATTATGAAGTTTTGTCGTTTTATCTTTAATAGTTTCGGAGATATGAAAGCCAGAAGATTCCGCACATACACACACACTCAGACCAATTGCCAAAAACTACATTTTTGGACTCAGGAGAGCTTAAAACATGTAAATCGGGTGAAAACTCGATATTGAATTTTTGGACCGAATACAATACTTCCATTACCTATGGTAGTCGGGTAACTACTGAAGTAAAAAGGCGAAGAATGAATTTATCAAGTTTGTAAAATATCTTAATTAATCAATACAATTTAATGTGCAAAGCAATAAGAATCTGAATGAAAAGTCTCACTATAATGTTTTTCAAAATAAAATTATATTTGTGATAGAATAAATGTAATTACAATAATCATAATATCATTAAAATTAAGTTAAACATATTTATTTAGGAATTAACGTCGCATTACTTCTGCTTCGAAATTACTTAAATACTGCACTTTCATGTGCAATGCAATATAAAAATTAAACATCTAACTATACTCTTTCTGTTGTATTTCAAATAATATTTTACAACAAAGGATGCAATCAATTATGAAATAGTATTCATTAATAACATTCATTCAAGCTGCTGCAAAACCAAAACTAATATTTCATAAAAACTGAAATATATTTTTTAAAAAATTGTCTACCACAAATTGTTTTTATTACTTATGCTCACTAATTAATTTTTAATAAAATTTTAGCAAAAAAGAATTGTCTTTTAGTACATATATTTGCTAATTAATTTTTAATAATTAGTATAATCATATTGTAAACTATTTATATATTATTCAGACTTAAAGAAAAAAAATTATCTTAATTTAAAAAAAGAGATAGTTAGCAATTACATATGTAAAGCAATGATAATATGAATAAAACTTTTGATCTTAATGTTTTTCAAATAACATTTTATATATTTGTGATGGAATATATATAATTTGAATGGAATTATACTAATTTTATGAATGATAATAGCAATAATAAATAATAAATTATCCCGTATCACTTTTTTAGAGATAATTTATAATAAAATATATTCACATTTCTATTAACTTCGCATTATTTCTAAAAATCTGACATAAATGAAATGAATATTTAAGTTTTTAAAATCTTTTAATTAAATAATGCATTTTCACATGCAGAGCAATGAGAATCTGAATAAGATTTCACATTCTAATGTTTTTGAAGTATTGCATATTTGTGATAGTATAAACGTAATTAGAATTATATATAATTCTATTTAAAGAAACATTTATATAGGTAGCAAAACATTGCATTACTTCTATTTAAAAAAGAAAAAAGTTTTAAAAGATAATTATTGAAACATATTCTTAAATATTTTAGCAGTCAAAAATCATTTTTTTTTTTTTTTTTTTTTTTTTTTATTGGTTATGTTTGTTAATTAATTTTTAATAAATAATAAAATCCCATGCAGAAAATATTTTCACATTCATTACGGAAATTTCTTTGAATTTTTTCGAGATCTGATTATCAATAGATAAATTCTTAAGTGTTTTTAAAACTGTTCTGTGTATGTTTTAATATAATTATTACAATGTACGGTAAGTCACTTAAATGTTTAATTTTTTACTTTCCGAACACTATAGTGAGGAAAGTATTGTAATCATGTCAAAAATCCGAATTCGAGATTTTGATGTTTCTATACGTTTTGAGGTCCCCTGAGTCCGTTTTTACTATTTTTACGATGATGTATGTATGTGTGTGTGTATGTGTGTATGTGTGTATGTATGTGTGTATGTCTGTGAGTGAACACGCTAGCGTCTAAACGCTTTGTTCGATTAACCTGAAAGTTGGTACGCATATTGTAAGTCACCATAGTACGAACCCTATAGATTTTGGTGAATCTAGCACTAATAGTTTTTTTACAGGGACACAAAGAAAAATTCTTTATCATTATGGCCTATGGGAGCAAAATCTTAAAAGTGCGATAGCATCTAAACGCCTTATTCAATTGAGCAAAAAATTTATACACATATTATAGGTCACAAATACTCAATCTGTATAGATTTTGGAGAATCTAGCACTTATAGTTTTTTTACAGGGACACAAAGAAAAATTCTTTATCATTATGCCTATGGGGCCAAATTTTTAAAAGTGTGATAGCGTCTAAACGCCTTATTAATCTGAGCAAAAAATTTTTACACATGTTATAGATCACAGTTGAACTAACTGTATAGATTTTGGTGAATCTAGCACTTACAGTTTTTTTACAGGGACACAAAGAAAAATTCTTTATCATTATGGCCTATGGGACTAAATTTTTAAAAGTACGATAGCATCTAAACGCCTTATTGAATTGAGCTGAAAATTTATATGAGTATTATAAATCACTGTTGCACTAACTATAAGCATTTTGGTGAATCTAGCATTTATAGGTTTTTACAGGGACACAACGAAAAATTCTTTATCATTATGATCTATGGGCTCGAAGTTCAGTAGCGTTCAATAAAACATCGTGTAATAGATGGAGAAAAATACTCAAACACTCTATTATGGTTTTCTCTCTTTTGTTTGTTTAACAACTCCTCTTTCTTTACTTTATCTACAAAACTGTTAATTACTCAATGTTCGGAAAGTCGAGTGGAGTCACTCCAGATTTTTTTCTATGCAAAAATAATGATTTAAGAAATATTGTTAAACAAAAGAAATAAAATTATCTAACCTTACTATATTGTGTACGACAAAAATTCTGTTTAGGTAAGGCCGATAGATAGCTATTTTGTCATCTCCTGTTTATCTTTCGTGAAGGAAAATCAAGTGCATTTATTTTCTTGCTTATCATATCCATAATGCTTTTACAACCAGGAATGAAACACTTATAAACCATTTTTCAAAGGAAGATTGGTATACCTTATAACAATCATTAGACAATAAATACTTTTAAGAAGACAAATCAAATCAAATAACATATCACCGCACTTTTTAAACTACTACTTATAGTGTGGCTTCGCGGGAAACGGGAAGGCAGGTGGTTGGCTAGGTTTCTTCAGCCTGATTTTGCTGACGTCACTGCATTTAAAGGTCCCGCCGCCGCGGCCTGTCTGGAGAATGCGTTGGACACGCACCCGAAATTTTGCGGATGAGCAAGAATCTGCAGAAGGCAGCGGGGCTTTTGAGCAATTTGGCGAAAGCAGCGGGCTCGAAGCGAACAAAGCCTCCTGGTGGTTTATAAGGCACAGGGCTATTATTACAGGCGACTGACTGTATTTATATTTAATTTTGCACTAAATTATTATGTTATTTTTTATTCAAACAAATAAATTTAAATACAGTTCCTGTGTAAGCTGATTTTAAATTCTATTGTTTGAAAATAGTGGTATACATAATACTTAAAATATAAAAATAATCGCCAGTGGAATCCCAATAAGGCACAAACACATCTATAAAGAGCTTCATTCAGCAGCGCCGACTTTGAAAAGGCGGGGGGGGGGGGGGGCTCGAACCAAGGCCGTAGCCAGGATGTTTTTTTTTTTTTTTTTTTTTTTTTTTGGGGGGGGGGGATCATATTTCTAATACAAGGTCATCAAATTTGGTATAATAATGCACCCATGCTTATGCACACACAAACAACGGCCTGATTAACACAGGGGCACGTGCCAGAGGCGTCCTGAGTAGCAAAGGGCCCCAAAACTGGTCCTGAAAATGCCATCATAATTTTTGCCATTTAGCTTATATAAATCGAATTTATAAAACAAAATTAAGAGTAGCAGGGAGGTCGCTGGGATAATACGGCCATCAGTCACTTCAGTTTGAAAACAATATTGTGATTATGTTAAGTTAAAATTGGAGGGGAAAGACAGAATCTCGAAATAATTTCTGCTATATCTTCTCTTTAAGTTTTAAAAACAATATTTGTTCTTACTCTTCATTTTTACTTAAAATGTTAAAATTTCACAAACTATCATTAATTAAATTTTGATAGAATGGAGTAGAAGGCTGATATTTTACCAACTATGTGAAAAATACCAGAATCGGGAATCGAACCCGGGCCGTTCCGCTTAACGCGCGGATGCTCTAACTACTGAACTACCCTGGCTGATAAACAGTTCGGTACTTCTCACATAATTTATGTTGGCAAGGTCACCGAGTCTGCATTAGAGCAGCTATATCAAGTGACAAATTTGAACATGGCACAGCTCCAATAGGCCATAAAATTTAATTTTATGAGTGACACACCAGATTATCAAGGTTTATTTTCCTAAAATAAAAAGTTTCATAAAAAAAAAGGGGGAGGGAGGAAAATATTATATACTTCTTATTGTTTATAAATTCATGACTTACATCCAAAATAGTTCATTTTTATTTAAAAATGCCAAGGGAAAAAAGAAGCAACCAAATAAATAAAATGCAAATATAAATAATTAAAAAAAAAAAAAAAAAAAGGCGAATTAAACATCTCAGAAACCTTTATAAAAATTATTTTCACTTAAACTTAGGTAAGAGAGTAGCATCAAGCGTATAATATATTAATAAAATAAAATAAAAATAAAAAATGTAATAACAATATGGCAGTAACTTTTGTGAAAATAGTTATATTACTTTGCATCGATGTTTCTGAAAACTTTTGCTCCTCATGCACAAACCATAAGTGATTGGGATTCCCATAGCACAGCAAAGGGAATCATCTTCCTCTGATCTCCCCCCCCCCCGCGCCCCATACAGAGACTTTCAGCCTTTCTTGTTTTTTTTTTAGTCAATTTATGTCTATTTTGAATTGCAACAACCTTACTTTACAGCTATGATTTTGGTAAAAAACTAAATAGAAATAGAGGAAAGATTTTCTTGTTTAATAGTGAATCAGTATTCAAAATTTCTGGGGGGGCTGAGCCCCTACAGAAAATTTTCTGGGGGGGGGGGGGGGCTCGAGGGCTCGAGCCCCCACATAGTCGGCGCCACTGGCTTCATTTATAGAATGCTAAGCCAGTAGTTGTGCTCTTGAAACTAACAGACGGGTAGTGCTGGATTCGCATCCAGGTTGTCCTCGTTGGCCGAACCGTTCGGAGTTTACGATGGTTTTCTTGGAAACTCGCGTAAATATGGTTATGTCAAAATCGAATAACCCCACGAGAGCATTTCACCTAAGTCTAGGATTCTAATATAGTCAATTTGTCTACAACAAAACCGCTATTTATATAACTTTGAATGCGATATGTGATACATATAATAATTAAAAATAATAATAATAAATAAATAAATAATAATTCCTTATTTCTACTCTTATTTATTTCATTGCTGTTGTAGCTATTAATTTTTTTAAAATTAATATAAATATTTTTATGTTATTTAATAAAATATTAAGCATTATAAATAATTTTTATATTCATTAAAGCCAACGAGTTTTATATGAACTTTCAATAATTCACACACCTTGAGACTGAAAATTGTGCAAATTTGTGTTTCTGCAGATTAAGATGTCCTTTCAAAGTAATTTGCATAAAATATCATATTATTATTATTATTATTATTATTATTCATAAAACCTTTAAATAATCAAAGCACAATAAATGTACACAACTTAAACTAAAATATTTAATAATAACGAAAATAAATATAACGAATATAACGAAAAATAAATATAACGAAATAATAATAACGAAAATAAAACTACATTTTTTCCGCAACCATAGCTGCCACGGGGGAGTAGACTAGAGGCTCGGAAATCGTCGACAGGGCGTACTGCTTGTTGAATAAACTGTTAGCTGCGATTATACTTTTTTTTAAATCAGTGTCAAACTAGTTTTACATTTCGCAATCGTCTGCAAAAATATTGCATTTTGTAAATAAGCAACAACGAGGCGTCAATTTGATCAATTCACTGGGAAAATTGTCCTTTCCTGGCGTCTATCTAGTAAAAATTCAGGTCCGAAAACTGCCCTTTCACAAAATTGTACTTTAAAACAGACAGACCCTTCATAAAACCCACTGAAATTGAGACAAACTCTTCGTAAAAAATTGTAGAATTTGAAACAGTCACTTTAGAAAAATCTGCCAGTTTACAAAAGTTTCTTAAAAGGAAAAAAAAAAAAGTAGCGAAAAAAATTCATTTTTTTCGATAATTATCCAAAAAAATTTGCAGAAATGTGGCGAGTAAACTTGAAGAACTGACAAGAAATTTAAAATTTCAACTACAAGGATTACATACAGAGACAGTTAGTGCGTAACTTAAAATTCATGTTACTATAGTCAGTGTTGCTCTAGAATGAACCTAAATAACAAATATCAGTTTCAAGGCTATCTAAAAATATTTTATGGAAATGAGAACGCGAATAGAGACTGAAAAGCAAAGTCGTAAATAGGCTGCAACATTGTTAGAAAGTGATAAAAACTAGTTGGAATAGGTAGACTCTGTTCAGTTTTCTCCACAACATATTTTTGTTGTCATAAATTTCTACTATAGGGCATTCTTTGTTCATGTTGAGATTAGTGAACTCAGCTGAGTGAACTCAGCTGAGATTAGTGAACTCAGCTGCCAGTTTACAAAAGTTTCTTAAAAGGAAAAAAAAAAGTAGCGAAAAAAATTCATTTTTTTCGATAATTATCCAAAAAAATTTGCAGAAATGTGGCGAGTAAACTTGAAGAACTGACAAGAAATTTAAAATTTCAACTACAAGGATTACATACAGAGACAGTTAGTGCGTAACTTAAAATTCATGTTACTATAGTCAGTGTTGCTCTAGAATGAACCTAAATAACAAATATCAGTTTCAAGGCTATCTAAAAATATTTTATGGAAATGAGAACGCGAATAGAGACTGAAAAGCAAAGTCGTAAATAGGCTGCAACATTGTTAGAAAGTGATAAAAACTAGTTGGAATAGGTAGACTCTGTTCAGTTTTCTCCTCAACATATTTTTGTTGTCATAAATTTCTACTATAGGGCATTCTTTGTTCATGTTGAGATTAGTGAACTCAGCTGATCACTCAACATGTTCAAGATTAAAATGCCCTCTCACACTAGGCTACCCTCTTTCCAAATCGATACAATTATCTTATACTAATCTGCTGATTAATTTGGGACATGACATAATAATGACATAAAATGACTTAGCTCTCCAGTTTCCTCTTGTTTTATAGGCTCTGTTCGTTGAGCATCAGCACAATACTTGCCTTGACTCCATTCGTCAACTTCTCATCTTCTAACATTTTTCCTTTTAGCATGTTCCTGACGTATGACTTGTGCATCTTTGTTGTATCTAAACACTACAAAGTAGATGACATACACTCTTAAAAATTTTGTCCTAGGTTGAACCAAAACATGGTACTTTTTTGCTGCAACCATGCGATGGTGAAACCTTTTACCATTATTTGGCACTTCATTAACCCAAGGCTTGGTACAGCAATAGCTACATCCATAAGATGGAGAAATTTTTTACCATAATTTGGTACTTTTTTTTCAACAAGAAGCACCAAATCATAGTAGAAGGTTTCACCATCGCATGGTTGCAGCTACAGTTGAACAAAGTTTTGGTTAAATCTAGCAAATTGAAGCTACTGCAGTACCAACATTTGGTTCAATTTGAACTGAAATTTTTAACAGTGTAGGTTGATTCTGCATAGTTCCGCATCATACACTTATCCTTATAAATTTCTGCTGTAGGGCAGGGCAACATTCATTTTAAGAGAAATGAAGTTTATCGAACACTTGGCGCATCGTACATCACAGAATGATATTTATCTACCACTAGGCTTCACTTTCTTTGTTTCGATACTTTTATCTTAAACTAATTTATTGTTTAATTTTTATTGTGATTAATTTTATATTTTAATTTTTACGAAATTCCATATTATTTCCAATGCAATAATTCACATAATGCACGATTATGTTAAATTTTAACATGTCAAGAAAAATCTTAAATTTCAAATAACATACGAATTTTTCAAATTAGAATGTTTATACAGTTAAAGATGTTCATGCCAGTATTATAAATGACATCAATCCAAATTATCACTAAATATTTATTTTCTTCTTTCGACATAAAAAGATGTTATTACATACAAATAACGATTTATTTACATTACATTGTTATTACATTATTGTTATTACGATTTATTTACATACAAATAATATGATTGAATTGCCGGATTCATGGGCAAGTTTATATTGTAAAAAAAAATTAACTTCAATTTTATTATTTACATACAAATAAATATATTACTTTTTATATCGGGGGATCGGGATGAATGTGCAAACATTTTTCGCATCAGCTAGATATTTTTTTAAAAGTAATTTTAAAGTTAATATGAGGCTTATATTTAATATCTTTTGAACTAATTATACAATTGAACTAAAAACTATGGTGCTAGCTAGTTTTTGTCCTGATTAGTAAGTGAACCAGTTTTCGAGGCGATCATTTGTACGGTGTAATACCAACACCCCCTGTAATAATGCCTCCGAGCTGAGTTTTACGTCACGGAAGATCGGCTGATTACATCCAATCCCCACGATCCAACATATATTACAGTATGTGTTCATTGGATAAAATCGGCCGATCTTCTATGACGTAAAGTTTAGCTCGGAGGCATTATTACAGGAGGTGTTGGTAATACTGCCTAGCGAACTAAGAAATCCGGACGGATTCACTGTCATACAGTTTTATACATAGTAGATTGCTTCTCTGTACCCTTGTATATATGGTCTAAAATTTTCATACTCACCATACAGTGCTTTAAAAATTTAGTATTACTGTTGTGATGAATCGCAACATAAATAAAATAAATTGTTTCGTTTGTGAATAAATAAAAAAATAAAATAAAATAAAATAAAGGGGAAAATAAATAAATATGAGGAAGTATTCTACGAAAAGACAAAATAGCCTAGAAACGACCAATGGAAAAGACTGCCATAGACAATAGAAAGATAAATAAACACCCAATAAGAGGTCGGTTTGGACACCCCTTACAAGGAAAAAAATCAACATATGCTAATAAGCAGGGAAAAGGGGACAATGATTCCAACATTTCTCCATTTCTCTCTCTCTCTCTCTCTCTCTCTTGACCATCGAAAGCTGATGAAGCAGACATTCTCTGGATGCACAAAAAAAAAAAAAAAAAAATGATGGACTATGTACAGAGTCGGTAACAAAAGTCTCCGAACACTAGCAAAATTTCCTATATAATAAAAGCACACTTAATACAGTTATGTTAAATAAATCCTTGTCGAATCATGTTCGTAGACTGACTAAGAACAGGATTCGACAAGGATTTATTTAACATAACTGTATTAAGTGTACTTTTTTTATATAGGAATTTTTGCTAGTGTTCGGAGACTTTTGTTACCGACTGTAACCTATGAGAAGATCCGAGGCCTGTCCTGCATCTCCGGTAAACAACATGAGTGGGGACATCCTTCCCTCCCCCCCTTTGCAAGTAACAATTTCAGTTTTTTTAGAGCAAAATTGCTAAAATTAAAATAATATAGAGACTTTTAAAATTTCAAGAAAACTTTGCATAGGGACTTAATAAAATGGTGTCACATTTCAACTGAACTGTCATAAGCCATTTTAATATTATTATTATGCTGCGTATAATTAATCCATATCGAAAATTTTCTACTTAACTTTGAAAGTGTTATCATTTACAAGAATATAATAAATTTAAATAAATAACCTTTGCAGTTTAAAAGGTATATGTCCTTATATTCTTATCAAGTTATTATTATTATTCTTTCTTTTTTTTTTTTTTACGTAATATGTATATTGTGTGTTTTAATCAGAAAAATATTAAATTAATTTAGATTTAATGATGAAAAGAATTTGGTCTAAAATAAAATAATGATAAAAATAATATAATAATAATAATAAAAGTTAATACGTGATAAAATAACATTAATATAAAATTTATTAGAATGTGTTGGGTTTTGTTATTGAGATTTAGATAAAGGTGTTAAAAAAATACATATTGAATCTGGGTTTTCTCACATACTATTTTAGTCAAATTATGCAATTTATGTTACGCAGTGTATTTTGGGTGGTTGAGTGCTTGCTACATTTTATATGGATTTTAGAAATAGCTTAAATCACCCCAACAATTACCCAAACTTTATATCACGACTCAAAATGCACTTTGCACAATTTCTTCTAATAACTAATAAAGTATATGAATATTTTCGTGAGATCATGTAAACCACTAATTCATGTTAAACATGCAATTTCTAATGGGAAACTTGCTTTTGTGCATCTAAATAATACAATTTAAATACGTTAATATCCTTATGTTGAATGCAGTATAAAAATATTAAAATATACTTTAAAGAAATACCTCTCATAAATCGTCATGTACCTGAATTCTTCTAAGAGCGGCTCATAACATTTCGGTACCGTTGCCATTTTTATTTCTCTATTATACATGACTATTCCATCACATTTTTTAATCGTGATAAAGTAAAAGAAAATGAGAAAAAGATTAGAGAAGCTGTATATTTTCGCCCAATAATTTCAAAACTGAAAAGCTAAATAAAATATTTCATTCTTTAGTTCTCATGAATTGTTTCTGAAAGTTATGTTAAATTATCAAATCATTTGATAAATTTCAATTATTTTTAAAAAATTACAAGATTTTATGCAAAAATTTTTCAGAAGAATGGCAACAGTTTAGTCGTTCCGAAAATTTTGTATTTCGATTGATAGAAATCGGAAGCATATACAATTCTACATTATCGTCATCATCGTTATTATTATTAGTAGTAGTAGTAGTTTTGAACAGTAATAGAGTTTCAGCTGCCAAGTGCCAGATTCGAGTCGCGATTCAGACAAGGCAGTTCCCCTTAGACCACGACGCGTTTCCCATTTATAACTGAATGTTTTTTCTATGAAATTAAATAATAATAATAATAATAATAATAATAATAATAATAATAATAATTCCTACGGTAGATTACTTCTATAAAATTCAAAAATTCAAACTATATAACAAAAGGCAACCAACATCGTTGCTTTCTTCATTCTATTCTATTTCTTAAAACAATTTTTATAGATGCCACGCGCACCACATAAACTTTAAATTTTACATTTACTTTTTAAGATAGCACGCGATCATGTTTTATATAAAAATTAAATAATTAAATTCATTTTTTTTTTTACTTAATTTTATTTCATTTTGCACGCGCTCTTTTTATTTCCTAATTCAAAATTATTAAAAAAAAACTTTTTCGATAGTGTTTGTTTCGATACTGATTATTATTAATTTTCTTTTCTTTCCGAAAAAAAAAAAAAAAAAAAAAAATGATTTTGATGAAATTCTGGCAAAAGCAGAATTTAGTTTAGGACGGAGGACTATTAGTTTTTTTTCTTTTTTCAAATTATAACAACGCTTTAAAATGACACCGCAAAAATCCCAGATTGAGACTAATAGTCCTCAGTCCTAAAAAAAAAAAAAAAAAAAAAAACAGTTACTAATTTTGCCTACAAGGCCGACCTAGAATTGAATGAACTGCCACATTATTTACAATTTGACTGTAAAACTACTTTCACTGCAACAGCCTGTTTGAGGCAGAAAAGAGATTCCGTTGCAACGATATATTTTTTAATATACTTTTTTACTTTCTTTTATCCATGCATGGTACAGAAAGTATTATCTTGAATGAAATAAATGAAATAAGCATAAATTTTTATGTGCATAAAATAATGTTTTGTATAGAATATGGTATAAAAACCATACATTATTAATTTACTGGGTTAGGGGAGACTGGGGAGGGTTGACCCTATGGGAGGCTTGACCCACCTTTCCTTACTCTGCTATTTTTAGTTTTCAAAAACTTCCAACACATGGCAGCACATCCTACTGATGCAAGGTAACAGCCATGTTTGTTTGAAAGCTATACCATGCTTATTATTTGAACAAGCTTGGAATTTGTGTTTTCCTCATCAAAAAGTAAGTAATTTTGATTAAATTTGTAAGGCATTGTGCAAATATTTTTAATCAAATATCAGAATTCAGATTTATATGATTAAAGTATATACCTTAAGCTAATATGTGCTATAATTAGTTTTGCTAAATAACTGTTTAATTCCCTGATTTTTTTTTATGAAATTGCAAATGGCTATTGAGGGAGGCTTGACCCAGATGATATAAGGGAGGTTTGACCCATGGGTCAAGCCTCCCTTATATATTTCTTTGTTATTGTGGACTGAAAATATTAATTCACGTATTATTTAATTGTATAAAAAATATTAAAAAATGATTTTTGTTTTAGCATGTACCATTCTTTTACCAAAACACAAGCTGTTGGGCATTCCAGTTGATGGATGACATCCAAAAACTTTGAAGTGTTTTTAACACATTTTGCAAAGTATACAAAAGTATACGCATAAAAAGGTTCTTATCAAACTTGATAATCATGAAAGTCATGTATCTCCCAAAGGTTTGCAATTTTGCAAAGATAAAGGAATTGAACTCTTAAAATTGCCACCGTATACAAGTCACAAATTGCAACCACTCGATCGATGTGTGTTTGGACCCTTTAAGGGTTTCTACAATGAAGTGTGTGATAACTTTATGGTGAGTAATGCAGGAAAACCAATTGGACTTTACGATATTCCTGAACTCATTAGAAAATCGTATCCACGAGCTTTCACCCCCATAAACATTCAAAAAGGATTCACTGTTACGAGAATATTTCCTTTTGATTCAAGGATTTTTACAGAGGCAGATTTTATGGCCTGCAGTGTGACAAACCGACATGAGCCAACCGATTCTCAGACAACACAAATTGGTCAACATGATATTCACAACCTTGCATACGAACAGAATTTTCCAAGTTCTTCGGAAATTACTCCTTCCTGTACCTCTTAACCTAAAAATAATTTATCTCTCATTCTTAAAGATTATATTCCTCATAATAGTAGTTCACAAGTAACTTCTTCTACTAGGCTCACCTGTCAGCCAGAAATTGAAAAATCTGCATCTTTGACCCTGAACAGATTCGATCTTTCCCGAAAGCTGGAACACGAAAACATAACTATAAAAGAAAACAAGCAAAGTCTTGAATATTGACAGATACCCTAGTTAAAGGATAAATAGAAAATGAGCATGCATTGCGAGCATCGAAGAAACGACCATCTGTCAAAGCTACTACCAAACGATTTTCTAAACGGAAATTTTTTAATCCGGTTGAAACCTCGAGTGATGAGGATGAAGAAATCCCTCATGTGTCAGACAGCAGTGAAGATGAGTTTGTGATATCAAAGTCAGTGTCAGAAGGAGATTTTGTGCTGGTAAAATTTGTGAGTCCTAAAACTGGTAGGCCTAATGCATCTCAGTTCGTAGGAAGAATAATCAAAGAAAGTGGAGAGAGAGAGTTTGTTACATTTTTAAGCAGCACTGCTTAAACAAACTACTTTATTTATCCAGAAGCGAAAGATATATCTGTTGTTTCAATGAATGATATGATAAAGTTACCAAATCCAATATCAGCTGGAAGAACTGCAAGAGTTGCATTATGTTTTTATTTTGACTTTGACTTTTCTGAGTATAAGTGCTGCTAACTATTCGTTATTATTTAACATTTCTAGCTTTTTTCAACAAAGCTTAATGGCAATGACTATTTTTAATTTAAGAGTTGTTTTAGTAGTGTGAACGTGTTCTTTTATATAATTTTTTCAATTTACACTTTAGAAATATTGCTACTTCATCAACTATAACTTTTATTGTTATCATATTAATTTCATTGCTAAATTTTCTTAAATTTTAGGACTAGCTTAACTTTGTTCATAAATATTATAATATGTGAATATTGGTGGGTCAACCCTCCCATTGTGTGGGTCAAACCTCCCATATGTGGGGAGCCTTGACCCAAAAATTCTGCCTCAATAACATTCATTATTTCTCCTTTCTGTTGCAAAGTATGAAAATTTTTTATGTATGTTATGATAATAGAATATATCAGGTATGAAATGGTGTACAAAGTTTTTTTCTGGAAGTAAAATTTTTTTCTCTAAAAATGTTTTTGTAAAAAATGGGTCAACCCTCCCCAGTCTCCCCTACCCAAAAGAATTTGGATATATTGGAGTTATATACTTGTAAATTTCTAGAAGTGTATTTCAGGTTTTGTCATGTGTTTTTTATGTAGAACTAAACTAAACTATACTTTAACTAAATTAAAGTACACAATGTGTTGTATATATTAGTTATAGATTATACGCAAAGTTACCCAAAATTAAACAAAAACATACTTTTCTGTTGAATGTAATTCATAGAAATGCTTTGCAAGAGAATTTTTTCAGGCATACGTGTGTATGAACTTTGGGAATGATGAACTTTGGACCATGCTAATTGATAAGTGTGTTGATTAATTAATATTGATGAATGAATTCATTGATGAATAAATTTAATGAAGGGTTGAATAACAATTACACTGTAAAAAATAGTTTCTTAAAAATGAGCTAAATTGTCTCAAAATAGCTCCGAAACAATATATATTTAAATTCGAAAACCCATGTACTCATTTTTGAGTACAGAGGCTGTTCGCACATTTTTTAGACGATTTTGATGGAGTGTACTGAAGCAATTTCACCCATATTTCGTGTTTTATTTGTTCAGTTTGATAGCCCTTGTTCTTAACTAACATTCTACATCATAATTTCTATGATAATAATGCTTTTTTTAATATCGGAAGAGGTATATTTTTCTACTCCTCTTGAACGGCTTTCCAGAGTCCACAAAGCGTTGTAGGTCGGTGTTTGGATAATGTTGATTTTAAGAGTCGAAAAACACAAAAATCCAACAGTGATACATCAGAAGATTTAGCAGGAATGTCAGTGAAAGGTATGGTTTTAATTCCCGTTTTTTGTTCCATTTTTTTTCTAGAAAAGCAATTGCGGATTGCGATGTGTGGCTGCTTGTTTTGTCTTGATGCAGTTCAACGGATTGATAGCATTGTGGATAAAGATCTGGATTTTCATTTTTAAAAATTGGAATTAAAATATGTTCTTGAGAGTATTTAGAGTTGATTTTGACATTTTTGTCACATTTTTTTGCTTTTATCTTGCGCTTGTATGAAAAAACCAGTGGCAATCATAAATCCTTTAGAAAAACTCTCTTTTGATGCTTTGAGCCATGTAGCAATTTTTTTTTCTCCACTTTTGTGGTAATAAATTGATCTTTTTTTATTGCAACCACTTAAATAGACCCAAGATTCATCTGTTGTTGCAACATTTTTCCATTTTTCTCCTGATAAATGCTTTTCATAAAGATTTCACTAAAAACTATCTTTGGAAAGAGTGGAAACCTATCCTTCCATCCACTGCCATTTTAAAAGCGCATTTTTGCATCTAAACAAAAATTATAAATATCAGAAGATAAATAAAACTTCCAAAAATATAACTGCTGTGAAAATAAAATTCTCCATGCAAACTTTTTTTTCTTACTGCGAAATAAAATCGTCTAAAAAATGTGCGAACAGCCTGTATACTGACTTGCTCAAAAATGGGGTTAACCAATAAGAATCCCAATATCCCCCTGTTTTACATGTCAGTATACTCAAAAATGAGTACACGGGTTTTCAAATTTAAGTATATATTGTTTCGGAGCTATTTTGAGATAAATTTAGCTCATTTTTAAGGAACCATTTTTAACAGTGTAGTCGATTTTGAGATCAAAAAGTGCTTAATCATCGTTAGATGCTTGGGAGCAAACAAAACCTTCCAAAGTTTTGTTTTCTTCTATTATTTATAATTAAATCTAATACAAAAGTGCAATGATACGATAAAACAATACAAAATAACATTTTTATTTTATTTATTTATTTTTAATGCCAACCTATTGTGTTTCGTTATCATAATCATCCAAATATTAAGAATGAAACCTTGGTATCTCGAGTGTCACGTGATTCGAGAGTCTCCAGAATTCTGAAAACGACAACCAATCAGTGAGCGTCGGCTATCAGGTAATAAGTGCATGTTATCAATTTTTATCTGGTGTTTACAGAAATGCGGAAACATTCCCTTGATATTGAGTTACGCTTTCGAGCGATTTTATTCACTTCGCCTTTTGCTTTCGCCTGAAAACGTTGATTCAGGTCGGGGAGAACGTTTACTTTTGATTTAGTTTAAAGAGGATGAGATAATATGATAACATCCTCAAATGTTTTATCGGTAAAAAAGCAAATGAAGCAGTTTTAGAAGCTTTTTCGTTGAATGAGAACAGTTGAATTTCTTTGAAAGTTTCATTGCAAAAATCGACATATTAAGCCTGAAATATTTGAATTTACACAGTTTTATCATTTTATCAATAAATTTTAAGGAGATTGTAGAAATTATATCAGATTTTAAAGATTTAATTATATGTTATACACAGATACAGGATACAGAAGTTCATTTTAACCGTTGACCTACCTTAAATAATTTCTAAACCGTGTTAATCGCAGTTCGAAAATATTGAAAGTGCTGAATGTCTTTTTTGCAAATTATTGTCTTAGACTGATAAAAACTAATACACATATGCATTGAAATATAACATTAGAAAATTCATCAAAATTTATCGAAAACTATTTAAATTTAATAAAAAGATTCAATATTATAAACAAACTCAAGTTAAGAGTTAAATTGTAAACGCGTATCATTATTGTAATAAAATTAAAAACACGTTTAAAAATACATTTATTAAAAAGATAAAAGACTTCCAAAGCTTTTCGCCTTAGATAAAACAAGGCATCATCAGGGATTTAGTTTTACACGCTACAGAGCAGTTATATGTACTTTTGCACCATATGGTCAACAGTTAAGTCCTTACAAAAAATAAATTCAACTGGAAGTTATACATAGAGACTGGAACTATTATAGGGTAATGAGGTGATACACTTGGAGGCTGGAGCTATTGCAGGATGAGGGGGTGCTACAGTTGGAGGTTGGAACTATTGCAGAATGCGGAGGTGCTACACTTGGAGGCTGGAACTATTGTAGGAAGGAGAGGTGCTACACTTGGAGGCTGGAACTATTGTAGGAAGGAGAGGTGCTATACTTGAAGTTTAGAACTATTGCAGGATACGTAGGTGCTACACTTGAAGGCTAGGACTATTGCAGGAAGAGGAGGCATGGAGCTATTGAAGGATGAGGAGGTGTGTTCTTCATTCTACAATAGTTCCAACCTCCAAGTGTAGCACCTCCACTTCCTGCAATAGTTCTAGCCTCCAAATGTAGCACCTCCTTAACCTGTAATAGTTCTAGTCTCCAAGTGTAGCACTTCGTCACCCTGCAATAGTCCCAGTCTCCAAGTGTAGCACCCCCTCTTCCTGCAATAGTTCCAACCTCCAAGTGTAGCACTTCCTCATCCTGAAATAGTTCCGATCTCCAAGTGTAACACCTCCTCATCCTGCAATAGCTCCATGCCTCCAAGTGTAGTACCTCCTCTTCCTGCAATAGCTCCATGCCTCCAAGTGTAGTACCTCCTCTTCCTGCAATAGTCCTAGCCTTCAAGTGTAGCACCTACGCATCCTGCAATAGTTCCAAACTCAAATATAACACTTCTTTATCCTACAATAGTTCCAGCCTCCAAGTGTAGCACCTCCGCATCCTGCAATAGTTTCAACCTCCAACTGTAACACCCCCTCATCCTGCAATAGCTCCAGCCTCCAAGTGTAGCACCTCATTACCCTTTAAATGTGACCTTAAATATGGGCGATTTTGTATGGAAAATAAAGCAGGATGTTTCGTACAATTTTATACACCTTGCTCATAGATATGTCGGGATTTGAGGCAATTCTCCAGACACAGCACATTTGAACATCATCGCTTGATTCTTCCTGGATTGCTGTGGTCACATGTACTAGTTTCGAAGCAATCGTTTTCCCTCCTTTGCTAGATTTCACTTGAAAAGAAGCTGTCTCTTCGAATTTCACAATCCCTTTCACCAGACCCTTGGCAAAAATCAAATTATAGCCATTTTTCCTATCCTTTATTGTTCGAAATTTTTTCAGAGCTTGTGGCGCACATTCAGAGTCAGATTACGGCATGGGCACACGGGGCACTGACCCAAGGCCTAAAAATTTTGAGGGCCTCACTCCCAACAATTGAAATGTAATAGCACAAATTTTCACACAAAGTATCTAATCAAAACAAAAACTGATTAATACTCTCTATCTAGATTACCTTAAAGAGCTTAAAAATTTGTTAAATTTTGTCTCTAATTTCCGAAACTAAGATAACATTTATATCAGTTGACCAATATGCTTTATTCGTTTTTCGGTTGTCTTCTTCTTAAAACTAATGATTTTCTTATGGATTGATAAAAAAAACTGGTGAAATAGAACATATAACCGAAGGAGACATTTAAAAAATTTACACACAGCATAAATTGCTTCGCATAGATTTTTCTTTTTTTCTTTTAAAATAAAATAAAATAAAAAAGATTAGTTATTTATTTATATGTGAAATTTTTTTGA